>PVIW01002212.1:0-232964 GCA_004026585.1 Noctilio leporinus
CAACAATGAGTCAAGCCTTGGCCTAGATCTTTATGACTCAGACTTGGCAATGAAAGTGGCTGCATTTTGCAGAGGGCCAACTATACGCAGGGGAGAGTGTGTGTGTGTCAACGTTTAAGTCAAGACATGAAAATCTTTCACTGAGGGGACACCTTACCAAACATAACAATAATTTAACATCATCTTTTTTTGGCAACGCCACAAAGACTGCATCTGCTCAACAGGTGAAAGTTCGCACGAGGTCAGTTTTAATTGTACAACATGATATTATTGGCGGTGTTTATGCTGTTAAATGCAAACCTTTCTCTGTTATTCCTCATGTTTAATAAACTTTGACTTTTTTTTTTCCTTTCTTGCACGTATTTTTGTTGACAGTCTGCTAGAAATCAGATGCCAGTCCCCATTCTATCCTCAGGAGACCTAATTACAGAGATTAATTACATCGATGATAAAGTAGTGCTAGATAATTAGCGATAAATAAGCATTTATTGACTATTTCTGTGCCACTGTGCCGATCACTTAGACTATTTTGTGTATCCACTATCAATCCTAGGAGGATGGGACAATTGCTATTCCCATTTTACAGAAGATGCAGGAGAAAGTTTGGGGAGAGGAATAGCTTACCTAACATTACCTAGGTAGAAGTGACAGAAATGACTTCTGACCCGTTGAATGGGTATCATCCGGGGTTGTAGTTCCCAAAAACCAGTCCAAAGACTGTTTTCTGGGTGGATATAGACAAATCATCTGGGAACATGCTACCAGACTCTAGATCCAGTGATGCTGAAACAGTAGATCTGGGATGGGAACCAGAAATAATTGTTTAAAGGCTCAGCTAACTCTTACGTGTGGCCAAGTGCTTGGAGCCAAGGGTTTACAGCTCAGCCTTCATGTGAGTTCCTGATCCTTTGGTGGAATCCACATACAAGCTCCAAAATTCGCAGAGTTACCTGAAATTGTATGTGACCTTCATGCATAATCAAATTCACTCTGTTTTTGTAGATGGTACCCGTAGCTTCCTCCCTGCCCCAGAGACTCTCCGATGCAAGATGGAATAAACCCCTGATAAGGCTGCTGTCATACTGTGGTTCCCGGCTCAGGCAGCCCCATAGAGTCACCTGGGCAGCTGGAAACGCTGGCCCTGCGTGGGCTACAGCCCCGGCCAAGGAGCTCAGCATCTCTGGCAGGAGAGACGGGGGCCCTGGGGTGTGGAGCTTGATGATTCAGATCTGTCACGTCGCAGGTCTGTGACCTTGAGCAGCTACAGAGCGTTTGTGAACCTACATCTGCTCGTCTGTGAAGTGCAGTTGTCATTTCCACCTCTGAGGGCGGTGGGGAGAAATAACGCCATGACAGATGCCCCGCTGCTGGCCCACCCCAGCCCTCCATAAATAACTCCACAGGCGCCCGGGAAGGAGAACTTGCACATTTCTGCAGCCCTTTCCCCGTTCAATGTTTCAGACCATTTGTGGCTTCCAAGAGAACAAGAAGACAAGTCCCCTGCCCAGGAGAAGGAGCAGGTGGCTGGAGGTGTGGGGGTGAGTGATGCTCTAACCTCAGTGTCCTTCCCGCTCTGACATCCTTCACGGAGCAGAACTTTGCACGCCGGTCAGTCGGTGGGTGTCTGCCTGCGTGAGAGCAGTTACCAGTGAGGGTTCAGATCCAGTCAGCCTTGCTTTCCTTATCACCCTCTCCTCTCTCAGAAGCCTAGGCCCAGTGACTGTAACTGAAGATCCTCTTCAGGCAACTGATTTTGTATTCTGCGTCTTCAGATCTCTTAGAGGAAGGGACTGCCTGAGGACACTTTGGATTTGAAGGTGGCAGGAACCAATGCGAAGTCAGACTGTAGATGCCAAAGTGGTTCGCAAGCTCCCAGTGCCTGTCACATGCTGTCCTTGGGGGACGGCCCTTCTGTTTATATTTAAATATAAACATTGATTTTAATTTGTTAATTTCAGAGAAGAAAGTAAGGGGGAGAGACGGGGGGAATCATCAGTTTTTGTTCCACTTATTGATGCATTCATTGGTTAATTCCTGCATGTCCCCTGACTGCGGATCAAACCTGCAACCTTGGCATATGGGGAATGATGCTCCAACCACCAGGCTACCCAGCCAGGGCCTGTTTATGTTTAAAACCTAACAAACTACCCAACCACCAAATCCCTGTCTTCATATTGTGCAAATTCAGTTCCCTCTTTGGAGAATCGTTGGCTTAAACATCTCTCTGGGCAACCTTAGCCAGGAACCGGGTGAGAGTTATTGAAATTTTGCCTCCGTGGCTGGGAGATGGCTTATTGGTCATAAATCCAAAGGCCCTTTTGGAGGCATTGGGCCTGGTTGATGACGGAACGAGCTTCCTCCTGCGCCTCCAGGCATTGAGTCAGTGAGGACCCGGGTCCAGGGCACTCTCTCGCTCTCAAGTCTTTCATCCCACAGAGCCTGGCCCGAAGCCTGGAAACAACTGAAGCTGACAGTCCCCGAGTCCCCAATCCTGCGCCTGCCACATCTCATTCAATCCCTAGTGCTGTGATATGGATACTATTGCTCATGTTTTGCAGATGACAAAACAGGCTCATGGAAACGAAGCAAGGAGAACGGAAACCCAGGAGCCTGAGTCCTGCATTGGGAGATCGACCAACCACAACCCCCGCCCCCCGTGGCTGCCCGTGGCTGCCCGGCATAGCCAGGGGCAGTCACCATGCTTAGGAGGGTGGGCCTGGCACAGGCAAACCTGGCTTTGGACCTGCTTTTCTCACCCTCGACTCTGTGGGGCCATCGAAAACGGGACAAATTACCCCGACTTTTGTCTGTGAAATGGGCATTGTTGTACTCTCCTTGCGGGGTTGCTGGAATTAAGTGAGAAAATATGTATAAACCACTTTGAGCAATGCCTAGAGGGTAAGAGAAAGTCAACAAATATTTGCTTTGGGTGGTAATAATAGTAATTATCGCTCTACAGGGTGGAGCAAAAGTAGGCTTACAGTTGTGAGTACGTGAAACAGTTTATTCTCGTATTGTTATTTATGAACCATTGCTTTATTTTCCATACAAACAACTCTATGCCTTCTATCGCCCCACCCTGAATATTGCCACGTGTGGTCTCTCGTCTCTAGCACTGTGTTACCATAGAGTCAGACCCTGGGATGGTTATTTCGGCGGATGCACTTTTTTCTTCAAATACTTGATGCACGAGCTGTGGCTGGTGCATCAAGCCTGTTCCATGGGTGAGTAACCAGCGGGGAGTGTATGACCCACTTTACAAGCCAAAGATGTTCCTGATGTTGATTTTATGAACACAAAATTCATGAAGCATCACCAACTTGAAGCCAACTGAACTGCCTCTGACAGGGCCAGGATTTGAGAGACCTGTCACCTGGATGGTACTGGAAAGCTGACCTTGGCCGTGTGAGAGAAGCCCCTGCCCACATGGAGATGAGCAGTTCTGGGCGAGTCCCCAGGGTCCTCCTAGGGCTCCTGCCTTCGCGCCTGCCACCTCCTCTCCAGGGACCTGCCCGCTGACACCCTGGAGGCCAGGTCAATGACAAAGGTAAGAAGTATATCAGCCAGTGGCTTCCCGAACCCATTCCTTTTTCTTCTGGACAGGACATGCGTTGTACTAACAGGGCTTCAGGTACTTGCAGCTGCACCCGCTCCCAGATTCTGAAGCAGCTCCGGAAGATGAACCAGAGATGGGTGGCCTTCGGCGTGAACCAGCCAACAGGAACGGAGCAAGTTTCCCAGGGAGCAGAGACCATGAGCCTCCAGCGTGAGTCACAAGCCCGGCAACAATCCAGGTTTCTTCTCCAGGGATCCATCCTGTCCTTTCCCTCGGCAGCCTCCTGGGACTTGAGGAGGGAGGAAGAAGAGGGAGAGTCTCCTCATGAACATCTCCAGGGGGAGGAAAGTGTTTCCCGGACCCCAACACAGCGAGCCCCATGGCCCAGCACATCTGTTTCTCGGGCACCTTCCAGAGACCCTGTGAGGTGCCCTGGGTAGAATAAATAAGGAAGCCGAGGCAAGCCTGGTCCAAGTTCAGAGAGGAAGGGTCGTGGCCACCTCTCCCCTCCCCCGTGTGTCCTGGTCACCCTGCCAACAGACCCGCTTCCTCCGCTATAATGAATGAGGTGTGAATAAATCGGGAGGAGTAAATGGCATGGACAGGGCGCTGACTCCCCATTCTGCACCCTGGTGCTTCTCTCCTGACGCCAGAGGTCGGAGGTGATGATTCCTGAGAGAGAGGACAGGGTGTAACTGATTTCGTCTGATAGGGCTCCTTCCCTACAGTGAGAATCTGCCTCACCTAGAACCTCCTCTTCCTAGCTGTTCTGTTCACAGCTTGGAAACCTGTAATGAGTGTCCTTTGATAAGGCTCCTTTGACAGCCTGGAAATGTCCCTCCTAGTCCGAAGCCCATCCCAGCAGACAGGGGTTGCAGAAGCCCCTCCACCCTTCCTTCAGGTGCCCTGACCCCCCGCGGCTCCCCAGAACTACAGAGAGAAGTGAACGCACCAAAGCTTCAGGAAAAGGTACCCTTAAAAGATCAAAGTGCCTTTCTTTCTTTTGAACGATGATGAATGTGAGAAAAAGAGGAAAAGTCGTTTAAAAGAGGAGACAGGCGGTGGGCAGGAAAAAGGTGGGACTTCCCCTGGTCCCACGGTTCTCCCTGGGAAGCTCAGATGTGAGCTATTTGTGCTCTGAAAATGGTCATATTATTTCTCTCTGTGTCCTGTCCGCCCCGCCTTTTCTCTCTCCTTTCTTTTCTCCCTGGTGTGCCGAGGTGGTGGAGGGGGACCAGGTAGGGACATGCGGGTGAGAGCGGGGAATAACTCCGGCCAAAGTGGGATGGAGGCTCAAGGGCCCAGGCAGGTGGAGGGGACAGGAAAAGTGTCCACCTGTGACTCTCTTCATCCCCATTCATCCAAGTGCCAACGTGGGCAGGAAGGCAGTTCTCAGAAACCCACCCCAAGGCGCTTTTAGGGTCACACAACAGTGTCTCAGTCAGTTCAATAGAGCACCCTATCTCCTACCTCTTCTGCCACTTCCCATGTGGACCCGAAGGGCACAGATGCTCTGGCTCTTGTCCTGCAGATGGAGAAAAGGAGCCCTCAAAGGCCTCATCCCTTCTGCTCAGTGTCTTCCAGGCCTGAGCGTAGTCTTGAAGGATCCAGTCCTACCCATGACGTCACGTTTCTTTTGAAATCTTCTCCGGTCCTCTGGTTGGAAGCAATCACCCCCTCCTCCAAACCTCACCCCACTTCCAACACAAGCTCTCCATCCGTCTCTCTCCGATGGCTAACTTCCCACAATGTGGCCTAAGACACACATGTCTACAACGTAGCCCCTCTGCAAAGATGTCACTCAGCCTCTTTGAGGCACATCCCGGGTAGCAACCGCAACTAATCCTAACTACGTAATTCAATGTGATCTTCATTGTTGAATGTGTTTCTGTCATTTCATATTCTCTTTGAAAAGATGAGAAAACCAAAAACATAAAAGGACCTAATCTTGGAATAGGACAGCCTGAGTCCACATAGATCATTCTCCTAAACACCTCCGCCAGGAAGCCCCCGTGAATACACACCCAGGCCCAGCCAGCAGGATGGATCAGCCCTGGGTGCTGTCAGTAGTGGGGTACACTGCCTGAAAGGATTTTTTAAATGGTAATATCAATGTTCTCTGTTATTTAGCCATTTTCCCTGTTTTTGCAGAAGAAGAAAATTTTCAAAGTTTTTACCAATACCGTAGAAATACAATGGATCTTCTGCTGAAAGTATTTTAATAAACATTTTAAACTTTGGAGGCTTCGCTGCACTGGATCCTGAAGGGAAACAGATGTGGGAAGTATTACAATTCCTGGGCTTTATTGAGAAATGGGATACCCTGTGTAGGTATTTAAATTCCTATTTGTAAACTTGTTGCTTTGTGTGAAAGAAAATTTCAAAATTAGAATTAAGAAAAACTCCTCCACCAACTATGACCGAACAGAGCTTGACAAACCTGGCTGAATTGCCTACTGACTGCAAAGAACACTGATTTTGACTGTCACAGCCACGTTTTCAGAAGTCCAAGTACGAACTCAGACTCTGTAGTACTCCTCAGGATTCCAGCAGGCCCAGAGGCAAGTATATTTTTCTTTATAAAAGAAAATACACGAATAGAATGAAAATAGAATGAAAACAGACTCTGTTACTGTTTTCCTGTTTCACTCTACTTACATTTCTTTTTACTAATATGATCATGTATACAATGTTCAACAGAAGAAACATTTCATAGTTTTCTGGGCTGTTGTGTTTTCATTTAGGATTGTAACTGAAAGTAATTGTGCTGTACATAAGAAAGGAGGTTGAAAGTTACCCCAAATACACCTGTGGGCGCCCCCATGCCCAGGGGAAATACAGCCTCTCCTCAATCCTCCCAGCGGACCTTGGACTCATTTCCACCCTCCTGCAGCATTTTACAAAGCTTTTATGAGGCTATGCCTCTGACAAGTTAAGGTTTATTGCTTGTGTCTTCCTTATTCAATTTTAATCACCTCTGGGTCCTTGTCCATTTTTATAGGCGTGGAAGGAGAGATGCAATTTCCTCCCCTGGAATCCCTTATCATATATCAAAGGGTTTTTCCACCTGCACCTCAACACTATGATGTTTTAAGCCAGAAAGTTATTTGCCGGGAGGGCTGTCCTATGCAACACATAGGCTGTTGTGCGGCATCCCTGGCCCCCACCCCTAAGTTGTGACAACCAAAATTGCCTCCAAAAATGGCCCTTAGTGAGGACCACTGTCTTCAAATGAAAGTCAGCAGCTTGTGATCAAATGGACCTGGAAGGAACCCTCTTCTAATTGGCTAAAGAAGTCCTCCCCCCACTCATTGAGCCTCTGTCATCTGCTTCTGTAAAACTGGAATAAGAACATCCACTTTCACTTGAGGCAAAGTCCAAAAAAAAGAGAATGGTGTGGGGACAGGGCTTGTCTGCGCTAAATCTGTGTATATGTGTCAAGGTCACTCATTGAGGGGTCAGAAGTCTTACATTGCGATTCAGTTGTGGGGATTAAAAGTATCCATCATTGAGTTTATCTTTTTTTTTTTTCTTTTTAATAGATTTTTAGTCATTATTTTTAGAGGGAAGGGCAGGGAGGGAGGAAGAAAGGGAGAGAGACATCCATGAAGTTTATCTTTATTTGCATCCCCAGGAAACTCAATCGACCAATTCAAAGTGATAGTTCTTCTTTTCCCATTTAAAACAGGCTCTTCTTATTCAGCTTGACCTCTGAGTTAAGAATTTGATCCATTCAAAACACAACTGTTGGGGGCAGGTGGTCTCTCCCACTTCTTTTTCTCCCGAGTCCTCATCTGCGGAGAAGAAGCTCCCAAGTCCGATGGGTGGGTTGGGGGTGGGGTCTCTGTTCTGCGTGCCAACAATTTACTCTGGTTCCTGGGTCTTGCCCTGGGAAGGGAACCCCAGTTTGTCCTTCGGAGCTTTGTGTGTGGTCCCCGACTTGGCCTCCAGAGGGGAGTCCCCACTCCCTGGGGCCACCTTATCAATCACCCAGTTCTTCTTCCAGCCTCTGCAGCTCCCGGGGGCCCCAGGAGCTCTCTTGTGATCCTGCACCAACGTGGAGTCACGCCCTCACCAGGAATTCCTCCTTCGCCAGCACCTGCTGCCCTGGAGCCGTGCTGGGCCCGCCCAGGGCTGTCTAAGCAATTGCATTTCCCAGGGGTAAGTGACCCTATTTCCCAGTCAGGATGCTCCCACACCCCTGCCAATATCTTTCCTCCACCCCAGCAACTCTGGTCTTGACCTTGATTTTGGGAGCAGAAGTACCCACATCTCATACCTCTTGCCCTGTCTCCTGTCTCTTCGTGCTAAGTTCCCTCAACACCATGTCATCCTTCTTCCCTGGTCTGCAATGTTCCTCTGCTCCTCCCTGGGGCCCTGGGGCCAAAGGACTGTGAGAAAGAGACAAATTGATCAACAAGAGAAATGCAGTGATCACGTATTTCAAAAATACCCGCAGTCACCGTGAAAGGTCAGGGTCAGGTGATCCCCCGAAAATGAAGAGCCTGCCACAAGCTATCTGGGTGGTTCAGGCAGCTGTCCTCCTGCAGAGATGGCTCCAGCCCTGGGACAGCGACACCTGTCCTCCGAGAGAACGTCACTTAAACCGCTGGAACCAGCAGGTGCTTCTGTTTCCCTGCCTTCTCTTCTTTTCCTCCTCGTTTCCCACTGTCTTCTCCTCCCTCTCTCTCTCCTTCCCTCTCCCTCTCCTTCTCTCTGGGCCTGGTTTCCTGTGTGGTTCGCTGAGGGTCATTGTCCTGGGAAGAGGTGCCTGGGTGAGCGGAGGGCGCCCTGCTTGATGTTCTGTCTTCCCTGGGGAGCCCAAGCAGACACAGATGCTCCGGCCACCCTGGACACCGGTTTCCAAGGAGCCACCAGGCACGGGAGCCTCTGCGGACAGGGCCAGGCCAGCACCTCCTCGTGGAAAAGCCATTCCACTGGGTTTCTTGGGACCCACCTGCAAGGCCCAGGGCTCGGTCCAGCCCGAGGTGCCTCCGGAAGCCATTGCCAGGGGTCCCATCATGGCTTCCTTTGAAAGTCCGTATCCTAGAACCTGTCCAGGGCCAATGGTGCATTCCTGCCGGCGTCCCCCACATGGAGGTGACCTGCAGCGCACATGCACCTGTCCCCATTGGACACTGTTTAGAAGCCTGAATTAGTAGAACGGAACTTCCCCTGCCACATGGACTAAAATAACTCTGGCATCCCCTTCTGGGTCGATTTTAATTAGGAAAGACATAGCGTTTAAATTATGCTTATTACTTTCAGTTGCTTGTGCAGGAAAACGCAATGAGAGGCATGTGTGCTGGATTTATTAATAGGATGGCTCTGGAAGGGGAAAATAATGCCAAGGGCATTTTAAATATCGCTCTCCCCTATGAGGCAGCTTGGCTGAGAAAGGAGGTGTAGGTCCTAGGTGATCATCACCTTCATCATCACTAACGTTCTTTGAATGCCTCCTCCGTGCCAGAACACTGGCTGGTGA
Source organism: Noctilio leporinus (assembly GCA_004026585.1). NCBI lineage: Eukaryota > Metazoa > Chordata > Mammalia > Chiroptera > Noctilionidae > Noctilio > Noctilio leporinus. Next base: position 9,042 of record PVIW01002212.1, read on the forward strand.
GCACTTTATATGCATTGTCTTATGTAGTTCAAAGAAGTAGAATTTGACCAATAGAATTTATGAGGGACCATGTGCTTCTAGGGAGACCAGGCATGAACCAGCCCTTAGCAAAAATCAGGGGTTCCTCCCCGGAGCTGTCTTGTACCATTCATAGAGCCTGACTGTACATGGTACATGTGTGGTGAGTTGATGCATAAATAAGTGAACAGCTGAATGTAGTGGATGTGCTCAGAATGAATCCACACAGAATGAATTACTGTGTGGGGATGTGGCCGCTGGGCTGCCTGGGTGACAGATTTTGCTCTTGGGCCGGATGAGGGTGGTGGCAGCTTGTTCCAATGAAGGGGTAACTATTTGGTAGGATTTACAATTTGGAAGAATGGAGGGAATTTCTCTCCCCTGCTCACCTCCAAATCTTGATTGCTATCTCAAGGGGGGTCCACTTCCAGGCCACCATTATGATTTTAGGCAAATCATTTAACTCATGTGACTTTTCATTTCCTCAACTGTAATACCTGTCTCAGAGGGTTTTCTTAGGATCATCCAAGACCAGACCTATAGTCAGGGGACTTGGGGCGCAAATGTATTACATGGCTTTACTATCATACTCATTCAGTCATGCAGCAAATATTTGATTATTATGTGCCATTCCTTACTCTAGATGCTGAGAATACAACAGAGAATGAGACAGACAAAGCTCATTAGCCTAGAAGAGGAGACAGACAATAAACAGATAAATACAATAATTTCAGATTATAATAAACAGCACAAGAGAGTAAAAGAAAGTGAAAGAACTGTGATGAGGGTGGGGTGGGGAAATTTTAGATGAGATCTCCAAGGAAGACCACATACACGCGCACACACACACACACACACACACACACACAAGTATCCTTTAAGCTGAGATCTGAATCATAAGAAGAAGCTATGCTTAGATGGGTGAAGAGCAATCAGTCCAGAAAAATAGCAAATGCAAAGGTCCTGAGGCAGACAGACAGGTCAGTGAGTGAGGAGGAGTGGGGTCCAAGAAAGGCAGGTGCCAGGTCATGGGGAGTGTAACAGAACATGGTGAAGACTCTGGATTTTATTGTAAGTGCAGTGAAAATCAGTGGCAAGTTTTAGTAGAGAAGTGGCATGTTCTGATTTACATTTCTCAAAGAGGCCTCTGGCTGCTGAATGGAGAAGAAATCATAGAGGGTACACATGACAATGAGGTGGAACAGTCAAGGCCAGAAGGGAGGGCATCCTGGACTAGGGGTCCCAACGTGGGACAGGAAGACTTGGATCCAGCTGGAAAGGAAGGGAACTGGGACTAGAACTTGGGCCTCTCATGGTGCTTGCCCCTCTGACTTGCCATGTGCTGATATAAATATTCCTGCTCTTTTGCTGAAACAATAGATTTACTGTGGAGCAGTGTTTCCGGCAGAGCCACAAGGTCACTGGGAACTGCTCAGGTCAACACATGAGCACATGTCGTGTGTCTGTAAGGCTCACTGTCCTGGAGTGCTGGACATGATGGGGGCCCAGGGAGCCCAGGAAGTTGCAGGAAGAGGGGCTGTTGGGATTGTGGGGGCTGCTGCAGGGGATGGGGCTTCCTGCCCAGGAAGCAGTCTGAGGATGACATAGTAGGGTTACAGCCAGGAAGGAGGGGCCCCACGTCCACTTAACATCAACACGCTTGCTGGCAGCATAAGGCAAGTGTGTGGTCAGTGTCAGGAGGGACAGGGTCAGTGGGAGCCTGTGACCTTCAGAACTACTGGGTAGGGATGTGCCCTTCACTTTGCAAGTCGGAAGGGGAGCCCTGAGAAGCCCCCTCTCCCTTTCCACCGTCTTGCTTGCAGACGTCCGCACTCCTCCCAACGCTCTGTGTCTCCATCATGACACTTTGGACATCTTGTCAGGACCCTTGGTTTGTGGATCAGTCTCCCCCATGGGAAAGTGGGCTCCTTGGAAACTGTCTTATTTCCTTTTGCATCCTTGGAGCATGTCAAAGGACAGGGTACCCAGGGGGCCGCCAGCAAGAACTTGCTGAACAGTTTGATGTGTGACCTTCCTGGAAACCCATAGCCAAAGAATTGCCCACAGGTGCAAAGGAATTTATAAAATCAACCAGACCCTTTTGAGAAAGGACCATGGACCCTTTCCCTAGGAAAAAATAAAACCCACATATAAAAGATTACTTTCAATATACAAATTCTTCTTTATTTTCTTTTTTTACAGGTGGGAAAAATCAAGGACCAGAATAGAGAGATGACTTATCCAAAGCCACCCAACTTGTCTGTGATAGTCACACCTGGAACCCCTAGTCCCCAACCCTCCCATCCTGTGCCCCACTCCACCATACCTGGACAGAGCTGGCTACAAGGTGGACTCCATCACAAATGTACACGGAAGGGACAAAGATAACCGTCAAAGCTGTACCAGGAGCTGGCCCTGGGGAGAATTTTCAGAAAGCCCAAGGTGGCGGAGATCATAAGCCACTCCCCCAGAGGCCACTGATGGAACAGCCCAGAGGGTATTCAAGTCCTGAGAATGAGGAACCTCTCAGTTGTTGCTGAGAGCAAGGCAGTAATGCCAAGGGTAAGCTCAGGAATCCAAACCTAACTGCAATGGCTAATTGGTTCATTTTCAACCTCCTGGGCACAAACACCTCAAAGCAGCAAAGACTGTGTTTGCATATTGTTTGTTCAGGATCATGTCCCGGGGGTACAAGGCCATGGATGCTCCTCAGAGCCTGTCTCCTCCAGATGGCTAAAGCAAAAGGAAACGTGATTTTGCCTGGTTTACCCCGCTGTGTGCTGCAGAGGAGGCCAGGGGGAGAGGGAGGGAGGGTCCAGCAAGGGGGGGCAGATGGGAGAGGGGAGGGAGCGGAAGAAAGAAGGAAGAAGAAAAAAAGGGAGCAAAGAATATGGTGTGGAAAAGGAACAAGCACGAAACTCCCTAACTCAGTTTTGTCGAAGAATCCACCAGCATTGGTAGTAATGTTTGAGACGACCCAGAGGAAAAAAGGAATATCCCCGGACCATCCTGTCCTTGGTCTTCCCTCAAAGAGCCCTGACGATGAGTCCTCAGGAAAAGAGAACAAAGCAAAACATCCAGGAAAAGAAGCTAACTTCCCTCTGGGGATGGTCAGGAAACACCAGATGTCCAGGAGAGAGAGCCGGTAAACCAAAGCAGCTGTGAGTCCTGAGTTCCCAAGTCACCTCTCTTCCAGCTCCTCCTGCTGTACAAGTCTGTGCCCTCCCATCTGATGGGAGCGTCATCTGCAGCCCATGCCAACTGTGCGCAAATTATGGGCTCTAAAGTCACCGTGCCGTTGATGGATGTCACACTGCTGTCACACTCGACCCCTTAGTGGCAGTCTCCCTTCCTTCTCCAGCCCTCCAGGCACCTGGCACATTTGTATGCAGTTCCATTCAGCTCAAAAGTTACCTCATCCAAGTTGCTTCTATTCCCAGATGCACTCTTTCCTCTGTGCTTGAAGATGAAGACACTTAATCCATCACGGCGAATGCACCACGTGCGACAGTCCGTTCAGTCTCAGAACTGGGAACAGCTGGGCTGCGGCTCCAGCCTCCTCTGCAGTTTCTCTGGCACGCAGAGCTGTTCAACTCGCCAGATTTCCTTTCTTCATTGCCTTGGATGCTGAGAAGCCCAAAGCCAAACTTGTGACCCGTCAATAGCCAGTAGGGGCTCTTACTGGTGGGATCTAAGATCCTAACCTTACCTCATGTTTTTTTTTCCTCATGTTTCCTCACTCTGACTTCACTACCTGCTTTAAAAAGCAAGTCACTGGGCTAATTTTTGTTGGGAGTCCCGGTACAGATAAAGAGGGAAAGGTATTCCATAAACATCTCTGTGGTTTTCATAATAATCTTGGAACTTGCAGGGAAACTGAAGCCCAGAGATGTTCCCTCACTTATTCAAGGTCATGCAAGGTTGGAGTCGAAGAGCTGCCCACCTGACCTCAAAGCTCATGCTCCTGACAGGATTGCTTCTATTCAGCGAGTGCTCCTTACATCTGGTTGTACGCTGAAGTGTCCTACATTTATGTGCTTATGTATTCTCACAAGGCTCCTATGAAACGGCAACTATCATTACAACCATTTTACAGACGAAAAAAAAGAGGTTCAGAAAGACCCAATACTTTGTCCAAGATGACACAGTTTACTGAGATTCAAACCCACGGGGCCTGGACTTTGCATTTCCGCACTCTCTCCAGTTCCTCTGGCTTATGGAGATAAACGTACTTAAAAAAGAAAAATCCCTAATTTCATGTTTGACTTTTTTTTTTTTTTTTGGAAGGCCCAACTACCCAGTTTCACATCACAAAGTGTCGACAGTCAAATCCTGCTGGAAAAAAATGGCTGTCTGGCTAGAAGGAGGTATTTCCGAGTTTCACAGGCCCTCACGGAGCAGATGGATTAACACCACAAAATCCGTGTGCAGTACTGGATCTAAATGCCAGTTTGAGCTTGCCAGGGAGGAAGAAAATTAATCACCTATCGCCCGGGAAGGGTGCTGAGAACAGTCCCCTGAAAGGGCAGCGCTGCTCACTGGCGCCATCTGGCAGTAAACGTCAGAACTTGCTCTGAGAAGGCAACCGGCCGAGCGAAATTCTGCAAGAACTTCACCGGCCCGGCGTGTAGTGAGCACCTAATCCACATCTCTTTCTGGCCCAGTCCCCAGAGGGGGACTCGAACCTTGGAGACTGTTATCGAGGGCCACCTCTGAATTGTTGGCTTTGCGGGGCCTTTTTTATCCCGTATTATTCTCTGCAGCACAGAGGTTCACCCAGGCTGCTCCCAACGTTTGATGCGGGTTTTAAAACCTAGTCAATCCCCAAGGTGGGGGCTGGAAGAAGAAGCCTCGCAGCTGAGGTTTCTGCTTCCAAACTCCTGTCCCAGCCGCAGCAGCCGCCTCATTTTTATTCCCCTGGGTTTTATGAAGAGCTTCTGCTTGACCGAAGTCGGGCTTGGCGCGGAGCTTGCGCTCAGCCAGCCAGCGCCCCACCCCGACACGCGCCGCCTGCCTTCTCCGTCGGCCTCCGCCCTGCTCCGCAGTAGCCGTTGGCTTTTCATCCGCCTCTGAATAAAGGTCCAGCCCTGTGCCAGCCTGGGGACCCTCTTCCATCCAAACGAGAGGAGCAGGGTGACGCCTGAGCACACCCAAACCTACCCCGCGCGCGCTCCTTCAGGGACCTTTGCGCCCTCCCAGCTCCTGGAGCGCACGGCCTCGCGCCGGGGAACAGTGCCCTGCGGTCCGCACGGGCGTCCTCGTCTCAGCCTGCCTCCCGGTGCAGAGCTGAGCTTCCCACTGGAAAAATGACCAGGCGGGTGTTTAGGACGTGCCTTCAACTTCCATCTTCTGTTGTCTGGGAAGATGCCTACTTCCGGGTGGCCTAGCGATTAGGTTGGGGTGAGCTTAATGAATGAATCGCTTGAAGCCTTCCACCATTATACCTGGTTCTTGGTGCCCCCTTGTGGTCGCGTGGCGCCATGCGCCAGGTTAACCAGATGGACTTGAAGTGATCAGTTCAGTGGGTTCGTAACTCGGAGCCAACAATCATGCTGGGGAGGTATTTTGCACGGAGTAGCTCATTTAAACTCACCCCAATCCTCTGAGGTGGCTACTAGTCACTTAATAACTTGTTCAGAGTAACATAGCTAACGCTGTTCTTTTCAAATAAAAGCACATATAGAAATATCAACAGCATTAGCAGCAATGATCGTTAAATAACTTACTGTGACATAATTTGTTAATAACGTACATTTACATGTATATAAAAATAATCTAAATAAAAAAGGAGGATCCTGCTGGCCTCCGATTTTATTTTCCTTTGTTTTTCTGGCATTTTACATGGCTCCCTCTGTCCTTTTAGACATTTTGGGCTCTCAGCAGTGGTTTGTGGCTTCAGTTCTGCACTGCCCAGCTGGAGAACAAGTCCTCAGGAAATGCACTCAGGCCTCACCCTTTGCCTGGCAGAAACAGAAAAAGCATGTCGGTGACATTAGCCCACCAAGGACTGGGGAAAGGTGAGAATTCTCTGGAAAGAAGAGTACAAAGGACAAGGAGAGCTGTCTGCCAGGCCCACACATTCAACTGTACTTCGTCCCAGAGACCATCAAAATCAAGGCGCTGGACTAGCTCAGGCCCTCTGGTGAAGATGCTGAAACAGATACTCAGATGAAAGGTCAGGCGAGGTGGAGGAGGGTTTTGTTTGGGGAAAAGTAGCAGGTGCATCCTAGGAAGAGCTGGGGCCCCCCGTACCCATAGGAGGATCACTTTCCCCCCACTTTGTTATCCAAGCACATTGAAACGATGGGCAACACATGTTGCTCTAAAGAATGTTTTCTTCCCCTGCCCCCAATTCTAAAATGGCGATAATTCTAATACTGGAATTGTGATGGTGACCTTTGACTCCAAATCCCTCTGTTTGCATTGGGTGGAATTCCGTCGGAAGGGGGTCTCCTCTTGGTGCCTGCCGCAGCAGGGGAAGTTGGTGAGGCTGCCTCACCAAGGTGGTCTCACAGCAAGAATGCCACTTATTGAGGTGTCTCAGCCAGGTGCTGTGCTGCACATACCTGGTCCCCAGTTCCCCCGAAACTCTGTGAGAGCGGGATCAGCATTCCAGTCATGCATGAAGAAGCTGAAGTTTAAGCAGCTTCTGCTGCTTGGCCTAGGCTACCTCGTTGATGGTCCAAGTCATAGATACGAGGTTTTCTTTCATGTCTGTCATGTCAGTAGTGCTAACTTTTGATTAGAATCTTAGGGAGGATTTTAAAGCTTTATGAAACTGTTACCTAAGCCTGGGCCACAGAACCCAAACCACGAAAAATGTCAAGTGGAGGCCCTGGCTGGGTAGCGCCATTGGTTAGACCGCTGTCCCGATACCTCAAGGTTGTGGGTTCAATCCCTGGTCAGGGCACATACAAGAATCAACCAATAAATCAATGTTTCTCTCTCAAGAGAATTTTAAAAACCACAAGTGGAACTTCACACCTACGTTGTTTTTCTGGAACACTGATGATTTTCATCAACTCATAGCTTCCACTACAGGAATCTACCCGTGGGCCTCTTCCTGGTCCACACCATCTCTCCGAGCAACCCCCTCACAGCCCAGGATTCACCTGACAACTCTGCCTGGGCAACTTCCAAGTCTTTCATTACAATTCAGGCTCTTCCCTGAGCTCTAGACTTACATCTATCCAACCACCCATGAGATATCACCTCCTAGGGCTTCCTCAGGTACCTCAAACTCAGTACATCCCAAACTGTCCCATTTTGTCCCATTTTGTCCCAACCCAGCTTTCCCCTTCTAGTCTGTCTACCCAGACAGCCAGAGTGTTATAGTGGAATGAGTAGCAAAAGGGAAACAAAGGCAGGGCCCCCACCCTTGCCAGGATGTTTCCTCTACATGCAAATGTGATCATGCCTCTACCCTGTACCTTTGAAGGCACCCCTCCCAGGGGATGTAGAAACAGGAGGCTTTAAGTTCTTCAGATGGTCATCATTCTCTGGTTTCCCTGGGCCACGTCCCTTAACCTCTCTGGGACCTTGGTTTCCTCATCTGTCAAGTGGGTCGGTTGCATCTGCCCTTCTCAGGGAGCTGCACCAGGCCACCGGACCAAGGGATGTAAGATGCTCAGTGAACTGTGGCAAGTTAGGCAAGCCTAAGGTCCTGTTGTCACTTACTCTCAGAAGGTCCCCAGCACAGATTAGAAGAGAGAGATCGATTGCTTCTTTTATGCAAGAGTCTACACTGCATCAAAAGGCACATGAAGAGGGAACTAAGCGCATCATCAGGCTGCTAATGAGGGGGGCAGCCTGCCCCTGGTCCTGTTTTCTTCATCACATTACCTTCCTAGAGGGAGAAAATGCTGCTCTGTTGCTCATGGGTTCTGGGATGTCATCCGATGACAGCTTGCTTTTTCCCCCCATCCAAGCTCCTTTTATTCTCCCGAGACCTTTCTGCACAGAGGCTGCTAGATCAAACGTCTGGAGCCCAGGTGGGACTACAAAGCAAGAACAGCGTGGTCAAATGGCTGAGTCTGAGGAGTGGCATCACCGACCAGGTGGAAGCTGTAAAGATCTAACAACAGGCTCGCTATGTTCCGCACTGCCCACTTCCAACCCCCAAGAGGAAGAAAAGCAGAGGATGGGAGTGAACGCCAAAAAGCAGATGGTGCAAGAGAAGGGGGCCCTCCTCCCCGGGCAGCTGCAAAAAGGGTAGGAGGACATGTCCCCAGATAGGCGTGACTGTCCAGGAGAAAGGAGCGCTCTCTTGATTCTCGTCTGGGACCCGGGCAGCGTGCAGGTGTCCCTCATATCCCTTCAGCCTGAGAACAGAAGGGAGAGGCTGTTACACACGGGGCTGAGGGTGGAGAGGGAGGATCTGAAGTTGCTGCACGTTTTCCTCGGCTCCAAGGCGGGGGACTTCCAGGTTTCTCTGTGTCTCCAAGAAGGACTGTTGAGAGCCAGCGGGCAGGTGGATCCTGACTGCGTCAGGGTGACGACGGAGCTGAGGGACAGTAACCACAGCACAGGTAACCACACCAGAGGCTCCCAGCACAGTGGTGGGAGGGGCCAGCCCCACCTCCAGCAGCTTCTCCGTGCTCAGAACTCAGAATTTTGCAGCAAGAAAAGAAGAAAATGTGAAACTGACCGAGACAGCCTGGGAGTGGCTCGGCTGAGAGTCCAGTTGAGAGGGGAATGGGGTGGGGAAATAGAGACTTGTGGAGGCTGAGTGACAGAAAAAGGACAAAAGAGGGGTGCCTTTCTGACACCCGTGAGCTGTATCAGATCCCCCGTAAATAGATGGCTGTATGTCTGGGTCCCTGCTGGTTTGTAAGCCCCTTGATGGCCTGTTCTGTGTCTTGGGCATCCCTGCCTCCCCCAGGCCCACCTGAGAAGTTGGGGAACCTGCTCTGAAATGAGCTGAGTTGGAAACAGGTTCTGCTGGCATTCCGGGGCTGAGCCCCCTCTTGTCCATGGCCTTCGTTTGGGGATCCTCCCTGCCTAATGGCTGTGCCCTTAACCTGATCTTTCTCATGCTCTATTTCCTCATCCACAAAATGAAGGTGATGATCGTCGTGGGGGTAGCACAAGGTTAAGTGGTAGAAGGTATCCATCCGGAAGCTTGCTGTGACCTAGAAAAGGCTGTGAAGTGTTATTTTGGAATGTCCTTGCCTTCTGGGAGACGCAAGTGCTCTGCCGCCTTTCTCCTTTTAAGCCATGTTTTCTGGCTTATTCACTCAAGTCAAGTTGACAGACATGTGTCAAGCGCTTTCCATATGTCAGGCCTGTCACAAAGTGCTGCATCTGGGTAACGGCATCCTGAAAACGTAGGGTGGTGACATTCAGGTTTGTCAGAATCCACATGGGAAGGTGTGCGGGAGGATGGGTAAACCGGGGTGGGGGGATTACAGGCATCCAGAGGGAGGTGGACCCTCGGGTTCAGTGACACAGGGCTTAACCACCGTAGCAGATTCAGCTGCTTTTCCTTCTCCCTTTTCCTGTTCTGCTGTCTGCAGTGAATGCCTCACCCTATAATGAGCTCCTCCAGGTGGGGCAGGAGGGCCACTCAGACACTGAAGCCACAGCTCATGAACTTGACCACCCTATCTTTTTTTTTTTAATCCTCACCCAAGGATATTTTTATTGATATGAGAAAGAGAGAGGGGGCGGGGGACATCGATTGGTTCCCTCCTACACAAACCTCAGCCGGGGATGGAACCCACAACCTAGATATGTGCCCTGACCGGGAATTGAACCTGCAACCTTTTGGTGTATGGGAATGCTCCAACCTTCTGAGCCACCCAGCCAGGGTTTGACCACCCTATCTTAATTAGCCTTCCCTGCCTCCATGCTTGCTCGTCCCTAATTCTACATTATTTATTTCCTTCCCAATTCGAAAGCTTATTTATTTTACTTATTATTTACTTATACAACTATGTGTTCATAGCCAGCTCCTTCTCTGGCATACAAGCTCCTCTTGTTCACACTGGTCCCAGAACTACTTTCTAAAAAGGATGGGTCCCTCCTCCATCCTCTGGAGAGAGGCCGGACCAGTTAGAAGGGGTCTTCTTTCCCTATCCTGCTTCCTAAGCCCCACCTGGCTTCCTGCCCTTGAAGTGGGGAGGGAAAGGGGCAGCGGGCAGCAAGATTGGTAGACAATCGGTGGAAGCAAAATGGTATGAAGCGAATGGTTCAGGACCAGCTGGGTCTGAAACGAGGGTAAGCAGAGCTCCTGAGACACAGACCGTGGGTCTACACCCCTGAGCGTGCTGACCACACTGGGCACAGCCATGCCCTCAACCCTGCAAAATACTAAGAATAGCCCTGCGCACGGTAAGAGTGCTTCGTAACTTACCCAGTGGGGTCTCAGACATCATCACCTTTCATTGCCACCACCCTTCTGGGTGGGCGGGGGAGGTTGGTTGGATGATGTCTAGGTTGCAAGTGAAAAACCCGAGCCTCAGAGCGACTTTCTAGAAGTTGCACAGGTGAGCCGACAGGCTGGCTATGGGTGGTCTCCTTCAGCCTCGGGCTCATCCCACCTCAGGGCAGTGGAAGGGAGACGGGCCGACAGTTTCCCGAGATGGAAATATGAGGTTTGTCCCAAAAGTATTGGCTGCGTAAACAGTTTCAATTATATTGACGTTGGCTTGGTTCTTTCCGGTCAGACCCGTACTTTTATACCCCTTAGGCCTAGAGGTTCTTGTTTTGCCCCCAGGTGTTTTCCTGTTTAGGCTTGAGCTGCCATATACTCTTGTATACCTACGGCAGTTTCCATAATAATAATTTTAAAAATCTTTAAAAAATGAAAAGAACAAGGTGGAGTTGTTTGGTCAGCCCCTGGTAGAGTAAATGGAGGGGAGATAAGGCAGCGAAGCGTTTGGGCTTCAAGCTTTGACTTGGAAGAAAAAAACAACAAAGACCATGTGGGACTAATACAAGAAAATTCACTTGTGAGCTCACGCAACTAAAAAAAAAAAAAAAAAGACACAAAGGAATGAGTTGTTCCCTCTGGGTTTTATATTCTCCTGCCAGAGCCTTTAATTATGCTCCTGTCCTGGTTTTCCCCAAGTTCAATTTCCCCCCAGACTTAAATAAAGAATAGATGATGCTTCACAGAAGACTTGGTGGCACGGCGTGGCGTGGCCTTTCAGAATTAATTTTTGCCCAGGTGCAGGTCCTGGCTTGATCTCCAGCCCACCAGGTCAGCGTGGGTTATTGTCTACCTCCTAGGAGGTTCCCCTTCTCCAGCTGTAACAGAGGATTTAGACCATTTACTACCCAATGACCTTTCAAGAACACTGAAAAGGCAGAAGGCCCTTGGACAATCTCCAGAGCAGCCTGTCTTGGGCTGGGAGGCATTGTTGTTAGAACACTCCTCAGAGTCGCCTGGGTGTGTGTGTCCCTCCAGCCCAGCCCCCCCACCCCCCCACCCCCCCACTGCTCCAGAATGAAATCTGTAAGCAGCCTAATGACCCACCTGGCTGGGACCTTAGACCTTCTGAAGTTGGGGCTCTTTCTGGGGCTTCCAGATGCTTCCTGGTTGATTTGACATGGTTTTATCCCATAAGGTGTTATCTGTTTGCTTCAATGCTTCAGTATAAAGGGTCCTGAGAAAGAGAGGGAGACAGTCCTTGGTATCCACAGACTAAGGGGCAGTGAAATCTCAAAGAGCAGATCATGTTAAGTCAGCATTGCAATTATTTTTTAAGTTTACATTCTGAATTTTGTTTTTGTTCAAACTGAACTTTGCCAGTGGAGAGCAAGAAGTGGCCCGCCTAGATTAGGGGTGGTGAGACAAAGGTCATCTGGGGTTAAGTTTGGCTCAGCGCTTCCTCTCTTTGCTGTCACTTTTGAAGGCATCAGTACACACACTGATGGCTTATCCGACAGCCTGGTCTCCCAGTTTCTGGTCTTCTCAATACGATGGATGTTCTTTCAACCAATCCCCTCTTCAATGCCACTGCCCATGAAGTCTTCATGTGATCCTTCCTTCATTCCTGTTCTCAATAGGTGTATTCCATGTAGTTTCTATGTGTCAAGAACTTCTTATGGGTTAGGAGGACAAAGATGAGAAGCTTCCTATGCCTTGAGGTCCGTTGTAAGAAAGAGATGAGTACAGTAGTGTGATGAATGGGTATCGTGATGGAATGCCTTTGGAGCCTGTGATGGAGGAGCCCTTTCTAAGCCCAGTGGGGTCTGAAAAGATTTTCAGGAGGAGGTGACACTTGACCTTGGACTTGGAGGATAAGTAGGAATTTTCAACATGGATGAATACAGTCAGGGTTGGGGAGGAGAGGATTTTAGGATGACGGAACAGCATGTGCAGAGGTAAGGAGACAGGACAAAGCAGTGGCAGGCATTTTGATGGCTGGAGAGTGCCTGTAGAGTGACAAGAGAGGAGTCCACACAGGTAAGCAGGTGCCAAATCCAGCCCTGGACTTTTCCTGAAGGAGAGGGGAAAACTACTTTGTGGAATCAGAGCAGATTCTCCTTTTGAAGGAGAACTTTGATAGAAATGTAGGGACTGGATTACGGGGAGGTTCAGAATGAGTCACCCCAAGATATGCCTCTGTGGTAGGTAGATTGTTTTGAGCTAAAGGGTACTCCACCCTCTGAAGGACTTGAATTGGGGGCCTTGCTCAGAATAAGAGCTTATCAAAGACAAGTTCCTTTGAGCAATGCATAGGGCAGGGAAAACTCCTATTTACTTAACACAGGCTCTTCTTATCTTGCAATGACCCTTAGAAGCCCTGAAGGCAATGTACCTTATTCCTGGGTCAGGACGTCTCACATACCCACATTCCCTTTCTGTGTCTGACTCTTGTATGCATGGGGTTCCCATACATAGGTATGTATTCAATTTGGTTGCTTTCTCATGTGGCTTTGTCTCATGTCTACTTGATCATTAGATGGGCCCAAAGAACCTGGAGGGTAGAGACAAGTTCTTCCTGCCCTACCGTTAGAGATGTGTGAGATGGAAGGAGAAGGATGGGTGACAGACATTTGGGGAGCATACTGAGGATGGATGGGTAAGGGCCTGGGCCCAGACGGTGCCCTTGGCAGTGAGCAGATGGAGACACCTGAGCAGTGAGAAGACGTGGAGGACTTGTGGAAAGTGGGGGATAGATGGGAGGGAGGGAGAAGTCGAGAGCAACCCCCAGGTTTCCAGTTAAGGTAACTGTATAGACGATCACAGTGTCGGCTTCCATAGGAACTGGAGGAGGAGAATCAAGTTCATTTTGTTTCATTGTGGAATTTTTACCAAGAGTTTATTTGAGTCAAAATGATGATATACCTGGAAGCATGACCACCGCAAATGCTCCAAGAAGAATCAAGTTTGAAACAAATAATTTCGCTTTGAGAATATGGACTTGGAGGGGCATATGGGCTATGTAGAAATCGTTTACCTAGATTTATGTTAAAAAATGGACTTAGGCCTGGATGCTATGGCTCAGTGGATTGAGCACCAGCCTGCAAGCTGCAACATTGCTGGTTTGAATCCCCCCTCAGGGCACATGCCTGAGTTGGGGGCCAGGTCCCCAGCTGGGGGAGTGTGAGAGGCAACCAATTGATGTTTCTCTCCCTCTCTGTCTCCCTCCCTTCCCCTCTCTAAAAAATAAATCTTTAAAACAAAGAATCTGAGTTAAACTGACCAATTGAGGAAAAGTTAAACATATTAAAAAAGAAAAAAAATGAATTTAAAGATTTAGAAGACAGAAGAGAGTTTGGGGCTGGTGACCCTCATCGTGGGCATCAGTGAGGCCACCAGGGACGAGTAAGGAGGGAGAGAAAATAAGAGATGAGGACCCTGAAAACCTGTATTTCAGGATGAGTAGAGCAGGAGGTTGCCGGCGTAAGAACTGTCCAGACCTGTAGAGAATTTTAATAGTTTATTTGGCCCAAACTGAGGATGCATGCCAGGGAACTGGCTCTGAAATGCTTCAGCAAGTAACAGTTTTGTAGCTTCTTTTATGCATTTGACATTAAGGAGGGAACATACGTGGAGGTGGACTGAAAGCAGGGTGGGAACTGGATCACAGGATCATTAACACGATTGATCGTGTGCTCTCCTGAGGGTGGATAGCTCCTTCCAGGCCCCTTACTTCTGGTATTTCAAAGGTGCTAGGAACAGTGGACACGCCTGGCTTAAAAGCTTCCACTGAAGAAGTGATAGTGGGCCCTTCAACAAGTTCATCATGTGCTTTACCAACCATGGTTTCAGTTGAATACAGCAACACAGGAATGAACTCGGATGAACCGCGACAGAGCTGCCTTTCCATAATAAGAGTTCTACGTGTTCTGTGCTTCGGGAGGGAGGGGAGGCGGGGAAGAAGCCCAGAGATCGCGGGACCGAAATAGCCATCTCAGTATTCAGACTTTGCGGCAGAAAATTTCACACGCATGCAAGGTCACCTGCCTCACTCCCCAGAATAATTGATGAGGTGATGTACATACGAGTATATTACGGACGAAGCCTGTCCCGAAAGTATCAAGCCGCGGTCAACATAATTAAATTGGTTTGTGGGGCCGATACTTTCAGGACAGACCTCACAGGACGGGCTGCTGGCAGGTACCCAACCAGCATTAGTTGTGAGTATTAGGCTATTATTATCTCCCCCTTCCAGGCATTTCTTACAGCATCTTCCCAAATCCACCTCTCCTGTTCCTGAAACCTGCGCCCCCTGCTCCTGTCCCAGCAGGGCAGGTGCTTTTCCTGCGCCTGTGTTGCTGTCCCTTCAGCGGCCCTGTCTCTGCCCACTGCCCCCTACTGACTCCTCACTCAGGCTTCAGTTCTCCCCTGAAATGGCCTCTGCAGAGAGGGCTTCTGAAGCCCCAGGGCAGGGTTCACCATCCTGTCCTCCAATAAGAATAGCACCCCATACAAGCAACTGCCATTATTTTGCATTATAATTGCTCATGTCTTCCCAACTCCTTTTCCACTAGAGACAGTGGGACCCTGGAGGGCAGAGATGTACCTTGCACCACTAACACAGGCATGACAGCCCAGGCCTGGAGTGGACAATGGAGGGGCCCAGGCACTGTCACGGAAGAGGGAGACACTGGGCCTAGACAGGTGTTTCTCATTCATCACCCTGCCCCAGGCATCTGGGTAACCCTGCTTCAGAGAACCTGACCATGTCAACAAAAGTTCTTCTCACGTGGAGGGAGCATCGTTCATTCTACAGGGCAGAGGTGACCCCAGGTCACTATAAAGGAGCAGCTCTCCAAAGGGAAATTGGCTTTCAGGCAGGGAATCTGAACCCAGCCCGGCAGACACAAATCTGCATGAAGCAGACACCCCTGGTGACAAGCTAAATCTGAATCACCTTGTGCGCGCTGCCCCGGTCACTGGCCGCAGGGGCCCGGGTAGTGAGTGGATGGCGAAATCTCACTAGGGCCTCACACCCAGATTGAGGGACTGGGGGCAGGGAATCCTCTGGCCTGACCAATAGGCAGGGATTTTGTCTTTTTTAGTTTTTTTCCTTCTGCATTGTACAGCATATCCCCAATGCCTAGGCCAGTCTCTGGCACATCTCTGATGCCCAGTTACCATTTGCTGGATGAACGTGTGACTAGGGGACCCCAGGAAACCCCCAGGGGCTGGGCTGGTTGAGTGAGACTCTCAGCCACCATGCTCACAGGAGGGTTCAGTTACAGTTCCCTCCTTTTCTGCCCTTTGCCCATCCAGTGTTCAGCCTCTGTCTTAGGGAATATTGAACATCGAAAGAAAACTTGTTCCGAAAGATGCAACATCATGGAAAAGCCTGGGGTGAAAGGCCTCAGTTTGGTCTTGGCCTTGGTTGGTCCAGGACTGTTTTGAAGAGCTAAAAAAAAAAAAAAAAAAAAAAATGCACAAGATTTTTTAAAGGGTGCTCCTACGCTGTTCCTTCAGGTTGTTTCTGTATAAAACATCCCTGCAGGTGGACTGCAACCATAATTTCAAAAGCGTGGCCATATGGGAAGGAAGCAACCATAATTTCAAAAGCGTGGCCATATGGGAAGGAAGCTAACATTTACCTAGTGCCAATCACATGCCACAATGCACAGACCAGACGCTTCTGGTGTATTATGTAATCCTCATGGCTGCACCCGGAGGCAGGTGCCGTGCCCCCTCTGCAGATGGGAACCGAGGCTCAAAGATGCTGAGTAACCCGCCTCAGCTTGCCCCGCCCGCCTGCCGCAGGCTGGCAGGGTGTCACATCCACACCACGCGCAGCCCCCAGATGGGACGCAGAAAACACTCCTGGTTTTAAAGAGAACCAAACACTCTTGCTCAATAAATTTTCCTAATTTTTGCAGGGACGGACGCATTTGACCGGGTGTGCATACTGGCCGGCTGCAGACAGCAAGTGGGCCCGGGACCTCTCCCAGGAGCGAAGGTAAGGCTGCGAAATAGATGTCTCCCAGAGAAAGCTGCCTGAAGCCTGGCTGGCCTGTGACTGAACGAATATGCCGTGAGAGGCAGGCAGATAACGGGCTGTGTTGGAGAATGGGCACGTTCTGTTGTGTGGAACAGGCTCCTGATGAGAAGAGCTGAGTTCCCCTTGCAAAGCAGCTAGATGGGTGCACAGTAAGGCCACCAAGACACTGCGGGGTGTAGGTAGGGAAAAAACTGCACAGAATGTAAGAGCATGCTGGCCCTGCCTGTTTCAAATAGCAAAAGCAGGCCCTGGCTGGTGCGGCTCAGTGGATTGAGTGCAGACCTGAGAACCGAAAGGTTGCTGGTTTGATTCCCAGTCAGGGCCATGGGTTGGGGGCCAGGTCCCTCACTGGGGGCACTCAGGAGGCAACAAATTGTCATTTCTCTCACATTAGTGTTTCTCTTTCTCTCCCTCCCCCATCTCTAAAAATAAGTGAATAAATATTATAAAATATAGCCAAAGCGGCAGCAAGGCACGAACGCAGCAATTCTAACCTTGTTCATCTGAAAACATTCCCCAGGCCCTCTTGGGAACCTTTATTTTGCTTCCAAAGGAAGGAGGTGACCCATGGCCTTTGGAGGTTCTCCTGTTTCTCTGCCTCGAATTGGGCCTGAGAACAGGGGCTTTAACCTAGACACCAAGCAAACATGCGGATGTTTGAAATGAGCTGGGTTGGTTTTTTTTTCAAAGGTCTTCCTTTGAGTAAATCCATTAATAAACCTTTGACCCAGGAATTGCACTTCTGAGAATAAAAATAGGCTTCTTAAAAAAAGAAAAGAAAGAAAGAAAGAAAAGAAAAGAAAATAGACTTCCTGTGGGAATAGGATTCTGTGTGGCTCTGCTCCCTACCTTGTCTAAAGGAGCACCTCACCTCTGCTTGTTTCCTGATCAAGCAATGGGGTGTGATAATATCTACCTGCAAGGGTTTTTATAAAGATGAAATGAGAAAAGTCCCGTACACTAGCTCAGTGCCCCGTAGCAGCAGCATTGTCTGTGATTACCTGAAAGACCCACTCATGAATATGCGAAAAGCTACGCACCCGTGTTCACCGCAGCACATCGTTCATAATGATGAAAAATCAAGCCCTGGCTGGTGTGGCTCAGTGGATTGAGCACCAGCCTGAGAACTGAAAGGTCGCTGGTTCGATTCCCAGTCAGGACACATGCCTGGCTTGTGGGCCAGGGCCCTGGTTGGGGGTGTGTGAGAGGCAACCAACTGACGTTTCTCTCCCTTCCCCTCTCTCTGAAAATAAGTAAATAAAATCTTGTTTTAAAAATTGAAAATGATGTAAAAATCCAAAATCAAGTGACTGGCTAAGCAAAATAGGCACATATCCAGTCCAGAGAGAGGATGGAAACACCGAAAATTCTGGCTATGGAAATTATATGATAATCCTTTTAAATGCTTATGATAAAATGAGTGAGAGAAAAAAGCAGCATATAAAAATCACATGTATGGCATATTTTATAACCACTTAAAACAGAAATCCTATAAGTAGCAGGGAAAAAGATGGACAGGAAATACACAAAAATGCAATGGGATGAGGGAATTCGGGGTCATTTTTAGTTTTCTGTTCCCTATTTTCCAAGGTGCTTTATATATGTTTTAGAGTAAAAATATGTGAAATATTTAAAATTATGGTAAAGTTGTGTTCTAGCATAATCTGCCTCCAGGCTCAAAGAGTTGCAGAACTAAGGCACTTGATTTTATTATGGTCAGAAAAGAGGACCAGAGGGAAGTAGAATGGGCAAAATAATTTCCCAGGTGTTGGGGGTTCTCTGGAAGCTTCAGTAAACAAGCTTTCTGTAGGACCCACTAGTATTTCCACACCCATTTCTCATCCAGTTTCCTGCAGCCGCTATGCATGTTCTAGGTGACCCTTAGTTGAGAAGCCAGAAAGGACAAGGAAGTTGAGTCAGGCTCCAGCCGGTCAGTGCAAACCAGCCTAGGTGTTCTCGTTCTTGATGCTCTGGGCGTCCAAGAAACTGCCTTCTCAGCCTCTGTCCTCCAAGTCGCCCCTCCATTCGCTGTTGGCCTGACTTGAGCCCAGGGCCACGCTAGATGCTGACGACAAAGCAGGAGACCCAGGTGCTGCCATGAAAGGGGTCAGCCCCAGGGCCATAGAGGAGGCCGACATGCCAACTCAGTCCCATGGGGGAATGATAGTGCTGTAGGGTTAAGAGGAGGGCTCCGCTCACCGTGCACATCGCCTGGGCCACCAGCACAGCAGAGGTGGCATCAGAGGGGGGTTTGGAGCGAGCCAACATTCGCCAGGGAAGAAGGGCTGGGGTGAGACATTCAGGTCAAGGCCACAACAGGTACAAAAGCCCCAGGAGGGCACGGTGATGCGGGGAAGGCGGTGGAAGTCACTGTGGGCTGGCGTCTGTGGGTTTGGGAATGAGGTGGCTGGAGCTCCTGGGAGCCTGGCAGTGAGAAGGGCGGTGAGGAACCAGGTCAGGGAGTTGTGATGGGGGTGGAGGTAAGAGCTGGAGCCGGAGGGTGACAGAAGGATGGCTGGTTGGCTATAGGGAGGTGACGAGATGACAGGGGGCACTTGCTCTAGGCGAGGATGCTCTGACAGACTGAGAGCAGAACGCTTGGGAATAATCAGGCCGCACAACACTCGGGCTTCAAACTTAGACCTAACGGCAGGTTGCCTGAGAGCTTATTGAGACTCTAAACTGTGTTTCCTTCCCCATGTGCATGGCTAATGAATACTCAGGTCAAATGTTTTGATTTGTTTGCTTTTGCTGACTGAAAATGCAACGGTGTATGGTGAACAAGAGGCTTTGGAACTGGATAGGCCTGGTTTTTGATCCCAGCTCCCTGATGGCAACAGTGAGAGAATTATAGTCCACACTCAGAGTGGATGGGTCTGCCACACGCCATCTGAGGTCTGTCCCGAAAGTATTGGCGGCGTAAACTGTTTAAATTAGCTTGACATTGGCTTGATACTTTTGGGACTTGCCCCTAGTATGATATAAACTAAACCGAAAGGCTATTATTGGTAAAGATACATCATTTATACAATTTACGTTCTTTGGGTACTGGCTAGCCTATTTTAAACTGAAAGGGTGTGTTGATTCATGTTTGACCTGGCCCTGGTGTTCCAATTATTAAACTGTGGATTAGAAAGTTCTAGATGACAGGGCACATTTGTTTTTCTTCCCACTTTTTTTTTTTTTTTTAAGGCTGGTGTACGACTTACAAATGCTAGATAAGGCCCAGGCTCTCAGAAACGCACACTCATGTTCAGAGTTATCTAATTTAGAGATGGTGGAACAAATCCAAGTAACAACTTTATTCTAGTCTACAGCCACAGGTTTTTTTTACATACATTTTAGTGGTTTTGACAGTGTTACTTTTAAGGAGACTTTAAATGAATCCACAAAAGATAATATATTAAAAATAAAATATACACAATAAAACAACAGGCATGTAGATGTGGGAATCATGCAGGGAGGGCTGGTCTCGTTGGTGTGGTTACTGAGTACCTTACCTATTTAAAAATTCACCAGTGAATATTAGTTCTTCTGTTCTTCACTCCCATATAATTCACCAAAATCAAGGACTTTAAATCATATACACATACAAAAAATCTCTTTTAAAGCTGTATCAGTATACAACTTCCATGAACAAGCCTAAATGTATTATCAAACCAACAATTCCATTGATCAAACCCACTAGAAAATAGTATCAGCACCTGATCTAAAGGCAAGGTTGTTTCATTTATTAAAACACCAACAGGAGCTTAATCAAAAGAGCAACTAATATGTTAATCTTAATATAAGACACTGAGGAAAAACCAAAGATAATCCATTTAAATACCACTCCACTGAGCTAGCATATAACCTATGGACGACAGATGCACACGTTTCTATCTGTCAAACAATACTTTAAATATGTTTCTATCTAAAAAAAAGGACATTGGGAGATGCAGAAGAAAGGTATAAATGTGAGCTTATGCATCTAGTTCCACAGTTTAAAAATGAGTATCACACAGAACTAAGTGACAATGTGTAACCATCAGGCACCAAGAGCTAATACCACTCTTCACTATAATTCATAACGCTCTCCAGGAGAGTTTAGTGGGTGGCCAACCCGACAATCTTGTCATAAAGACCGAGCGCTTACCCGCTCCCAAAAAAGACCCTGAAGAAAACATGGCAAAGGTGCAGAGAAAAAGTTGAATCTTTTGAAAAAGTGAATGATATCAAAATACTTTTCCATCCTTAGTAAACCAAGCTAGGTCAAGTATATGGCAGGAGCCACACGGAATTCAGAGTCAGAGGTTGGAAGGAAAAAAGTCTGGAAAACTGCAGTTTTTAAAAAAGTTGGCAATTTCTCCATGGCTAATAAAATTATCAGAAGAGGTATAATGTTTGTTTGTTTGTGGAATGTTGACAGCTTGCTGCAAAAATTCGCATGGATGAGGAACCACGTCAATGAAACATTTTAAAAAATTTTACAAAAAACTCAAGTTACTATTTAAAAAATAACCATGTTATGCCAAGATGAAACATGGTAAAAAGTAGTGTAACTTCTGTCCATGAGTCTTTACACAGCTGATGGGAGAATGATACAATTTTCTCTTAGAAAAGGAAGCTTTGCTGTTGCACTGACTTTGACAACCTGACCTGGTAATTTAGAAAAATCATGTAGTAAAATCTGTAAAATTAAAATACAAAATTCTGGTTTGTAAACATCAGTTGGCCAAGTCTATCCAGAGTCCTGCATGATAGTGGAATGGAATGAATAATTAATTCACTACTTTATGTATTCGTTCTGGAAAATTCCAGAACACAGCATTGATACTTTCACAGTAATTATGTTCGAACTATAGAAAGAATGTCAGTGCAGATGTCTTCTTCTTCTTCTTCTTCTTCTTCTTTTTTCTCCTGCAATATTTAGCTCTTACCCCACTCCCAAGTGCTATAATTGAAATAATACTGGTTTGGAGACTTAGTACAGCTTGGTCATAAATGTCGCATAAAGTCGGTAGGACTTCGGTAGAGATATTTCCAAATGGCATAGTAATGCACTGCAGCTGCCGTGGCCACAAACAGGTGCCAGATGGCATGGGCAAAGGGAATGATGCCATCGCTCTTGAAGAACACAACTCCTAGGCAATAAATTAGGCCTCCACAGGCAAGTTCGTGAAGTCCATCCGTGTTATTCTGTCAACAGAGGAAAGAAAAACATTCTGATGTTACTCTGATGTGACAAGCTGAAGAGATGAATTGCCATCCCCCAGAGCCTGCTGATTTTCTAGACAGCAAAGTAGCTCTGCGTAGACAGACTCCTGATCTATAAATAGGCAGTGAACTTAGAACTCCTTCATACATCCATACATTTAGCGTTTGGGCTAAACATCATTTTTTAAAACATTGATATTAAAGAGAGAGAACAAGATGAAGAGAGAGAGAGAGAGAAAGAAACAACAATTTGTTGTTCCACTCAATTATGCATATTCATTGGCTGATTCTTGTATGTGCCCTGCCTGGGGATCAAACCTGCAACCTTGGTGCGTTGGGACAATGTTCTCACCAACCGAGCTACCTGGCCAGCGCTGGGCTGAACATCTTGAGGGAACCAAGCAGTCCGGTTCCAGGTCCTTTCCACAGGAAAGGGCAGCACATTCTGCTGATCTAAGGGGTGTCTAAGCAGACTGCAGTCACAGCCAGACGCTTCAATCTAGTTCAACGCTCAGCTTTCATCTTCCCCTTTAAGAGCTTCCCCCTAAGGCGCGCCCACCCCACCCCACCTCCACTCCACAATCTCAGCCTGTTTTCATGGCCCTTTGTGCTCCTCAAACCCTGTCCTGCAGCTTGCTCTCTCAGGACTCTCCCTGTGTGTTTACGATTTCCTTGTGGCTGACCCAGGAAAGTCAGAGCTAGACATGACCTCAGAGATCAGGGATCATATACTTTGTAACCTGTCTGATGTGGCCAGGGATTTTGGTCTCTGGGCCCGGAGGCTCCTTAGCTCAGTGTGGCAGGAAGCGGACAGGCCTCTTTAACACAAAAAGGAGAATGTTAAGGCCACCCTTGGTTTTCAAAGACCAAGTCCCATCTTCACGGTTAAACTGGGCTGTATGAATGAGAAGGGAAGAGAGGCAGGGCTGGTGAAATAGGTCAGTGCCCTGGATTCCCGGGGAATAGGGACAGAAGGTCCTGGGTTCTGCTGGGGAGATGGAAACCTGAGCCAGAGGATGGCAAGGCCTGGGAAGAGGGTGTCCCAGAGGCCTGGGCACTGACAGCTGTGACCTTTTGAGATGTGGAGCAGGTCCTGTGGCCCATCCAGCAGGGAGCACAAGGAAGTTCTGACGCAGCGGTCTACTTGAATGTGGGCCCAGGCCGAAGCAAGGACAGTGAAGGGTGACCATGACCTAAGAACCAGGCGGGAGGGCCTGAGGCCATGGGTGAGAACCAGTCCTATCCTGTCCTATCCAGTCCTATCTTTACGGCTCACAGGAAGCTCCCACAGTTTTGGTGGGATCGAAAGACGGGAAGGAAGCCAACCCCAAATGACCATAGTGGATTTCTCATTAATCTTGGTAAGAGGGAACTTCAGCCAGATTTATTTTTATTTAACACACACTATTTCCTAAAGGCTATAAAGCAATGATGATCCATTAATTATGCAAAATTCTCTGTGTATGTGCATGAGAGGCATTTTTCCAGAGGTTGGTTAAAGCTTTCACTGGATTCTTAAAGAGGGGTCTGACTGACAAATGGCAAGAACCACTCACTTAACACAGCTTCCTTATTTTGGAGACGAAAAGAAAAAGGCCAGAGGAATGAAATAACCTGAACTAAGTTACATAGCTAGTCATGGCCCAAAGTACCACTCTTTTTTGTTCTGATTAAATCAGTAAGCAAGAGACCAAACCAAGTACATGGGTTGGTTTTGATATGTATCCTGTTAATAGTTCCTCAAGGTACATTTACATTACACGCTTTCCAAGACTCAAACATAGTTAATCCCAAAACAAAATGTTTCCTTCATTATCAATGTCATTATTGTGTTCCTATGCACCAGGCACTGTTTGAAGCCCTGAATGCATTTATTCTTTCAATCTTCACAACCCTACATTAGGCACTATCATTATACCAAATTTACAGCTGAAAAAACTAAAACACAGGATAAATGATTCACCTAAGGCCACGTAACTTTCAAGTGTCAGAAGCAGGATTTGAATCAAGGTGGTTTGGTTCCTGAACTTACTTTTTTTTTTTTTTGAGTTGGGGGAGGAGTCATTTAAAAAATTGATGATTAATTTAGTGTGGAATACATAAGATTGTAAGTGAAGGATTTTAATAAATGTACCCACCTCTGGGTACATCTGTAGCCCTATCAAATGACAGTTATCCCCACACCTCAGAAAGTAGTTGGTTACCCTATCCAATCCTAGACAACCATTGTTCTTACGGCTATTACCATAGGTTGAGTGTACCTGCTCTAGAACTTTATGTGACAGAATTACACTCTATGTACATTTTTGTGTCTGGCTTCATTTCTGCCCAACAGAACATCTTTGAGATTCATGTATGTGCTTATGTATCTCAGTCATTCATTCCCTCCTACTGCTTAGAATTCCACATATATATTTAACATAATTTGCTTATCAATTCTTTCCATTTGGGGGCTTACAAAATTAACATTGATATTGTTTTACAGGTCTTTGTAGATATTTCTCTTTCTCTTGGGCAATAACTTTATGGAGTCCTAAGTGTTTAATTGTATAATATACAGCTGAACAATTTTCTAAGACTTCTGGGCTGGTTGCCAGGGGCTTATACCAACTTACATGTGTCCCCCTCCCCCGACAATGAATCAATGTTCCAGTTATTTTACATCCTAACCAGTATTTGTTGTCAGTCTTTTTCATTTTCACCATTCTACAGGCTATACAATGGTAGCGCATCAAGGTTTTAATTTTCATTTCCCTGATGACTAACAAAGTTGAGCATGTTTTCAAAGGCTTGCTGAATGCTTGCATATCTTTCTTTATGGAGTATCCATTCAAGTGTTGTACCAATTCCATAGAAGTGACTTTTCGTTATTGATTTGGAGTGTTTTGTATCTTTAAGATACATGCCCTTTGACAGATACGTATAGAGAAAGCAGATATTTTATCCAGTCTGTAGCTTGCCTGTTCAAGTTCATTGATCTTTTCTTCTGCAGTATCCAATCTGTCCTTAAATTCCCCCAATAAATTTCTTTTTTAACATATCATGGTTTTCAGATCTAGAATTTTCATTTGGTTTCTTTTTATAGTTCCACATCTTTTCGGAGACTTCCCCATCTGTTCAGTCATTGTTTTAAAGCCCGTGGATGTTACTTTTGACGTTGCTGCCATTTTGGATCTGTTTCTGATGACTGCATGTCCTTTGATATGTGAGTCATTTATTGCTGCTTCTTATGTAGTAATATTGGTTTGGATAAGCATGTTTAGTTTAACGTCAGAGTATAGGCTTTGTTGTCTTAAAGAATGCTGAGTTTCACTGTGCTGGGCAGTTTACTAGAGAACCGACTGGATCCTTTCTCATCTCGTTTGGGGGATTTGTTATCATAGTTCTAGAGTGCAGACCTCACTCAGGGCTGGAGCAGCGCTCTAAGGTGTGGCCTTTCTAATCCCTGTGTTACTCAGCACAATCTCCCCACTCTTGCTGGATGAACCTTTGACACCTCCCCACACTAGGCACCCTCTGGACTCTCCATTTATCCCACAGCCTCCAACAGCTGCACTTGGCCAGGGAGCACGGTCCTGCCCTGTACCAATGCCTCTGAGTATCCGGGCCAGGACTCACGGAAACCCTGGAGACTTTCCCCTGGGAAGCTCCCTCCTCTTTGGTATCCTGCCCCAACAACAACCAGCTAAGTGGCTGAAATGCAAGTTCTGCCCCCCACCCCCACTGCTGCTCTCTGGCTCCACTATTTTTAGTTGCAGTTTAGAAAGGATCCCTGGGCAGAAAATGGGGTAACTTGAAGCTCATCTTTTGGTTTTTCTTCCCTCAAAGATCACAGCTACGCATGCCTGTATCCCATCCCGAACACTAGTTGTTTCGTATATTTTTCCCAGTTTTGTAGCTCCTTTTGGCAGAAAAGCAGGTCTGAGGGCCACAATTCTGCCCAGAACCAAAGCTTCGCATCTTTACTTAGGCTGTTGCTTTGTTGGTTCTGATGGTGTGTGAAGTTCTTTTTTTGGTCTGGCCTCTGTCCAACTCAACACCTTGATCATAATTTACCTGTGCAGTTACCCCTCCCCCAACCATGCACATACACACTCATGTTCCAAACAATAAACTATTTCCAATCCCTCAAAGATGACCACGCACCCCTCACCCCCTGCGTCCTCTGCTTCTCCCACCTGCATCACTCCTCTCTCTCTAGGCTCTACTTTCTGAGTCAGCTCAGACACCACCTCCTTGGGGACATCTGTCTTGTGCTTCCATGACAACCTGTGCTTTCCCCAATCAAAGCTGTTATAAAACTTTATTATAGGCCTGGCTGGTGTGGCTCAGGGGATTGTGCGCCAGCCTGCAAACCGAAGGGAGGGTCGCTGGTTCAATTCCCAGTCAGGGCACATGCCTGGGTTGCAGGCCAGGTCCCAGGTTGGTAGCATGTGAGAGGCAACCACACATTGATGTCTCTCTCCCTCTGTTTCTCCCTCCCTTCCCCTCTCTCTAAAAATAAGTAAATAAAAATGTTTTAAAAAATTAAAACTTTATTATAGCTTACTTCATATGAATTATATTCTTTATTTTTGAGAAAGAATTTTATTACAGGCATCAGTTTAAATAAGTGTATTACTTTCAGAATGTGTTTTATTATGTCAGTTGCTTATCTTTGTTTTCTCTATTTCTGAAAACATGCAGAAATAGAGGAAACAAAAAAAGAGAATAAAAGAAAAACCAGTCATGAAATTGTAAAGTATATGAATCTTTAGGGAATACAATACTGTAGAAAACTACTTTTTAAAAAAGGAATGACATTTATTGGGTGATAATTGATTAATAAAATGGCATAGGTTTCAAGTATATATTTCATATGTAGATTTCTTGCTTGGTTCTAAGTTCTGTCAGGGCAAGTGTGGGGATTATCCTATTTATTATAACATTAGTCTCTTGCTACTTATCACTTGTAAAAATGCCAGTTAATGATTTAGGCTAATAAAAATACTGGATAAACCTGCTCTTATGATACACAAAGGGACTTTACTTGAAGCTCTTCTTGTAGACCAATAATCTGTCTACACAGACCTTGCTTATTATATTGCTTCAGGTGGCCTCAATTGCCCTTTCACCATATGGCCTTCAAGACAGGCTTTCTTATTTCAGTCCTTTGCCTCCCTCCCCTCGCCAGTCCTGGTTGCTTTGGCACCAGGTAATAGTCCAAGCCATCATAAACCTATCTCAAAGAACATATTTTATGACACTCTCATAAGACACACAAGGCCTATCCTGAAAGTATCAAGCCAACATCACTAGAATTAAAATGTTATACAACTCCGTACTTCAGGGACAGACCTCATAGTCTCAGAAAGAAGCAGAAGCAAACCTGCAACTCCAAAACCTTGTACAGGTATGTTTGTGGCCAGGCCAAGAACTATGGACAGTAGAACTGCATTATTATAACGTGCCTATGAGCTCAGGCATGAAACTAGAGCAGTTCTGACCAGGACGGGTTGAGGACAGAGTTCAAGCTGAACATTCTGTGACTTCCTCAGTTAACAGAGTAGCCGGTGCCAAACATACCAAGTAAGACTCTAGAGTAGACCAGCTCAAGGTGCAAGTAACCAGCTGGACAGGATCTGAGGTTCGGATGATATGCTTGTGTTTCAAGTTGGCAGATCCAGGTTGATTTCTCAACGGTAATTCGGTTTGAAAGGGAACTCAAAATGCACAGATGCAATGTGACTCTTTCACCCATCAAAGTCCCCAAGGGAAATTTTTCAAGCAAAGTAAAAAAAAAAAAGCACTTCCCTAAGAAAGAGAAATAATATGACTTATAACAAGTGAAAGGGAAAGTAAGCTGAAGAGGTTTGAGAAATATCCAATAAAATGTTGAACCAAAGGGCCTTTTAAGGTCCTTCTAATTCTTAGGACTTAAGAAGTCAGTGATTTATATTTTCTCCACTGTAGGAAACCTCAAATGTGCCCTCTTCTATGGGTTTAGGGTTAAGACATGGCCTCACACCTGACTGGGGTCAAGAGTGAGAGTGCGGGTGGGATGAACAGAAAGGTCACCCCAGAAGAAACAAACACAGATGGTTACCAAACAGAAATAAAAACACTGAAATGTATCATTTTTTCCAAACTACAGACAGTAACTAGTACAAGTTGCTGATAATTGGAAATGTATCTCCTTTTTGAGCCTCTACTTAATGGGCATATAAGTCCAGAAAGAAATGCTACCTGTTATCTATACACATGTTACGGGCCTTGGCAATTTAAAAGGAAATAAGGTGAAATCACTAAAATGACAAAGCCGTTTCTTACCATTGATGTCACCACCAAGGCTGGCGAGAACCCCATGGTGAGATAGAAGAAGAGCTCCACCACCTTGTACCTGCAGAGGGAAATGCAGTTCATTTCATGGGTCTGTTCCTACAATACTGGACCGTTTCCCTATCAGTTTTTTCTTTTTGCTTAACAAAACCAAAAAAAAAAGTAAACTCAACTATTCTAATAAAATGTATTTTCTCAGGAGGAGACCATCAGGCCTTTAACTGAAACACTCTAGCAGAGTAACAGTGAACTAGCATTTCTTCTGGGACTGAAATGATATCAGATTCCAATGCCCCTTGGAAAGAATGTTCTTCTAACATACTTGTTGAATCCAATCCACCATGCATTTTCCCCTGCCAATCCCAGAGTGCCTGCCTTCATTAGTATTCCAATCCATTGCTACAAGACACTGAAGGTATGGAGGTGGGCAGCGATGCACCCTGGGGCCTAGTGTATCAGTGGCACAGGGTTACCTGCCATAAGCAACAAAGGGTGAGCATGTTTGTTGCCTCTGTATTTATCATCTGCACAAAAAGCACCAATTTGTAAGGCGTGACATCACATTAGGCTACAGAAACTTAAGAAATCATATTGAAATTCCATTTACATTTCTACCTAATCAAACTAGAACTTAGGTTCCTCAAAGGCAGGGGCCAGATTTATTTAGGTTGCATCTGCAGGGCCTAGAACATGCCTGGCACAAGGTAGGTACTTCCTAACACCTGCCAACCTGAAAGGCCAAGGGTGACTTGCATCTCTTAGTCTTTGATACTCAAAGTCCACCGTGAAGTAATTGTATCAGGGAACAGTGAAGAATGGGTTTGTAGGTTTGGTTTACATTAGCAGGCCTGTAATAGGAGAAAAGATAGTTGTCTTACTTACTTTACTTATTTTATCTAAGGATATAAATTATGGGTTTGAGTCCAAGAAGCAAACTGTTCCCTTGGATTTATATAGACTGCATGACACCACTCAGAATTGCTAATTATGGTTTAAAAATGCATTTAAGTAAATTTCAAAGTTGGAGAGAAGTTAGCAAAAATTACCCTCTTCTTCTGAAAAGGAAAAACAATGGAGTGCTTGTGGTAAACAGGAATGATGTTCAATTCTGAGAACCATTCTGCCAACCACAATAGATAAGGCCTTAATAAACTGTATCCAATGACAGCGATTTCATGGGTGTAAGTTTCTCAGATTCAGGCATGTGGAATAATGAGAAGAGCCAGGAAATGGGAACTAGGACACTTGGGTCCTAATTGCAGATGAGTCACTAATTAGACGCATGTCCTAAATGGCCTCAATTTTTAAGCATGAAGCTAGAATAGATGACTTTGAAGATCTCCTCTTGAGCTAAGATGCTAAAACATATATCTATATCTTTATATAGATACAGATAGAGATATATACAAGCTTTCCTTTGGATATGGCTTAACACTTAGGACTATGAGCTATACAAAATGAATTTTTAAACGTGCCCCATGGTTAGGATACAAAGTTCAGGTGCCCTTCTAAACATTCCCCTTCTCAGGGCATCCTAGTTTGGAACATCCTCTAGGTGTCTATCTAGCTAAGTGCTGTGCTGGGCTCGTAATATCTGTTGGCTTCAATCTTCGTAGGAATCTTGAAAAGCAGTTCTTTTCCTCACATGATAACTGTCAACCACAGAGTTAAGGCTGGTGTGCTAAGGCCAGTCTTCCTGAGGATGTGAAATGAGGTCCAACTGAGGCAAGGACAGTCGCATTGTCCCTCAGCTGGACCACACCACACTCAGGCCATAATTTCCTTCTGCATCTATCTACCCACCGACAGCGAATACCAAATGGTTCTGAAATTTGCTTAAAAGGATATATTTTCTATTTATGTATTTCTACTATTTTGAAGTGCAAACATAGAGTAAATTGTGATGGAGATAAAATTTAGGCAGTTAATTTGAAAACTATCAAATGTAAATTATTTTCTCTTACTTTTCATGGTAGAGAAATACATAAATGGTTCCTCCAGCTGCCATGAGCCAGATAAACCAACGCATATGAGATGCCAGGGGTCCAAGTTCACGGAGATTTAACCTAAAAATGTAAACATGACAACAGAGAACAGAAGTGATAAATGAAGGGTATTCACAGAGCCCGTGTTTCCCCCTAGTCCTGAAAGTTTGGATACGACTGGGAAGAAAAGGCACTCAGCACCCCAGGGAGGCATTCCGGTAAGCTGGGTAACATTAAAAACTCAGAGATAAAAATTGTCACTTGACCTTTAAGACTTAGACTAGTTCCAACATGGCTTATAAACAGAACTTGATCAAAGGAGAGATGCAGAAGTGAGCCCCAGTACATTCGTGAGGCCAACTTGCCTTACCAGACAGATGGCTGTAAAACCTGCTCCCCTTATTATTTCTGACAATGTATTTGAGAGCAGGTTACTTGCAAAGCTTAATAAGAACCCTGAATAAAATACTCAACTACTGGGATCACATAACCACAGCAGATACCTAATACACCGATCAGGTGTCTCCATTATCAGCCTCTCTCCCAGGAGAGAACATGAGAAGAATTAGCCCAACAGATACTCTAGAAGGCATTTCATTAGAATTGTACCATGGACTCTAGTGAAGCCTGAATGTTAAAATGCTGCAAATACATTTACACTAATTTCATATTAAGGATACGAGAAAAAAATGTTCTAACTGGCTATTCCTATAAAATTCGTATTTCCAAATGGAAAAAGTACCACCTGCGTATCAAAACTGATACGTGAACAAATTGTCTACTATAAACATTTGATTCCTCGGCCTACATTTAAAATTTTTATTGACTTATTTTAAATTGAGGCATTCTTCACAAAAGCCTTTAAGTATTTGTTCTCCCTGCAACGTGAAGCAGACCTATAATTTAGTGACACTTGCTTTTTACTCTAATAATTAGGATTTTCTCACATGAAAAATGCTTTATTACTCAGAATCTAGAGGTCTGCTGTTTCTAACAACTGATAGTGGATGGCATATTAAGCATTTCTCAGTGTTTAAAACTGGACTATATCTTTGTAGAAAAAACCCCATGTTTCTTTCATTACAGGTTTCAAAGCAACAAAAAATTCCATGTGATCTCTATACCAAAAAGGCAGGACAAGCATGGAAACTGACCAGAATACTAGATAGTTTAAATAGTTAATAAATTTGACCAGTTTTCTTACTCACATAGCTAAAGAAATGAGAAATTCACTTCCTATAGGCTAACTCCTGTGCTGTGAACTGAAGACACACAGTATAAACTTCAAAACTGAGCTTGCTTTCCTTGTAGACATTCATAGCGTTTCCACTTAAACCATCAGGTGTCTGCGTATTCTGAACAGCAGCAGAAGTGTACAGAAGGACTATGGGAGGCAAACATAATGCATTTCAGATGTGAGGGAGCTACCTACACACAAGTTCGTAACACTTCTCTTCAACGATACAAGGCCGAATACGTATTTTGAACAAGCAGTCACATTCTCCCCTTTAACATCTGCACTCTGACACAAGTAAGTCAAACTGGGACAAAAACTGCACGTATGTATGCGTGCTGCGGAGAGAGGGGTTGGCTAAATGCATGGAGGCTGGGACGGGGACAGGAGGACGGGAAGAAGGGAGGGCTGAGGGGGTCTATCACAAAAGCACCACCTTCCGAAATAGCAAGACTATCTTACCATGGCGCGTAGGAAGCGGCAATGAAGAAGTAGATAACCATTCTATCGCACATGTGGAAACAATGCTCCACCGCCCTAAGGGGGGAGAAAAGCAGGTTAGCGCTCACGGAACATCAGACTGGAAGGATCCCTCGCCTCTTGCTCTAGTTTCTGGTGGCATTTAAAACCTGGCCTTTGAAGAAGCCAAGCGGCTATCTTTCGTAAGGTGAAGCCACAAGGAAGAGCTCTGTTATTTAAGGTTGCATGTGCAAGACATACTCACCCTGTATGAGACACAGGGACAGACCCCACGATGCTCAGGAACTCTTAAGTGGTTAAAATAAACCGAATCGGTCTTTTCGGATGTTTTCCGTTTTTGAAAACCTGACCCGACAGAAAAGTGGAATTCTCTGAGGACAGGTCACCCTCACTGCCCCGTCACAGCATGGGCACCAAGGGGCTCAGTAGATGACCCCTGAAGTCATGGTCTTTGCATCTTTTTAGACTATCTCTCGAGAAGCTCTTAATTCATATACCTTAGCATAGACCATGATTTTTAATACAGGAATGTCACAAACTAATTCAGGAACAGCAATAACAAAAACCACGAAAATATAAATGAAAAGGGACAGAGACGTTTGCTGGAAGAGGGTGGCCACCTTAATTTCTAAGCACATTCTTCCTCCCAGAGCTGAAAAGTCAGGAGACGTGCAAAGATCTGGTTCACTGAGGTCTGTCCACAAAATGGACTGGACAGAGTCTGCCCCTGACCGAGATCATTTAAAAGTGTGAATGCACTGCATCGTTTTGAACCCATTTTCAGTGTCCAAGGGGTGGTAGCTATTCTTGGGGAAGCAGCAGTATCAGATTTTGCTGCACCCCTCACCAAATCTGGGGACCCAATATGGCTGAGGATGTTTCAGTCACAGTTAGCGGTAGCAAAGAAGTGCAAATTATTTAGCCCCCGGGCCCAAAAGGCAAACATTACATCAATGTTTCTCAAACCTGACGGCGTATCAGACTCACTTGGGGAGCTTAGGATATCCAGTCATGGACCCCACTCCAGAAGGGTCTAATTTAAAGGGGCTAGAAGAGGGGGTAGAGTATGGAGAAAAGAAGAGTGTTTTGCTTTTTTTGTTTTTTAAATGTCCTAAATGACGATGATTCCTAGTCAGGTTTGGGCCTTTCTAATTTTGTTGCTAGATCCGTGATTTTCTTTAAATTTTTTTTTAAAGATTTTATTTCATTATTTTTAGAAGGAGGGGAAGGGAGAGAGGCAGAAAGGGAGAGAGACATCAGTGTATGGTTGCTTTTCACCTACCTCCAGCCACAGACCTGACTGGAGACCTGGTCTGCAACCTGGTTATGTGCCCTGGCTGGGGAATTGCACCTGTGATCTTTGGGTTCACAGGCCGGCACCTTATCCACTGTGCCACCAGCCAGGGCTAGATCCGTGATTTTCAACCGGTGTACCATGAGAATTTTAAAATACACCAAACCTGACTATTTAGTCCAGGGCACAAACTTCTTTTCCCTTAGACTGTCAAATAAAAAAATGACAACAGCCAACACAGCAATAGCCGTCTGCTGTGAATGAATGAATCCAATCAACACCTATTTTTTGTCAGATTGACAAAAATATATATTTTTTGGTGTGCTGCAGAATTTTCATAATCAGTTTGTGTGCCGTGAGCTGGAAAAGGTCGAAAATCACTGTGCTAGACTGTTAAGCACTGTTAACAGCAGGTCAGACCTGCCTGTTAATCAGGCCTGCCATTTTATCCAGTATTCTCTACCCGCCTCTCATGACCCTCACTTTTCTCACATGTAAAACAGAAGTAATAACATTTCTATCATCAAATCTGTGTGAGCGTTAAATGAGATCATGTGGCCATGTGTTTAACCCAGCACATAGTAGGCACTCAATGAAGGCTACATCCCATCCCTCTTTAAATTAAGGCAGAGCAAAAACCCATAAATGAGTTATGCACCTGAAATCTAATTTTGTTTACCAGTATCACCCCAATAAATGCAATAAAAAGGAAAAAAATCAACGCGTGGGTTAGGGTTCTAGCAGGGCTATTTCAAGGTTCAAGAGAGTCCAGTTTCTATTACACCTTCTTCTCCAGCCCCTGGCAGGGAGGCCCTAAACACTGAAGTAGGCATCCACAACTCTATTGATCCAGAAATCTAGGCTTCAAAGCCAGTCAGCCGAAGTGACCACAAGTGCTGTACTGTGCCAAGAAGATAATGAAGTGTTCTGGCCACGGTGACGGGGTGTCCTGAGGAGCCAGGACAGGTACTCTTGATGCTTTTGTGTGGGTGCCCCACAGCTGACTCAAGGCTGTGGTTTTACCCGAACCCCTGGGAGCTGTCACCTTGCAGGCAGAGGTGGCAGACTGCATGCTGGAAGCAATGTTGTATAAGACGGGGTAAAAAAGAAAGAAAGAAAGACAAAGAAAAGAAGAGAAAAGACCTCAGGACTGGGAGTCAGAAGTCCAGGAATGATCTGATTCTGCTGGTATCACTGACCTAGGCTATTCAGGCCACCTCTCTGAGCCTCCGTTTTCCAGGTGAAAATCACTGGGTTTGGATTAGAAGACACCTCAGGACCCACCCAGCTCTAAAACTCTAAGGAGACTCTATGACACCAATAATCTCTCATAAATCCCATATCCAGCAGGTCTTTTCACTATTAGATTGTTGGAAGAGTTTGAGATATTTTTGGACATTCCACAACACAAAAAGGTACATTCTAATGTTATTTTAAGTCACTCTAAGCCAGCTCTGAATCTCCTTTTTTGGGGAAGCAATTTTGCCCTTTGGGTTGTGCAGAATGTATTTCTTAAGCAATTAAATGGTGCACTACTTCCTTTGTAGTCCCCTAAGTTGATCCTCCACTCAGAAGAAGGATGCTTTTACATCCTTCTCATTGAGAGGCTAGGGACTATAGTAGTTTTGGAAAAGTGCCTGACAGATAATAGCAATAAAATACACGAGTTGCACTTGAATATACACAGGACCTAACTGGGAAAACTGAACTTCGTAAGACCATGAGCCCAGGCTGCAGTATTATCTCCTAACATCCCACAGTCCTACAGCCTTTTGTAATTTTCAAATCATTTTCAAATGCATTATTATCTCATTAGCTCTCACAATAACCCTGTGAGTCCGCCATTATGTCTTCATTGTAATGAGGAAGAAACTGGGGCTCCATGAAGGAGGTCAGGTGACTTACACAAGAGTCACAAGGCAGGGCTGTGACTTGAAGCCAGCTGCTGCCTCCAAGTTCAGTGTACTTGGTCACTACCCCACAGCTGCTGCGCTCTAATGGCGTGGGCAAATAGGTGTCAGGATTTCACTTGTAAGTTCTGGGGAAACCGTGAAGTTCTGTTGGTGGTTTTTGAGCAAGTGCCTGCCTTCCTAGAAACACATGGGGGTCCTCAAACTCCATCCAACCCATGGAAAATTTCCTAAATAATGGGACAGAACAATGTCTACTCTCTTGCTTCATTGGCCCAAAACGTGCCAGTGTGGGAGGCTAACCCCAGTCAACTACTCTGATCTTTGGAAAGAGCGTGCGATCCATTGTACCTTAAGTGGCTCTTTTTCCATGACACAATGTGAAATACTGTGGACACGATGAAGAGGGCACAGAGGCCCATCCCGTAAATCCAGGCTGTTATCTTCTCCCAGCAGTCATCAGAGAGCCGGTGCAGGAGGGCACTGCCCACAATGGCCGGGACGATGAGGAACTGGGGGAAAAGCAAAGAAAAGGAAATGTCCCAGTGTCACCAAATTGAGACCTCTGTTAAAAATCCATCTTCCACTGTCTGGATGGACCACAGTTGACCCATTCATCCAACTAAAGACATCTTGATTGCTTCCAAGTTTTGGCAGTTGTGAATACAATGGCTATAATCAAACACTCACATGCAGGATAGAAAGAAAAAATACAGTTTACTGGGGATAATTTTAGAAAGGTCACTTCAAAACAAACAGGTGTTTTCCTGGGTAATGACAGGAGAGCTAGATGAAGTAAGTCATTTACACTGGAAACAGGTACTGTGGTTCAGGGCCCAGGAATTGTGCAGGGAATAATGAAACCACAAAAAGGGAAGTTTATATTGACACAAAATGTCAATATGACATCAATAGAAAACTATGGAAATGCGTATTCACAAACACTACACACAAAATGAAGAAATGCACCAAAGTGTTATTTCTGAGTAGTTCCTTTAACACATTTTTCAGCATTTTCTAAGTCTTATAATAAGCATGGAAAAAATTAAGAATTCACAGTAGCTATTTCTTCAGCAATAAGAAATAATGTTTGTACTGAGGAACATAATCACCGTGGGGGCAGGGAAGGTGTGGCTACCAGTTTCAGGATATCATTTAGAATACCACCTTTTTTCTTTCTTTTTTAAGTTATATTTTATTGGTTATGCTATTATAGTTGTACCAACTTCCACCCCCACCCAGCACCCCTCTCATTCCCTCAGGTCGTCTCCACACCACTGTTCATGTCCATGGGGCACACATAGGTTCTTTAGCTACTCCATTTCCCATATCGTACTTTACATCCCCATGGCTATTCTACAATTACCTATTTATACTTCTTAACCCCCTTACCTCTTCACCCATTCCCTTACACCCCCCTTCCATCTGGCACCCATCAAATGGCTCTCTGTACCCATGATTCTGTCTCTGTCCTTATTTGCTTAGTGTTTTTTAGGTTCAATTGCTGATAGATATGTATTTGTTGCCATTTAACTATGCATTGTTTCAATCTTTTTTCTTTATCTTTTTTTTTTTTTTAAAGATTTTATTAATTATCTTCAGAGAAAAGGGCAGGGAGGGAGGAAGAAAGGGAGAGAAGCGTCAATGTATAGTTGCCTTTCACCTGCCTCCAGCTAAGGACCTGGTTGGACACCTGGCTTGCAACCTAGTTACATGCCCTTACTGAGGAACCGAACCAGTGACCTTTGAGTTCACAGGCTGGCGCCAATCCACTGAGCCACACCAGCCAGGGCATGATCTTCTTTTACTTAAAGAAGTCCCTTTAACATATCATATAATAATGGTTTGGTAATGATGAACTCCTTTAGATTTTTTTTTTGTTTGTCTGGGAAGCTCTTTATTTGCCCTTTAATTCTAAGTGATATCTTTCTTGGGTAGAGCAATTTTGGCTGTAAGTCCTTGCTTTTTGTAACTTTGAATATTTCTTGCCAATCCCTTTAACTTGTAACATTTATTTTAAGAAATCAGCTGACTGTTTTATTGGAATTCCCTTGTAGGTAACTGCTCTTCTCTTGCTGCTTTTAAGATTCTCTCTTTATATCTAAACTTTAGCATTTTAATTATGATGTGTCTTAGAGTGGGCCTCTTTGTGTCCATCTTGTTTGGGACTCTCCGTGTTTCCTGGACTTGCATGTCTATTTCCTTCATCAAATTAGGGATGTTTTCTTTCATTATTTTTTCAAATAGATTTCCAATATAGTGCTCTTTGTCTTCTCTTTCTGGCACCCCTATGATGTGAATGTTGGACCACTTGAAGTTGTCCCAGAAGCTGCTTAGACTATCATCATTTTTTTTAATTCTTTTTTCTTGTTAACCTGAGTGGTTGGTTTTTTGCTTCCTTGTGTTCCAAATCATTGATTTGATTCTCAGCTTCATCTACTCTACTGTTGTTTCCCTGTAAATTGTTCTTTATTTCAATTAGTGTGTCCATCATTTCTGACTGGATCCTTTTTTATGCTGCTGCAGTCCTCATTAAGTTCCTTGAGCATCCTTATAACCAGTGTTTTGAGTTCTGCATCTGATAGATTGCTCATCTCCATTTTATTTAGTTCTCTTTCTGGAATTTTGATCTGTACTTTCCTTTGGACCATATTTCTTTGTCTCCTCATTTTGGCAGCCTCCCTGTGTATGTTTATATGTATTAGGCAGAGCTAAATGAATCCCTATTTTAGTAGCATGTCCTAATGTAGTAGGTGTCCTGTAGGGTCCAATGGCACAGACTCCCCTATCATTCAGGTTGGGTACTCAAGGTGCACCCTTCATGTGGGCTTATACCTCCCTCTTGTAGTTGAGCCCTGATTACAGTGGGCAGGTCAATGGGAGGGATTTACCCAGGCCAGTCAGCTGCAAGGATTAGCTGTGACCACTGACCACCAACCTCCAAGGCGGACCAGCTGTGCAGGGGCAGGATGGTGGTGCTCCTACATGGTCTGTAGCTGTCCACTGAGTAAGCAGGCTCTGAGGTTTCTTGGGTGGTACAGGCCAAGGTCAGGCCCCATCTGTGTTTTGCCCAGGATACCCTGACTGAGCTATAAAGCAATCTGACTTGGCTGTTCCTTGAGCTGGGTTTGGGGATGACCAGGTGAAGCCAAGCTGTGAATCTAGGTGGCTTGCTGCTTAGTACCAGGCCTGTGGCCCCTTAGCCAAGAGCTATGGGGACTTGGGGCTCACTGAGGCTGGCTTTTGCTTGTTTGTGAGGATTTAGGAAGTTGTGAAGCCTGAGCTTTCAAGACCAGCCATTCACATGGAAAAGCAGCTTGGGTGGGATGGAGACTGGGGACCTCCAGGGTGGGGAAACCAGTGTTAGCCAGGTTGATGGAGTCTCAGATATGGCACCAGTCTTTGGGCTCTGTGGCTCTATGGGGGGAGAGCTCAGAAAATTGACAATGGCCTGCCTTTCTGTCTGGGAGAAGGCTGTCCCCCAACTCTTTCCTTAATGCCAGACACTTCATTTTCTCCCAGTATGCCACTGGTGCCTTTCAAACTGCTACCCCAGTCCTGGAGCTCAGAGGGAGTGAGTAGGAGTAAGTGCATTGTGGGTTCTTTAAGAGGAACTGCTTGGGACACAGAAGTTTCTTCTACTAACTCAATCCCTGCTGGGTTTTGCAGCTAGAAATCCAGCTTATTTTCCCAGCTGGGGGCCTGGTGTTGGACTGGGACCCCTTGCTCCCAAGATATCCCTTCTGAATTTTTACCCACCACATGTAGAGGTGCAAGCAGCCCTTCTGTGTCTCCACCCCTTCTACCAGTCTGGATGGATGTGTTTTCCTTTTACTCCCTAGTTGTCAGACTTCCAGTCAACTTGATTTCTAGTGATGTTAAGCAATGACTTTTCTGTATTTTAGTTGTAATTTTGATGTGGTTGTGCAAGGTAGTAATCTGTGCTTGCCTATGTCAGTCACCATGTTGACTGGAAGTCCCCAGAGCACCTTTTAAACAAATTGTGAGCTCTCGAATTGTATGCCAAATCAACATAGTTAACTATCTTTAAAAAGTGATTCATTTCATTTCCGGGTGACAGTATTTACAAATAGTTTTTTTTTTTTGGTGTTTTCCTATGATTAGGGGACTTACTGTTATTAATTTTAAATCCCTTATCTGAGAAAGCAAGTCCAGGAATGGACAAGTTGACTGTACATCAGAACCATGGACATGCTCCCAGTTTTTGGTGACATGACCCAGCACCGATATTCTGGTAGTTAAGGTCACAGAGATGGGTAAATCCAACTAAGCAGGGGGAGGTTTCTAGAGATACTTGCTCCTTCCTCCCTGCCAAGCCTTTTGGGAAGAATGGAAAAGGCAGAAAACGCATACTCACTGCATGTGTGTAACAGTTAGCAGCATGTTCGTAACAAGTGGGTTTGTAGCGGCCATTGGCTGGGGCCCGGTGGTTCATGAACCTGTAGAAACAAAAAGACATCATGTGAGAACAGCTCAAAGCATATGCAGAACAGTGGGTAGCCTGTGTTGGTTTATGGTAAATGAAGAGGTGACTGTTGGAAACACCTAGTTAGGGCAGCAGAACAAAGCCACTCCATAGTATAAACTGAGCCCAGAGCAACAATCCTAAAGCAAATGCCTTAGTTTATTCTTTCAGTTTATTTAAGAGAAAAACCTACCAACACAAAGCAAACAGAAATCATATCCACCCCTTTCAACTGATAGCCACCACACACACACACCCCAAAATCTTAACTCTTAAACAAGGGAAATTTTCTAAACTTTACAAATTCCAATAATTGCCATTAAATGAAAAGGGAGACAATGCATTTGAAAGGTTTCTATTTTCTCTCTGAAAATTCATAAAGCTTTATACATATAGCTCTTTAAACCCTACCTCCCATGATTAGCCAGCAGGTCCAACTAGTTTGACTCTGTTGCATTATCTGTTTTTGGCATCAGACAGCTTAAATAAATGATGCCTGTCTGCCTCTAAGCCATCTAAACAAGAGGTACCTTTTCTCTGGCATCCTTGCTAAAATAAAATAGATTGCTTCAAATCCAACTATGTGATTGGCAGCTGAAACTTTGGCTATGAAACTCAAATATACACACAAATATACATTTTACTACACATTAGATGTACATATCTGAATCTGTGACACATACGGATGCCCACATTCCACACTTCCCTTTGGGCTAACTCTCCAGTAATCAGCAGCACAGCGAAAGCATGAACCCCGCAGGACCTGGGGAGACCAACAGCATTCTTCTCACTTTAGCATGTAGGTGAGGGTCCCGCCACCCCACCCATCCCTGGGCCACGTGTCATGAGGGATTCGGGTTTAGTCCACCCTCCAGGGAAAGGAAAAGGTACCCTCAGGGATACAGGCAAGCAGCTTCCTCCAAGGAGCAGGTGCAGAGAAGCTAACGGAGGCCTGAGAGCCCAGGTTGCGCTCAGGTCTCAGAGGCCCTGCTGCACCCTTGTGCTGGCGCCTGCCAGATGCCAACAGGCTTTGCACAATAAATGATCCTTTCGCCTGAGCTAGTTTGGGGGAGGGGAAGGGTGGATTTGGTTGCTTGCCACTAGGGGTCCTGACTAGTCACACCTTATTAACACACTGAAACGTGGAACCAGGCTGAACCAAATGGCCGAGCCAGGTAGCCAAAAATAGGCTAAAGCTATCCTAAACATTGCCCAGTTTGTGAACAAAAGACCAGCACTTTCTCCCTGAATTAAGAGGGAACATTATTCCTAGAGCAAATAAATGAACAGAAAATGGCAGTCCCCGCTGACCCAGTTTCAAGTTCAAAAGGAAAATCTACTGGGGAATGAAGGTGGGAGAATGACAGACCACCAACAGGTTAGCTACGTAACTAGTGGGTAGGTACGCAGATACACTTTTAAGTGGAATTCACCAGGTGGCCCTGAAAACTGCTTAAGAAAAACACACAGTGAAGAGCTTTTGAATTTACCCATGCTCTTCTCACACATAAATAAATCTTTTCTCCCCTGATAATCCTTTAAATACTATTACTAATTTCCTAAGGGACAAGAGTGTTGCTCTACAGTTCTTATTAGTAAAAAAAATAAAATAAAAAATAAAAATAATGACCCTCTTGGGCGGAATGGTTTAACCATAGGTAGCAAACCCTATCCGGAATTTTAAAAGGTCAAGAGCAAGGCCCCAAGATGGCAGAGGCTAGAGTAAGATTGAGAGTTTCTGTGTGC
This sequence comes from Noctilio leporinus, assembly GCA_004026585.1. Lineage (NCBI taxonomy): Eukaryota > Metazoa > Chordata > Mammalia > Chiroptera > Noctilionidae > Noctilio > Noctilio leporinus. The sequence continues at coordinate 50,133 of PVIW01002212.1, forward strand.
AGAGCCAGTAAGCAGGGTTTGTCTACCCACCACCAGGCTGCAGACTAAAATAGCAATTTATATCTCTGGCAGCCCAATCTAAAAATAGTCCGACCATTACATAGCAACAAGGATAGACTTTCCCATTTTCTCCTAAAAGCAAAGGAGCTGGGTGGCCATGTTTGGTACGGCTTAGCCCCTGCGCACCTGGAATCGGTCAGGTTAAAAATAAACTCAAGTTGTGAAGAAAAAATCCTATGTGACTTAAGGTAGTTTCTGTTATGGAGAGTGCCAAAATTGAGCAACAGGGACAGGTAAGAGCAATTACGCTAAGCACAGGTCACTGTCTGGGGCTAATGCAATGGAGAGCACAGCCGTGCTGTTCGGAAACACACCTGCAATTTTTCCATTTCTCCCTGATCTGTCGGGGTATCATCTAGCCTGCTGAAGAGATCACTCCTAAGACCTAAATGATGTAAATTGCAAATCAACTCCCATATGCTGAGCCTATTTTGCACACACACCCTCCCCCCCCAAAAAAAAAAAAGAAAAAGAATAAGGAAGGTTCTCAAACATTATGGAAAGCAGCACCCATTTATGCAAGGCCCCTCGGCGCAAGGTGGTGTAACTCTAATGGTTGCCCAATGCTAGACACGAGTGTCCAGCAGGCCTTACAGGGTTTGAGGCAAGCCGATTTAGTCCTGGATATGTATGGAAACCATACTCAATAAAGCTATTGTTCAGGTGGGGTTTGCTCACCCATTTCCTTACTTTCTCTTTCAACACGCTCCCTTGCTTCCCACTAGCCCAGTGTCTTAAGGCCCTCCCTGCCCTCCTACCCGCAAGGCAGAATTTCAAAACTGGGGAGAAAGGACAGATAGAGACCAAGGGACACTCCCTAACATACTTTAAATTTAGCCCGAAGCACAGAGCTGGCAAAGGTCGGGAGGTCGATCTGCACTCCACCAGCAGCAGGTCTCAGAGGCCTAAGATCCTGAAGTCCTTGATTCCTGGGTGTTCCTTATTCTCCAAATGCAAGAGCTGCCAACACTGCCCTCCAAATGTTTCACACCAGTCCACCTCGCTACAGTTCCACAGATCCTACCTAAAACCAAGACATGGACATCTCTGGTCTATAAAAATGCACATTCTCATACTAGGTCTCCCTACTTCTGCCTACACAGACTGTCTTCTTTACACAGCAACAGTCCATTAAAACCAGGTCACATGCCCTACTCCACAATCTAAAGCCTGTGTGTGACTTCTCAGAGTGGTCCCTGAGCGGTCCACAAGCCTGGAGTGGTCCAGCCATCACTTCTTCCCCAGCCTCAGAGTTGGTCTTACCTTCCTCTTATCCCTCACCCTCCAGCTACACCGCCTTTCAGCTCCTCAGACCACCAAGATTTTGTCTGCCTTAGGGGGTCCGCATTTGCTGTGTATTCCAGCCTAGAACATTGTTCCCCAGCAAGCTCAGCTCCAATGTCACCTCCTCAGGTTTTCCTCACCATCCTCCCTAAGTATCACTTCAGCCCTCTCCCCCAACCCCACCCCCATCATAGCCTTATCCTATTTAGTAAGATTTCCTACACTTGTTTTTCTTTTCAATTTCATCTTCCCCCATTGTAATTGAATCCCACGAAGGCCATTGTGTCCACCATTTCCTTTCCAATCCCAAGTACAATGCCCAGTTTATTGCTGAAGGTTAATAAATAGGCGCTGAATGAATAGAAAGACAGATGTTGTGGCTTAACTGTTTTATCTCAACTGGGAGATATCTCCCGGTTGCTGGGTTCACTGGGGATGCAGCAGGTTCTGCATGTAACAAAAAGAAACTGATTGTCTTTGAGCCAAAATAACTCTAAGTCTTGCGTAAAGAAAATTCTTAAAGGCCCAGACCATGGACATTCCAAGGGCCCCTTCAGCATCACTTGATGGGGCAACATAAGGTGAACCCTGTACACAGTAAATGATTCATTTCCCTTTCTGAAATGAGCATATTCCAGAGGTGGGGACATTTAACTTCATATTAAATAAGGGAGAGGGCATTTTTAAGGACACTACCCCATGCCTAGGATTCAGTGCTCTGAGTGCAAAAAAGACAACAGGCAGTCCTGGAAGATTTCCTTCGGCTTTAGAATAAGATGTTTCACTCCCTCGTCAATCTGAATGGTCACAAGACCGGGGCTGAAGAAAGGAGCCCTTTCCTTGGACGTGTGGTTGCCAGGCTGGAGAAACGAGTGGGCACCAATAAGACAAGAGTAGAAGCTACAATGGGTCCTAGGCCTCCACGCCGTACACGTAGGTGGTGTGATGTGTGCAGTGGGACAGAATGAGAGGTGATGAGCTGACAGCATGGACAATAAAAGGGACAAGAAATGGACCCTTTGGATCTGCCCTTTCCTAGCTGTGTGACCACGGCCAGTTCCCTTTTATTCTTGAACCCCAACTGTCCTTCTGGTAAATGGGTATAAAATTTTATCTTTCAGGGTTTCAACTGAGGCTTAGGTGAGCGATGGACAGGGGTGGGCAAAGTAGGCTTACAGTTGTTTGTGTAGAAAAAGACACGCAGGTTATGATTATTACAACAGCTTCAGTAACACAGAACAATGTCACTCACAACCATAGTGGCACCTGACGTTGGCGGTTATTCTAATCAGGCAGATGCTGCGGAAGGGAGAAAAGGGCTAGGGGGTGGGGGTAGGGGCTAAAATATAGAAGGGATACAGCCCAAAAGATAATATGCTGAGGCCAGTGGAATTTTTCATGTCCTAAGATTTTTTGAGCTGTGCAAGCCTCTTCCCTATACACTCCCCCCACCCCACCACCACCACACAGCAGCTAAGTTTCCCCTTACGGACCTCCTCCGTAGCAATGGCAGAACTCTGCAAGTTGATCCCAAGCGACAGTGACCGCCAACTTTCCGCTATGAACAAACCAGCAGGGTGTTCAGGTTTTCTTGTAATTTAGGCAGAGCCACAAACTATGAAATGTTTTGACTGCGATCAAATGCTCTTCAACTGAGTCCTGCTAAACCTGTCAGAAGCAGCCCATGCTTTCAAGACAGTGTGCCCTTCCCTGCAGTGCCTCTGGCACTCACCTACCTGCTGCCGTCCTCAATGCTCAAAAGATAAGTAATGAACACCGCTTTCAATGTTGAGAAAATAGTACTCTTAACGTTTCAATGTGTGGACCACAGAAACCAGCACTTTTCTTTGTTATATTACTTTTCTACTTTCAGGCTTTATTTCTCAGTTCAAATTGGCCCTTAGGAATAGCTTTCCAATCTATTCTATGATACAAAAATGAGAAACGAGGATATGAGTTGGTCTTCAACGAAAATCAGGGGTCTGGATGTCATCAAGAAAACAACTGTTGAATACCCATTGAGATTGCGCAGCCACTGGGGCAATTAGGCTCTGGGCTGCAGCAAAAGAAAACACGTCTCTTTTTCACCTTTCCATGAATCAAGTAAAGTAGGGCACAAAGTTACATTACAGCTGTGGTAGATTAGGGTTCAGCAGAAAGAGGATATTTCAATCAGGTGACACAGTGGGACCCTAAATGAAGCGTTTTCTTTTTCATTTCTCTTAACGCTTTTAATGTTCGTACCACAAAGTGTGAAACAGGCTCTCTTCTTTCTAGAGTAGAATTCAAAGGCTAGGAGAGAAATGCAAACTCTTAATCAAACAAGGAAGGGCAATTTCACAGAATATCGCCGTTGTTCTCTGAAAACAGGAAGAGCACTGACATGCAGAAGCAAAACCAAATCAAACCACATGCACAGGACTTTGCTGATCATGCCTGAACGCATGTTGCATTCTCCCTTAAAAAGCCCTCCCTGTCTTCGTTTCTGACTTCCTGGCCTAAAGCCAGAACGTCAGGGTTCCTTTTGGCCTTTAGAAGCATTGGTATGATGTTCCCAGGGCGGGAACAGTGCCAGGCATTCAACACATTGAATGATATTCTGAAGTTAATCCAAGTCTTCCAACTGATCACCCTTCTCATGTCCCAGTCCACCACACACCTTCTGGGCATTTTTTGGCTCTTTTGGCCTTTGGGACAGGGTGGAATGAGATCAGCATCATGGGGAGGTGGGCACAGGGGGATGGGAAATTGGAAAGAAAACAAATGCACTTCAAATGTTTCAAACAGAAGGCCATGCCTAAGCAGTCAACAGTGACCTCCTTGGAAGATTGCACGCATTCCTTTTCTTCTCTCAAATTCCCCGTCCCTGCACACTAAGCTAGCCTGCCGGTGGTGAGGTCTGGGGTTGGAACAGCTGCCGGAGTCAGACAAAGAGATGGTGAATTCCACAAACACAGGGGAAGCGAACTTTCACCTACTTAAAAACGATGAAGAAGTAGGGGGGGAAAAAAAAAAAAAGGCTTAGAGCTTCCTCTCAGAACCGCGGACCAGCCTCCATCCATGGCCAGGCGCCAAGACCCAGGGTCGGGGTTAAGGCCACAGTGCCTCCCCGGGGCAGCGTGCTCAGCAGCTCCCCACTCAGGGAGCAGCCTGCCATCCTTCCGGTGGCACCTCCGCTGTTTACTAACACCGGCGCCCCAACAGCAGATCTTACCGCCCAAATGCTAACTCGGCCCTTCGTGATGCCCAAAATAGCACCGCCGCCCTGGGGTGCTAAATAAGCCTGAGAACCATCAAGGCCTGATGGTGGCCAGACAAGCTAAATTTGTGATGCGTGCCTCAGTTTCCCTATTGCCAGGGCCACTGACGATCCAAAATGCCCAGCACCCCCGCTTTACGACACACCTCGCTGCAGGGCACAGCAGCTACCTGGCCCCTGCTTCCTCATGCACCGGGAGCCCCCCACGCTGTGGGTAAAGGGGTGGCGGCCAAAGCCAGGGTCTGAGGACACCGGGGTGGCAGGGCACCTACAGCTGGGATTCCGGTCTGAGAGCAAGCAAGAGCCCCGCCTGGACAGGGATGGGGGTTACATCGGGTGAGCAATGGGATCGCTTGGGAGGAGGCAAGCTGGGGGTCCGGGACCTGGAAATCTGAAGTCCACAGATCACAAGGCGAGGGCCCTGGGTCAGGCACTAGACCTCAGTCCTCAGAGGAAGGGGATCGTCCAGGGACTGCTGCGCAGGGGACCCCCAGGAGCGGTCCGGACAAGGCGGGAGCCACCGAAGGGGGGAGGGGAGTGGATCCAGGGGAAGAGCTGGGACCGACACACGGGAGGAGGTGGGACCTGGGACCTGCTCCTAGCACGGGCAGTGGCTTGGGGGCTCCATCCCTCTCACCGCTGGAATCGATTCTTGAACAGCATTGATCCTCAGCTCCTTCTCGAGGGCGGGGAGCTCCGTCTTGTCAGCGCCGGTGGCCAGGCGCGCGGCCCTCATGGGCTTGGGCTGCTCCGGAGGCCGCTCCGGTACCCGGGGGACTGCTTGGCAGGGCAGGGCTGGAGCGGGCCAGACTGGTGGTCAGGATAGGGCCGGGGCCAGACCCTGGGCTGGGGGCGGGAGGGAGGCCACTTAAACGCCCCGACACCTCCCGCCTCCTGCCTCCCGCCGCCCGCCTCCTCCGCCCACTAGGACTCGCCCCGCCCCGAGCCGGCTCCATCCCCGCTGGCTCCGCCCACCTGCGTGCTCCCCGGGCTGGCAGCGCGTCACTGCACTGGGCGGCCAATCAGCACACGGAGCAGAGCAGGCCACTCAGCCATTCATTCCTGCAGGGCCCGAGTGGGGGGCGGGGCCTCGCGCGGAGCCGAGGGGCGGGGTGGGTGGGATTGGGGGGTAGAAGAGGGCTGGGGGAACAGCAAGCTTCTGTAGAGGGTCTTGTTGGACCCTGAAAATAGAAGAGGCAGAGGGGAGAGGAAATGAAATTATAAAGGGGGAGGTGGGCCAAGAATCTTAAAAGCAACTGTGAAGAAAATAGCAACCAAGAGCCCCAGTCTATACTGTAACGCCTGGCTCTGTGTCGTTCATTCATTCCTCGTTCATTCCTTCCTTCCCCTGTTCATCTGTCCCCCCTCATTTTGAGGGGGAGCTTCCCCTAGGCAAGTGTGCGAGGTGCCAGGGCTGTCACGTGATGAGGCTGAGACTGTCTTCCTCTGAGAGTCAGTGGGAACCACAAACGGGTATTCTCTATAGGGACCCTTTTATGTTGTCTTCCAATTTAAAAAAAAATGTATCTTAATCCAAGCAGTTTCCAAATAAACCAAAAAGGAGACTTGAAGCAGGATCCTGTTGCTGAGCCTACACGTGGGGGGCTTGCGCGAAGAGTGGTTCTAAGCGGACGAGGGGTGACTTTTTTTGGTCCTTTCCCTTATCATTACTGGAATTTAGGGGTGCTACCCTCCAGGGAGTCTGCCCGATGCCCTCCCCCCTCCAAAGTGCCAGACAGACAACTCTCAAGGGGACATCCTGCCAGCCTGTTAGGCGTGCTGACTCTGTGTGCAGAGAAGCATTGAAAAGTTGGGAATTCTTGCAGATAAAATTTCAGTTTCCTTTCCTCTAACACCTTCAAAATTGCCTGATCCAGAAGGGCATTTCCCATGGCCTTTTCATTTATTTCTCCCAGAGATAGGCATTATCCTACTCGTTTCACAAACAAAGAAGCTGAGCGGTTTAGACACTTGCTAAAAGCAAAACTAGGATTTGTACCTAGCTTTGTCTAACATTTAAGCTACTAAATCCTTTCAGTACACCTGATGCTGCTCCCTAAGTTTTAAAGTAGTATATCTCTTTAAAACACACAGAAACACACACGCCCTTTTTTTTTTTTTTTTTCCTACACCAACTCAGAAAAATAAGAATGAAAATTTACTCATCAGCTCTGTCAGGCCACTAAGCAAAATGAATTTGTGGGTGAGGGAAAGGTTACAAAGGAAATAACTAATCAAAATAGGTTAAAATTAACAGTATAAAATAACATAAGAAGGGTTAAAAAAACAATGAACCAACAGATGCCAGGTCACATCCTATCAATGACTTTAGAATGTGGCTGGGACAAGAAGCACATTCCAAGACAAGAATGTGGTGGAGCTAATAAGGAAAAGGGACACAGGAGAGAAGGAAGTCTGGAGATGGATTTGGAGACATGATGGAGCATGACTTGGCATAGTCTTTCATATGGGAAGAATGACTTGAACAAATATGAGAACCAGTTAGTATGGAGAACACTTACAAGAGGCCACTTAGGTTTAGAAACACCAGTGTGAATGGTATTGACCCAAGGGGAAAAAAATGAGTGAGGTACAAATCAGATTAAATCAATAGAGTAAAATACCTTGACCTACAGTGGTCTCTTCCACAAAAATGCAGGAATATTATCCAAAAGTGGCATTTTAAAGAGCATGATCACAAGTTCAAATCAGACTCGTTGTTGGTGAAACTCTCCCTGCAAAGTAAAAGCAACCCTCAAGAGATAAAAATACAAGAAACAGCTTTGAATTTTTTAAATACCTGCCACATTTTTTTTTCCCCAATAAGGTATCCTTTTGAATCTGTTCCTGAGGAGGAATCCTGAGTATGTCTGTAGAAAAGAGGTTCTAGGTTCAACACAGAGATTAATGTGTGCAGTGGAGCAGAAGAATGTGGAAAGTTTTTTTGAATTAGCAGGATGTGACATTTTTGTTGAGCTCAGAGATAGGGGACTTCTTTCTGCAAAACTGCAGACTCAGATTTGCAAAGGCACTACCTGGCCTAAAAGATAGGATTTGTAATGGAGCAGATACCTCAGAGGAAACTCCTGGAGGAACACCTGCGTGGCTTGCTGAGGGACACGAGTTCCTGGATAGGATGTTGACCACACTGGGAAGCATCTGGAACCTTGCTCTCTGGCCATGATGGCCCAATCAGAAAGTAGCAGTTCTGCTCAGGGCTCTGATTTCAGATGCTGTGTGTGTGTGTGTGTGTTGGGGGAGGGAGTTCCCTGAACTTGATGGTAGGTTTTGTTCTGTGGCTGGAGTTCAATTCGTTCTTTTTACCAAGATGACAAAGTAAAGCAGTTATTCAAATGTAAGTGCTCCCGTTTCCTGAAAAGGGGAATGCTGTCTTTCCCTCCTTGGCCTTGAGTCTACATTACATAATGATATGGTCTAAATGTGTGTGCCCCCTTCCCACAATATTAATATGTTGGAATCCTAATGCTCAATGTGATGATAGTAAGAGGTGGGGCCTTCGGGAGGTGATTCAGTTGACTGCCACTCTCGTGAATATTCATGTCCTCATAACAGAGGTCTGAGGGAGTTCCCTGTCCCCTTCCACCCTGGGAGGACACAGGGAGAAGTCAGCAGCCTGCAACCAGGAGGAGCCGTCACCAGAACTTGACTACATTGTCACTGCTCTTGAACTTCCAGCCTCCAGAACTGAGGGAAATGGATTTCTATTATTTATACGCCCCCCAGTCTGTGATACTTAGTTACAGCAGGCCCAGATAGTCTAAGACCTGACCTTTGAGGAGTACCTGTCTCTTTCACGGCTTGTTCCTGCACTTTCATGATGAAAACAATGGGAAGAAAAGGAGATCTGGGGAGGTCTACATGATGAAGATAAGCGAAAAAACATTTCATACTCTAGGGGAAGTTGGTAAAGATATTTTGTGAGGTGGGAGGAATTGAGCTAAGTAAGAGGATTCATGGAAATGTGAGATATGGAAAGAATAGGAAAGGGATTGTGAGAAGTTTCGCTGAATATAAATTGGATACCCTCATATTTTCCAACAAGTACAATGCCCATTCTTGATTATGCTTGGCTATTTGGTTGTATTTATTTGAAAGTGATTCACTTTAGAGACTGGACCAGATGGAAGAGAGATGTAATATGTCTTAGACATAAGACCTGGACTCTGGGAATCCAGGTCTGTGATGAACAAGCCCCCACAGTCACTGCTGGGGTCAGGGACAACCTCACCCCTAATAAATCTGCTGCCCCCATAGCAACTGCCGACACCAGTGAAGGCCTGTGTCCTTCAAAGGCATCTTAACCTGCTGGCAAGGCCTGCGTTTTTTAGAGCAACCCTGGTCTGCTGGCAAGAACTGAGTAATTTCTCTGTTCTCATCAGCCTCTCTGTTCTCAGGGCCACTCCCCCAAAGCATCTGCAGAGAATCCCTTCCATTCCCTTCTTTCTTTAAACCCCCCTTGTCTTTCTTTCGTTCTCTGCTGACACCTCCCTGCCTTCCTGGTCTCAGCCCACTTGTGTTGTTGGCCAAATAAATTGTTTAAACTTATGGCCTGTTCCCCTGTCATTTCTCCTCTCCCTCTGGCTGTACCTAACAACGTGATTACGCAGATTCAAATTTCTGAGTGCCTAACATGGACGTGAAACTTTTACATCTATTAGCCCATTTTATCATTCAAATTATCCTGTGGGGGTAGATAAGATCATGTCTATTTCATAGATGAGGACACGAAAGCTTAGGGAGGTTTTGTGGATCACTTAAATGTAAATGTGCAAGAGAAAAAGTCAAGATTGGAGCTCAGGCTCTCTGATCCTGAGTCCAGTGCTTTGCCCCTTCAGCGCCCCCTGGGTGGGGGACATGGGGTGGTGGTCACACCACCTGGGCTCAAATCTCTTGCGCCTGCTGCATTGATTTCTTCCCCTAGAGGAAAGCGCAGACAAGTCATGTCAAGTGTTACTACAGTTCTAGTGAAAATGGAAGAGAATTACCCCGTGCATCACTCTTGAACACCTGTGTATCTATCCACAGTTCTACCTCCTGCAGGAGCTGCATATCTCTTCCTCTCAAACAACCCTATTTCCCATTCGACATTTCTTCTCCATGCCTGTGGGGAAAATCCTCCACCCCCTGAAGGTCTGCTGTACCTTTTCTGGCAAAAAGAAACTTGGTCTTTCTCTTTGGGCTCCTATCATTTGCATCCCAACAAGCACTCTGCTGAGCAAAACCAAGGGCCTTCATGGGGATCTAGGGGACACAGGAAGGGGAGGGGTTGAAAATAATTAATAATGTTTTATTTTTCTGCATCACCCATCTATTCAACAAACATTTATTGGAAGTCTAATGGGCATACAAGTGCCAGATACAAAGTTGAGTGAAATGCCCTGTCCTCAAGGAACCTCTAGGCAGTGGGAGTGAAAAACAATTGACTGTACATCACTGTTCAGTGTGTTAAGTGCTATGATTGAGGATTGCTCATGATAAAAGTCTTTAATGGCATTAAGGTGGGTCAGGAAAAGGGGGCTTTGAAGAGGAGATGGCTTTGGGACTTGGTACCCAGCGATTAGATAAGTAGGCGATAAAGAAGTTGATATTCAAAGGGTAGAAAGCACAACATATACAAAAGCACTATTTGTTCGAAGACCTCAATTCCACATGATACAGGTGAAAGTCATTTGTGAAGCATGGTAGACGGGAGTTGGGTAAGAAGGGTTCAGATTAAACAAAGCACTGATTAAATCAAGAAGATTTGGAGTTTAGACTGAAAATAGCAGAGACCCGTTGAAAAACTTCAAGTCATAATTGAGGTGCCTGTATTATGCATAAATTTGGTTGCCTGTATTAGCTCTGTCCAGTAGCATTTCCACTGATAGAAGTGATCTGTGGCTATGCTGCCCAATAGCATAGCAGATAGCCACTTAGGCCACTGAACACTTGAAATGTGTCCAGCGCATCCAAATAGCTGCGTCTTTACTCTGATTTAATTGAACAAATTTACATTTAAATGGCCACCTGTGGCTAGTGCCTACCATATTGGACAGTAGGGCTATATATCTTTCTCTTCTTTATCTATACACATAGAAACCCCAATTTGGGAGTGCATGGCTGCCCAGGATAAAGACCACACATTCTAGATGATCTTACAGCTAAGTCCGGGTCCTATGACTGAGCTCTGGGCAATGGGATGTGATCCAAAGTACAATTTCAGGGTTATGCCTTTAAGGGTAAATGACTCTGTTCCCTTATTCATGTCCCCTTTGTCCACAGGCTGAAATGTGGACATGAAAGAGAGGCAGTTGGATCATGTGGCATAGCCCACAGTAAGACATTTAGAAGTAACCTGTGCCTTAATGGATTTGACCCAGAGCTACCTTGCCTTTAAGTGCAAGAGGAATACATTTCTATTTTATTAATATCACTCTTATTTTTTGGCTTCTGTCATCAGGTTACCCTAACACAGTGAATGAGGCTAGTAGAGTGACCAGTTAAAATAATCCAGGCAAGAGGAGTCAGCGGTGGAACTAAGGCATTGACAATGAAAGTGGAGTAAAAGGAACTCATCTGGGAAGGATGAAAGGTTTCTTTATACAAAGCCTAAGTCTGTGAAAACTCAAGGACTCAGTTCCAACTATGACTGTTGCTGTGAGCATTACGTTTAACTCACAATATGGTACCATTTAAAAATAGAAATATAATGAGTAAAGAGAAACAGAAATAGGACATATGCTTTTCCCTGGATCAGCTCAGGTCTGCTGCAATATAGGTATAATTAAATCGACATAGAATCCCGACCTATTTAAAACTGGGAAATCTTTTTGTTTTAGACTAAATGAAGGGAGGGCAAGCTAAGAGTGAACGTACCGTACAAATTCCAGAATGATTTAAATATGTGCATTTCGTGCCTGTATTTTCTGCTTTTATTATGTGTCAACAAAAAATGTTGACAAGTCTTCAGAGATGTTCTTAATGAAAAAATAAGACATTTAAACTGCAGCATGTCTGTCGCTTGCCAACAATTTCCTGAGACTTAATAATATTTTATGCAAGTTAAGCAAGTCTCAATTATCTATTTGTGCACTACATTTTTGCATCTTCATGCACAAGTTGTTCAGTGTTCTGGCTGGAGACAACTTGATTATAAAAGATCTTACAGGATTTTGAGTGAAAAAAACAGACTTAAAAAAAAGTTTTCAATTAGCGTTTACTTTCAACTTATTTTGTATTGGTTTCAGTGTATAGCATAGTGGTTAGGCAATCATACTTTACAAAGTGTTCCCCTGATATTTTCAGTACCCACCTGGCACCATACATAATTATCACAATTTCATTGACTATATTCCCCATGCTGTAGTTTACATCCCCATGACTATTTTGTAACTATCAATTTGTGACTGGGTGAAAAAAGGTGAGGAGATTAATAGGACAAATGATTATTTGCCAAGCACAAGTTCCTATGCTAGGCACTTTTGAAGGTGATAACTGCAAAGAAATCTGGGCATGTAAGGACTCTATTCAAAGCTCTGCCCTAAGAGACTTGACCAACCCTCCCTATGGCTTCTAGCAGCCTCAGGTCCTGTCCTTGGTACTATACCCCCGTTTTGAGTCCCTGTCCGGAAAAGCTCAGGACTGTCGTCAATCAAAGTCATTTGCAGTTTGTTCTAGCTAAAACCTGACAGTAGACCCCTGACCTTCTTTTCTTAGAGCATTTACTTAAAAAAAACCCTACAACTGTAAATCCTTCCTCTGTCCCTTTGAGATGTATATGCATCTCATACAACGCCAGGGTGTCTTTCTCAGAGACCTGAAAGACCTTCCTTTGAAATGGAGGTCAGGAAGGATAGCCTGAGTCTTTGTGAAATGGAGAGATAGAATCCTGGTTCAATCCTTTTCAGCTAGCAGACACAGCAGACTTAATCATACTTATACTAACCAGGCCTTTGTGATTTTTCACTTCCCTTACTGTACTTGTTCTGTCTCCCTTCCCCCGACTTCCCTCTCCCCTATTGTCTCTTTCTCTTCTACACAAATTGGACTGAAGAGTCACTATCATTTTCACCACGCGTTGCCTGACGTCTAACTTGGTCTCTCTTTGATGAAAGCATGAGCCAGGTCCACTGGTCTAACAATTCTGTGTCACTGGCTTTAGCATCCTTATTTGGCAGATGATGAAATTGATCATCCTAGAGAACCCAGTGTCACATTTGTAGTTCATTAGTATTTGAGTCACAGAAACACATACTTACTGAGCTGCAGGAAACTTTAGGGTTCATCTTGTTCAGCCTTCTCATTTTGTAGAGGATTCTGAGGACCAGAGAATTTAAAAGTCTATTGGAAGAGCCAGAGCTGGGTAAGGTTGCCCAGTTCTTTATTTTTTAGTAAATGAAAATTTGGGTTTCAGTTAACAACTAATAATTTTTTAGCATAAGTCTGTTCTATAATACTTCATGGGGAAGTATATACTAATAAATAAATAAACAATGGACTGTTTATTCATTATTTGCCTGAAACTCAAATTTAACTCAACCTTTTATATTTTATCTGGCAACCCCATCTCTGGGTTTCTCCTCCTAGGGTCCATAACTTAATAAAGTAAGCAGCAACTATTTTGTAATTTCTTTTTTTAAAGATTTTATTCATTATTTTTAGAGAGAAAGGCAGGGAGAGAGGAAGAAAGGGAGAGAAGCATCCATGTATGGTTGCCTTTCACCTGCCTTCAGCTAAGGACCTGGCTGGAGACCTGGCTTGCAACCTGGTTATGTGCCCTGGCTGGGAATTGAACCCATGACACTTGGGTTTGCAGGCTGGTGCCAATCCACTAAGCCATGCCAGCCAGGGCTGCAATTTCTTCATACGAATTTTTGGTAATGTCTGAAAGAGTTACAAGATAGGGAGACTATGAATTCATGAGTTTTGTGGTTTTCACAAGATACTAAACCATTCTGAAGTGGGGAAAACCCCACAAAAGGATATTTACAAGGGAGGCATGGTTCACTGATACACACACCTACCAAAAAGATTAAACTAAAGTTAAAAAACCCTGTGTGTCTTGTAAACTTCACTGTATCAGAGAATCACAGAGTTGGCTGGACTCTCTAGCTGGTATCTATCTGGCCCATCTTTTTGTTGCCAAGTTCATTTCTCCCATTATGTGGCTGGCCAGGTCCCACAACCCTTGTTGGGGGTGGGGAGGAGGCCGTCTCGGCCCTAGTTGGCAGGTCAGGTAGGGTTTGGGAGAAGTGGAGCACCGTGGGGAGACTCAGAGCCAAGTCCAGGGTGAACCAGCCCAAGAGAGTGTTTCTGCTGCTATATAAACAGCGCCGAGGAAAAAACCGATCGGAGTTCTTGATAACGAGACTGATTTTATACGAGCCGTTGACTAATGAATGAGAACAAAGGAATGGGAATCCTTTCTGGCAATACCTGTGGCTTTGTAAACAGAGTGAGGGAAACGGTGATAGCATTTACCTTTTTCTTTACGGCCTGGCGCAGAGCCACAGATAAAACGCCATGGTTTACACACGAACTCTAAGGAATGCTAAGCTCTGAAAAAATGCTCCCTATTTGCCCAGGCTTTTCACCTCTCTTAGGTAAGCAGCAGCCACGCTCTTGGCTGGAGGTAGGAGGCAGGACAAATGCTTTGTTAGTGGCCCGCCCTTCCCCCACAACCATTTTGTAAAGGAAGCTGTTAAGGTTCAAGCACATCAGGGGTCACTCCAAGGTCAGCATGGCCGAGCTCGGTCCCCCGTAAGATCCTCTGAGTTGGAGTGAGGAATTTTTTTCCTGCACCAGAGGGTCTGTAGCGTGGGAGCTGAGCTGAGCTGAGCTGAGCTGAGGACTCCGCAAGGGGTGTGACTTCGGAGGCCACAAGCTGGACATTCAATATGGACACCCGGGCTTTGCACTTCAAAGAAGCCCTGCTTGGTTTAGCTCATGCAGAGGGCAGTTTACTATAAGCAGTCAGGTTCACACAATCCTAAAGCAGGAAACAAAATATTTGCTAATCCCCTGGGAGTTGCACAGTAGAGCTGACGGGAAATGAGGTCTTTCTATGGCTGTGTGATCTTGATGTGTCTCTCTCTGCCCCTCCTCCTGCTGTTGCTGCTGTGTTTTCCCCTGTAGACAGGCTTCCTCTGCTTCCTCTGGTTTGCCCATGACCTTCCAAGGGTGCCTCATCTCTGAGTCTTCAGGACATTCCATCCTGCCCTTCCCTGTCCTGGGGAAACAAGCATTTCAGTGCACTGGATAAAGGCACAGACTCTGGAGACAGAGTCCGTGAATTTGACTCCTCATGTATCACTTAACTTCTCTGGTTCCAGTTTATTCATTTATAAAATGAAGCTAATAACCTCCACCAATTGGTAGGAATAAATAAGGTAAGGTCCTTAATTACACAGCACAGTGATGTCATATACTACCTGCTCAATAAATACAGCTGAATTTTTGTTATCATCATGGCAACGCTGGTGTTTGTAGCTCCTGGTTGAGTATTTCCAAGTCCCAGTTTGTACTTCTTAGCAGAGAGGATGATCAGCTGAGCTGATCATGGTCAGGAATCCGTAGGTAACCAGACTTTCTGATGCAGTCAACCAGGCTGGAGGATAGACCATGGTATAACAAACACAATGCACTGATTCAGCATTTCATCAGGAGCTGTGAGTGCAGGGTAATTCTTTTGGAAGGGGATATGAGTGTACCTAGCACCTGAGAAATGGCTAATATGGTGTGTAAGCGTTGTTCTCAAATGTTAAGTATCTAATTTTAATAACTGCTTGCAGCTTCAGGATTATATTTATCTGCTGTTTCTTGCCCAATTGGGGCTAGGTAGGGAATTTTCCCCAATCTCCCCTCTAGTGATATGCTTTCCTATGTCCCAGAGACTCACAGAGCTGGCCCACATTTGTCAAATGCCTACTATAGGGCATAAGTCATTATGGTCTGCAATGTGGACATTATAAAGATGGTGATGGTGGGTTTGGGTCAGAGGATGGGGCATGAAGGTAAATAAAGAGAAGCTTGTCTTTCAAGGCCCTTAAAATTGGTGGTCTTTACACATTAACTCTAAACCAAGGGAGTGAATGATAAATTTGGTATTGGCAGCATAATGTGTTACGCTATCATGGAGAAGGATGGGTACTTTTTATCTGCTTTTTTTAAAGAAAGCCTTCATGGAGAAAGTCATTCAGACAATGGTGATGATGGGAAAATACCAGAAAAGGAGAGTAAAACATACATTACATACAGTTTAAGTAACTACTGTGAATAAATTTTCAGAGATAAGGTTATTGAGCCCATGGGAAACACAGTTAATGGTCTGACTTGGTTCATGAATGGATTATAGACTTAATGAAGAAGAGTGTTGTTGTGTCATGGTTTGATAGGCCTTCAAAACCACTTGTTTACGACAAAAACGAAGTTGTTTTTGTAAGTGAAGTTGGTTCGATATCAGAGGGAAGCTGTTGTCAGGATGTCATTAGTATCTGTGGTTGCTGCTAAGCTCAGGGGACTTATTGGTAAGAACACATGAAGAAGCAGCTATGACAAGAAGATGTGTAGACTATGAATGCACAGAATCTGTGAGGCATATCTGAGAGTGTTCATTCTGGGCAAGACTACCCTTTGCTGATGTAAATAGCTCTCCAGAGCCCTGGGGACATTAAGCCATGGTAAGCTGATTCTTGACAGGCAGTGGTGAAAACCATGAAGTGGCCCCATGAAGATCATCTTGCCCATTAACACTCGCATTGTCATTCCCTAGCAACTGTGCTCTAGGCACAGGGACATGCACTAATGCATTGGCAAGTCTCGGTTGGTTAAAGCCAACTCTCCCAAGATAGAGATGCAACTCAACTGACTTGGAACTCTGTTTCTTTCATTTCCTCTTGCCTGGAACAATAGTGTAATTAGTCTATCGTTGGTTTAGAGCATGTTATTTCTTTACTAAGAGACATTATCCTGTATGCTATTGGCTTGTGAAATTATTATAATTTCTTCAGTGAAACCTGTGTTAAATACATTTTTGGTAAGGATAAGCTCAGTTGTCTGAGCATAAATTTGCCTCAGGTACAAAACAAATATGTTACGTGTATGGAAACGCTGGCATGAGATCATGAAGGACTTTGATTCCAAGCCAGAGAGTTGGTATCTGATTTTATAAACAAGCAGAGCCTACAACAGAGAAATAAAATGGAAGCTGCCCAATTTCGTTTTTGTTTTCTAGGTGCTTATTCTGTTGGCTCTATGTGTTGTAAAAGTATGTCCATTTCAGGGTATCTTTGTCCCAGCTTCGAAAAGATAGGAATTGTACAATAACTAACAAAGGCCAGGTACTCACCTTTGTACCTGCCAGGTGCTAATCTAAATACTGGGCTTGTTTCATGTCCTCATAACCACCCTCTGAGGGAGGCATCATCATTCTCATTTTACCAGCGATAAGGTTGGCACTGAGCAGAACGCAACCTATCTAGGGTCACCACCTGGAAAATGGTAAAGCTGATGCCTGAATCCAGGCATCTTGCTGTGTCTCACAGCCTCCCACCAGCTCAGAGATCCTGTTCCCACAGTGCCTCCTTTAGCTCAAGCACCAATTCTGGGCCCTCGAAGAAAAGATTTTATTGTAAGCTATGCATAAGACCATGCTTTCAATAATCATAAAGACATGAGATGGAGAAAACCTAGTTACTTGTGGCCTAACTATCCATGTAGAGCCTTGCTCTGGATGTGGGAGATCAAAAATACAGCACTTACCTGGACTTGGGATATGGGAGAAGATCCCTCTACATCAGAGACCAGAGATCAATTCTCTAAAAGACTTTAGGCCCTGAATAATTTATATGGTAACTCCTTCCTCTCTTTCACAAAGCTTTTACTTTTGAACCACAAGAGCAAACAGAAGCCCAGATGTTTTCTTAGAATCACTCAGCATATGAGCTGGGAGGATTTTGAACTATTGTCCCTTGTCTCCACTCCGAATTCAACTTTTGGCTTGCTCTACCATATTACCATCCAATTCAGTTGTTTGCAGTCCTTTTGTTTCCACTGCTCACACCTGATGGTTACTACTCATGTGTCAGATACGTTGCCTCTGCCGATAGGATAAGACAGTTGGTGGGCTGTGTGCAATTCCTGGCACACTCTGTGCCACGCCCTCTTCTTCCACTCCGAGTGAATCAATCAATAATGAAAATGATGAGGAGGGATGCTATGACAGAGACAGATTTGATTGTATTCTGAGGATTATTTTAAAAGTCATTCATGTGTCAAGGCGGGCAGTTTAAATATTGATAGCCAAAATAACTAGTAACGCTCCCTTCTGCTGAGCTTTTTATTGAATACATAACTTTTGCAGATGAACAGTGCTGATTTCACCCGCGGTTGAAATCATCTGGTGACTGGGAGTTCATCATTTCTGAGTCATGACTGCTTCACTTTACTGCCAGCAAATTCTTTCTTCTATGCAGCTGAAAAATGTCTAATGGGAACTGGCCCCATGATCGCACTGGAATGTCCATTTGTCCCTTGCCCTACATCTTCTCCTTGTGTTCTTCACAATTTCCTTCAAGTCCTTCACTTCCATTTCCCATACTCAGCAGATAGCCTTCCCAGGGGGCATGCTAAATGCTCAGAAAGTTGCATGCTGGTTGGCTATCTCCTCCTCCACAAAACAGTTGACATGAACGACCCAAGTTCTAAATTCTATCCTACCGCTATCTCACGTTTGTCTTCAGGCCCCAATCTTAGGGGAATGGGCTCGTCCCTTCTATAATGCTTATTCACCCTTTGGGCTCTAAATCTGCTCTTCTTTGGCTAATTCAGGGACATGTTACTTTACACCTAAGAAACAGTGTTGTTGCTCTTAGGTAGAAATAATTTTCCTTCCTCAAAGGAGAATTCAATCTGAGTGACTGTGCTGTTTTAGAAACTTGAGTAGCAAATTTTATCTTTATCTCCTTAGTCTTGCATTCAGTATTCTTGCTGTGCTGTATCCTTCATTGGAGCTGCAGATCAGAATGATCTGGGTGCTTTAAAAATGCTGGTGCTCAGACCACATCAGTGAAATCAGAGTTCCACGGTGCGGAGGGAGGGATCAGGCGGTGGTATTTTTAAACCTCTCCAGGTGATTCCAGGGTGTGTCCAAGGTTGGGAACTATGGGTCCAAATTTAGTCCTTGATGCTCAACTGGTGGTCCTAGACCACTACCACCACCACCACCATTAATATATGTAGAATCTCAGGCCTCATCTATTGAATCAGAATCCCCATTTTAATCCCTGAGCTGGGTGGCTCGGTGGATTAAATGCTGGCTGGCCAACCAAAGAGTCGCTGGTTCGATTCCCTGTCAGGGCACATGCCTAGGTTGCAGGCCAGCTCCTACAGAGGGGGCATGTGAGAGGCAACTGCACATTGATCTTTCTCTTCTTCTCTGCCTCCTTCCCTTTCCCCTCTTTCTAAAAATAAATAAATAAATAAATAGCAGACGTAGACTAACATTTTGCCATTGAGGCCTTTACAGAAAAAGTCTGCCGTGCATTGCTTTAGAGGATGGAGTTTTAAGTCCTGCCAAGAAAGCATCTCTGGGCCTTTGTCAGGGTGGAGGGGAGGACAAGATGTATCTGCCCTTATGCTGTTGTCATGTTCCTTATGAGGACAGTCCTTCTGAACAGCCCTTTTATAGTCACATCCACCAGTCAGGCGTGTTCTGCCAAATACGCCTGTTGTTCCTAATAGAATTCATTCTGGATATATTCTCCAGAGAAAACAGATGGGCCAACACCAATCTGCCCTCAGAATCACGCTCACTCGCAGGCAGACATTTTATGTCATTTAAATGATGTTGCAGAATCATTAGACTAATGCAATATTGCAAAGTCCCTACTGGAAAAACAGGACCGCCTGCACCAGGAAGATGGGCTCCGCCTGGCAATTAGAATAATCTCTTACGTTCTATTTCCTCTCAAAAGTCAGGATTCTATTTTTTAATCTCTCTATCAGCTTGACTCTATCTTTTAAAAAATGTGTGCCTTTTGCATTCATAAATCACTGGCCTCCCGCTGGAAAGTCAGAACTTCCTTGGTTTGCTAAGTAAAGGAGCAGGGTGGCACCGACCTGCTTTGCAAGACACGCTTTTGCAAGGTAGCTGGCACAGACTGGGTTTCAGTCTTTCCTTTGTTCCACCTCGATATTGATCTGCGATCTTGCTTTAACTTTTTGGCATTGCTTCTCAAACTCAAGCTTACTAGAAACTTACCTAAACTTACCTGACTATCTCGTTAAATTGCAACTTCTGATTCAGTGGTTCTCAGAATGGGCCTGAGAGATTCTGCGTTTTCTAGCAGAGTCCCAAGAGCGGTGATGATCTCAGGACCATGCCTGGAACAAAACATGGCCTAGAATCACATCCAGACCAGCGTTTGTTGTCAATAGAGTTTTACTGGAGCCCAGCATGCGCATTTGTCTCACTTATTGATTTCCTGTGACAGCAGCAGAGTTCAGTAGTTATGACAGGGAGAAGATGGTCTGCTAAGCCTCAAGTATTTCCTCCCTGCCCCTTATAGAGAAAGTGTGCAACTCGGATACTCCAAGGGTGGTCCAAGGACCATCCTCAGTCTTCCTGAGGGCACCTGTCCCAGTCATTGCTGAGTAGGACATTTTCCTGGCCCGGGATGCATTTCTTTAAGGGGCCCAAGCTTCCTTAGATGCATACAGCTGGGCTTGCCAACCCTCTGAGCTGTGAATGCTTCTCTTTCCTGCCATCAGAGTCCTGATGAGAGTCAGGCTCTTAGAATCCCAGTGGTGCTTGCTGGGTCCCCAGAAGGCTGGCTCTGAGGAATGCATTGGTGTGCAGGAGGTTTACTAGGAAGAGCTCTTGGATTAACACCTGTAGAAAGGATGGGGGAAGAGGGGAGGGAAGAGGAGGGAGGTAGGACTGAGGGAGGAGGGCTTTCCCCGAATAGACTTTGGTACAGTTTCAAGGGAGGTCTTAACCAACCCCATGGAAAGTTCTGAAACTGAGATACTTCATACTGGTCCCCAAATAGGGGGCGGGCCAGACCTTTGTTCCCTCTGGAGCTGTCCTACCCAGGGGGCATGTCCTTGGACCAGGCAACCAGAGGGCTGAGAGCTGGGGCTGTCTTTAGGCAGCATTCACAGCAGCTGGGGAGGCAATTCCAAAGGGGGATCTGGAAAGGGCCTCACAACCTGCACTCCAGGAGGTGTCATTTTTATTTTATTATATATATTGTTAAAGCTTTTATTTACTTATTTTTAAAGAGAGGGAAAGAGATGGAGAGACATTGATGTGAGAAAAACGTTACTCTGTTGCCTCTCATACGCGCCCCATCTCAGGACCAGGCCACAACCCAGGCATGTGCCCTGATTGGGAATTGAACTGGTGACTCTTTTTTTTTTTTCTTCATGAGTTTGTGTGTCATCCTTGTGCAGGGGCCATGCTAATCTTCTCTGCATCATTCCAATTTTAGTATATGTGCTGCTGAAGTGACTACTGACCTTTCATTTTGTGGGAAGATGCCCAACCAATCAATTGCCATGCCATTTACAAACGGTAGTTACCATTTCCCAGGTTCTAGCAGGTGACCAGCAATATCCTTGCTTATTTCATCCTCACAGTATGTTTATGAGGTTGGAATTATTTGCTGACTTTTAAAGATGGCAAAACAGAGGCTCAAAGAGGTTACAGACATTTCCCAAGTCTCTACACCAAGGAAGTGATTCCAATCTAGATTTGCCAACACCTAAGGTCACGATTTCCCATTAAATCATAATTTCCCAATATTATTCCTCAGAACCAATATTCATAGTTGTTACGTAATAGAAAGCAAGAAGATGTTTAGGAAATCTTGCATTACCTGTAAACAGGTTTCTTTTTAGTAGGCTTTCCCAGATCATTGAACACACCAATGTACAGTGAGAATCTACAAGAGAGTTCTTTGTTTTCAAAAAAAATTATTTTATTTTTTAAAAGATTTTATTCATTATTTTTAGAGAGAGGGAAGGAAGGGAGGAAGAAAGGGAGAAAAAGATAAATGTATGGTTGCCTTTCACCTGCCTCTAGCTAAGGACCTGGCTAGAGACCTGGCTTGCAACCTGGGTATGTGCCCTGACTGGGAATTGAACCAGCGACACTTGGGTTTGCAGGTCGGCACTCAATCCACTGAGCCACACTAGCCAGGGCCGGGAGTCCTTAATATGCATGATCCCCTGATCTTATTTAAAAATGGAACTGCTTTGTACAAGAAAGATCATGGAACACATTTTGGGACATGATGGCCCTAATCCACCTTTCGAATCTCTCCCCACACTCCTTTCCTTTCTCTCTTGCCAAGAAGGGAAGTTGCACAGGGCTTTCTTGCAGAAGGAATGGAATGCAGAGTTTACACTTTGTTGCCTTTCGTCCTGATTGGGAAATCCTGGTGCTAGATGGCTCTGGGTGGAAGGAGGGAGGTCAGCCCCTGAGCAAGGATGGTGCCATCACAGTGAAACAAGGCCTTTGCACGTTCCCATCTAGCTTGGCAAAGAGTGAGTTTCCCATGGTGGTGAACGGACTCCGCCCCATTCTCTGCCCGCTCTTTAGGTTTCACACTACATCTTGCAGTTGATGTATATACTGTATGTATAATATTTAAAATGACGAGTGACAACAAACCATACTGACTATCTTAAATCCCTTCCAAAAAAAAAGTTTGAAATGCCTCGACTTAAGCTTTTTTTCTTTTTTTTCCTGATTGGGATGGATGTATGAAAAGGTGGAAAAAATCTATTTCAATGAAAACTTACTCTTACAAAAGGCCATTTCCTAAGTTAGGAAAGTGCTGAAAAATCACTCCTGGAGGGACCTGAGGCCCAGCTGGTGGTAGCAAGATGAATAGAAGGGGAGCAGATGGGTGGGGGTGCAGCCTCCTGCCTGCTCCCTTCTCATAGCCAGGGTCCCAACAAGGTCATCTGCCTTGCAGTTCTCTTCCAGGTTTCCACACATGAAATATGGGGCTTGTCATAGACCCACATGCAACGTGTAGTAATCAAATCCAGGACCCATTTTCATCAACTCGGGGAGGGGGTTAGAATCCGTAATATCTCTGACATGTCTGGGGAGTGCGCCTTGGCCACTCAACTCTGCACCTAAGATGGAAAGGCTCTTTGGCTGGTACAGTTCTGCAGAATTCTTGTGGATTCCATTCACTGATCTGACTATTTCTCTCTTGTAAGTAGTTGACGGTTTGCATAGTGCATTTCTTCCCACTGGAGGAACATGACCCTGAGGAAGTGAAGAAGATGAGACTGCAGCTCAGTCGGCCAGGCCATTTCTGACCTGAGAGGCCGACTTGTAAACTTAAAATCCACCCCGCACCCCACCATGTCCCACTGTTTGAACTTGACTCTCTTGCCTCAGGTCCCAAGGGGGTCTCTGTCCTTGGTTATTAAATAAACAGACTGATGGGGTGAAAAATAGGCCAGGAAATAGCCACTGAAAGAGAGAACCATAAAATTTTGGGAGGGAAGTGATTTGTCCAGTCGTAACTTTCTTGAAAAAGTTTCACAGTTCAAGAACATGGATGAAGGATCAGTTGTATAACCGATTATCCTAAGCTCTGGTTATAGTGAGGCAATATTGGAAAGAATCTTATACTTTTTTCTTTTTCTTTTTTTTTTGATGGACAAACTCTTCATTTCACAAGAGAAGGGGTAAAATTATGTTCTCTAGGACCCATAGCTGTTGCTGGCTGGGCCTGACTGACTGTCTCCCTTTCCAGCTTTCAAAACTGAATGAGCTGACCCCTACATTAAAAACTGAACAACATTCTGGCAGGACTGAGGTCATTTTGTTACGCAACTTCCCAAGAGATGGAGCTTTAGCAATATCAGTGGCTGCCTTGGTAAATACTGGAGGGGTAAAAATGGAAGATGTTTGGGTCAGGAACGCAGTGGTGGTTGTCATTCTGAGCGGACATCCTGTTTGGTTTTGGCATTTATTGTGAACGGAATAATTCACTTTAGGCCCGTCAGGGCTTGGTCTTGAAATGGCCCCATGGTCTCTCTTTGAAAGATCGGTGCTATATAATCGAGTATTTTCCTCACCACTGAAGAGAGGGGATTAGTACTCACCTCATAGAGTTGCTGTAGAGATCAAACGAGCTGCTCATGTCAGGTCTTACAGCATTGCCTGGTACTTAGCACACGCTTTCTAAATATTAGCTGTTTTTTGTCGTTGCCATTTTTATTTTTATATTTTAAAATACATTTTACTTTGGAAAAATGTCCAAATATATGGAAAAGTTGAGCGGATAGTACAATTACCAAAATACCTAACATCCTGATTTAACAACTGTTAATATGTTATTATATTTGCTTTGCCTCCGTATAGGGCATATGTGTGTGTGTGAGGAGATTTTGGGGCTTTTTTTTTTTTTGCTAAACCTTTTGAAAATAAGTATTAGACATCATGACACTTCAGGCATACATACCTCAGCACTCACGCCCTAAAAAGGATAGTTTCCTTCATAATTGTATCATTAGGATAATAAGAAAAAATAATAATTTCCTAATAATTCATTGCTGGTCCACATTCAGATATTCTTAATTACCCATCGATGTTTTGGAGAAAGAAGGCCAACTGTCTTGAAGAATACCTTACATTCTGCCACTGATTGTTTGTGGCATTATTTCATTTATTCCTCTGTCTTGTAGAGTTCCTATAAAATGAAAACTGGGTCTGAATGTTTGATTACATTTAGGATAAATATTTTAGGCAAAAATATAGTGCTTCTTAAGCCATGCCAGCTACTTCATCTCGCATTACTTGGGTAGGTACATCATGTCAGACTGTCAACATTAGCTATTTTTAGTTACCAAGAGAGGATACAGTACTTAAACCTTCTTCGGTAGTCTTTTGATAAATATGCCCAGGACATGGTGCCAAAAGGGAGAGTTCGTCTCTATGTGTCATGGTGGTGGTGGAAAACAGGGCATGGGGACAAAACAAACAAACCAAAAAACCCCAAGGTTGCTGATTTCCATTCGAGATTTTGGGTAATTCAGTATCTAGGCTGGTCATATACAGCATCTCCTGTCAGGTGTGGGGCTAAATGTTAAAAGTAAGTAAGAAATTTCCAAGTCCTATTATTGGTTACATATTGTACCTAGGGTGGGAGACAAAGGTGAATTTGAACATTACAGCCCAGTGATTTCCCAAAATTCTCCAACACTGGCTAAAGGGAATCACTCCACCATTGGCCCTTGAATAACATGGATTTGACTGTATGGGTCCACTTATAGGTGGAATTTTTATTTTAATACAATTAAAATCTTTACTGGTTTTGATCCATGGCTGGGAGTTTGTAGAAGGGAAGGGCCAATTGTAAGCATTGATCTAGGACATTTTTTATAGGGGACTTGAACATCCATGAATTGTGGTGTCTTCGGTGGGGCCTAGAAACTAATCCCGCAGGCATACTGAGGGCCAGCTAAGGTTTAGAGGCATCAAAAGGTAAATTTCAGCCCTGGGCCCTGGCTGGTGGTACAATGGATAAGGTGCCGGCCTGCAAACCCAAAGGTCCAGCGTTCAATTCCCTGTCAGGGCACATGCCTGGGTTTTGGGCCAAATCCCCAGTTGGGAGTGTGTGAGAAGCAATCAATCAATATTTCTCTCATACATTGATGTTTCTCTGCCTTTCCTTCCCCTTTCCTTCCCCTCCCCTCTCTCTAAAAAGTAAATAAACCAAGCCTCTTTCAAAAGCAGTTAAATTTCATCTGCATGGAGTCCGGGGTTGGTGCCACATAGCCCCATGTTGTTTAAAGGTCACCCATTTACTGTCATTAAAGCTGTTGTTTGTAGGCTTTAGGAGGCATGTTTATTTTTCTTTTTGTTCTTTAATTATTCTCAAAGTTCAAACAGGGGTGGGACTGGGCGATAACACAGCAGACGAGGCCATGGGGCAGCTGAGTCTTACGAGGATGTGGTCAGATAACGTTCGGTGAGTGCTGTGTTTACACTTTTTCCACGCCCCCCCCCCCCCCCTTCATCTGAGAAGCAAACTCTGGCCAGGAAATTAGCCTGGGGTAGGCATGAGAAGCTAATGTTTATTCAACAGTTTCTGCTTGTCTGAAGATCAGTATTATTACTATCTATTGATTTCTTTTCCTCCGCGCAATGATTTACCGCATGTTACACAGATGGGTTCAAACCCTGACTTCTCACAATGGCTCTATGTTTTGGCCACTTAATCTCACAGTTTCTGTAGCCTTTTTAAAAATTATAGTAAAGTATGCATAACATATACTTAACCATTTTAACCATTTTTTAAAAATATTCATCCTTTTTAACCATTTTTTAAAAATAGTATTTATTTATTTATTTATTTTTGGAAAGAGGGGGAAGGGAGAGAGGGAAAGAAACATTAATGTGTGGTTGCCTCACCCCCCCCCCCCAACTGGGGACCTGGCCCACAACTCAGGCATGTGCCCTGACTGGGAATTGAACCGGTGACCCTTTGGTTCACAGGCTAGCACTCAATCCACTGACCCACACCAGCCAGGGCCATTTCAACCTTTTTTAAGTGTACAATGTAGTGGCAGTAAGTGGGTTCACTACTATTTTCAGACCTTTTTCATCATTCCAAACAGAAAGCCCTACCTATTAAACAATAACTCCCCGTTCACCCTCCCCTCAACCTCTGTGATCCTCTACTTTATTTTCTGTCTCTATGAATGTGCTTACTCTGGGTACTTTATGTAAATGGTGTGGATGGAAAAAAGGGGTCATAAATTCCTAACCGGGCAGGTGATGGTGACTAGTCATGCCCCAGGCCTATAATTTCTTTGGTGAAAGGTTTTAAGCCAACCCTGTCCATTTTTCTTGTGCATCTAGATTTGAAATACCAGAATCTTTCTCAAAGGAGATATTAACCCTCAGGAAAGCACGTAATTTTGTTAAGTGTCCTGTAACCCACCCCCTGCCTTGCTTTTTCCCACCTCAATATGATTTTCCTGACTTCATTTCAAATGCAGTAAGGGCACCTGCCAAACTGTATTCTCCAGAGCATTTGAGATCTCGCTCTCTGGCCTGGGCCTTCCATTTGGCTCAAATAAGTTCTCGTAGACATTCCCTCCAGGTTTGGGTGTTTCTTACACTGACGGTGGAATCCTATAATGTTTGCCCTTTTGGGCTTGCCTCCTTCGTTTAGCATAATGTCTCGCTGTCTCATCCTTGTTGCGGCATGCATCAGAATCTCATTCCTTTCGGCTGAATAATGTAGTCCAGTGAATGTATGTACCACGTTTTGTTGATCTAGCCATTGGGCGGTGGACATTTGTTTCCACCTGATCGCTGTTACATCTATGTCTTTTCAAAGTGCCAGTAACATCTAATTCACAGGGGTGTTGTGAAAACAACTAGGAAAAGGCTTGGCATGTGGAAGGTGCTCCGTTAAGTTTACCATATTTTCTTTCTTTCTCCCTGGTTCCAAAGCTCATGTCCTTCCTTTAGAACTTAAGTAACAGGCTGCGATGAAAAGGATAACTCTTTTTCTTTTCCTCTGCCTTTTCTGAGCCACAGCTACAGTTTCCTTCATTAATAGCTTGGCTCTTTACATTATTTAAGGGAGGAAAATTTCCTGAGGACATGCTGGAGTCTGGAAAGGGGTTATAGAGGGGAACAGGAGCGGGGTTAGACAGGAACTCCCATTCAGTTGGTTTTCTGTTGGACAGGCCTCGGAAGTTTGCTAGTTGAAGGATTTTCTCCGTTTTTCCAAAACAACAATGGAGCTTAATGGAGATAGTGATCTTTGAAACCTGATCCTCCTTATTGCAAAAGACTCAAGTGTTCAGATCTGGGCCATCTGGACTGGGAAATGAAGATTAATCTGGCTCCAATCCTTTTCTGTTTTCTAGGACAGATGCCCCCCTCCCTCTGCCCCCATCCACTCCTGTTGCTATAGGAAAGGGCAAAGGCTATGTTTTCATAACATAACTTAGAAGAAATATGTGTTTCAAGGGACCCTGAGAAAAAAAAAAACATGCTTAATCTTGCTTTTGCAAGGGTTCAGTTTATACTACTCCAAAATATGGCACTCTGACATAAAGGATTATTTTAACCTCACAGCAACTGAGAGAAAGCAGACCCAAGAAAACCTCACTGCCCTCACCCTCGGGGTGATTCTTAATCAACAGCGACAACTCCAGCCTCACACCAGCTCCTAGCTGGCACCAAACACAACAACATAACACACTTAACTAATGAGCTAATTTTCCATAGCTTCCCCCATATACTTACCTTCCCACGATTTACTGCCCCTAAAAATGCGGTCCTTTCCTTTGTCTTGTCACTTCTCTACAAATTTATTGTTCTTTTGTTAAGATGCTACATAAGTCCAAATTCTAACCATTGTTTGAGCTGCTTATCACCGAAGACTCCCATATGTGTGCCTGTTTGTTTTTCTCTTGTTAACCTGTCCTTTTGGTCATCTCTCTTTCATGGCCCAGCCAAAGAATCTAGGCTGGATAGAGGAAAGGTATTTTTCTTCTTCCTGACAAGTGATTCTTGTGTAATGCAAGTGGTACATCCTCAAAAAAGAGGCAGAGGGAGTTTTGAGATGAAAGGATTACAGTGTGACCTCCAAAGGCAGAGATTGGAGTGATCGGGCCACCAGCCAACAAGAGCCCCTGGAGCCACCAGAAGCTGGAAGAGACGAAGGAATTGTCCTCTAGAGTTTCTCCTACAGGTCTTGCACCAGGTTCAGTATTGGTCCAGCTAAGGATCATTGCTCTAAGAATGGCAGTAGTGATCCCCACTTTGGTTTATTTTATTTTATTTTTATGTTTTATTGAAGTATGTATATACCGAACAGCACATACATGTACACTGCTTGGATTTTTAGAAACTGTACATAAATCCCTGTAACCAGCACTGAGAACAAGAAACAGAACATTGCAAGCTCCTCAAAATCTCCATCACTTCCTCCTCCTCCTCCTGCAGGACTGGATACGCCACAGTGAATCTATCTATCCAGTTTACTATTGATGGCTGGTCCCCAGGTTTTAGCCGTGAACCCCACTGGTGTTCAGAGTAGCTGGCCCAGACTATCTAAGCACCGTAGTGGGATGGATCTTCACTGGGTGATGTCTGTAACAACCTTTAATCTGCCCTCAAGGCATCATGGGAATTTGCCTTCTGGTTTCACCCCATCAGTTCCCAGTGCACAGAGAAGTCAGACTGGGAAGACATAGAGATGGATTAGAATCAAGCTTAACTTCCTCTTTTCTCCAGTGGAAGAATCATTCCCCTGATCACTTAGGGTTAGCAGTGCAACTTTTTTTGTTTTGTTTTTTAAGATTTTGTTGATTATTTTTTAGAGAGAGGGGAAGAAGGGAGGGAGGAAGAAAGGGAGAGAAACATCAGTGTATAGTGGCCTTTCACCTGCCTCCAGCTGGGGACCTGGCTTGCAACCTGGGTATGTGCCCTGGCTGGGAATTGAACCAGTGAACTTTGGGTTCACAGACCAGCACCTTATCCACTGAGCCACCAGCCAGGGCCAGCAATGGAACTTTCAACAACACCAGAAATGACTTTCTTCAGAAAGTTTTGAATATACATTTGATAGGCGTCTTTGGAATATTCATATTCAAATAAGCTGGTGCATAGGGCTGCTTACTACAGGGAGGAAGGGCTAAGAGGTAAATGAAGTCCCTGAACAAATTCTCCAAGACAAACCAAGTCTTCGAAATAAGACGGGAAGGCTTGAGAAAGGGAATGAATGTGTGGCATTTTGCTATGCACCAAAGACAGAGAACTGCTGAGGTCAGAATCATTCTGGCTCCATTTGCTTCCTCGATAAAAATCAACCACCTGCAGGGATTACCCCTCTTTTAAAAAAGAGTTCATTTTAGCCCTGGCTGGTGGCACAGTGGATAAGGTGCTGGCCTGTGAGCCCAAAGGTCTCAGGTTCGATTCCCCAGCCAGGGCACATAACCAGGTTGCAAACCAGGTTTCCAGTCAGGTCTGTAGCTGGAGGCAGGTGAAACGCAACCATACATTGATGTCTCTCTCCCTCTCTGCCTCTCTCCCTTCCCATCTTTCTGAAAATAATGAAATAAAATCTTAAAAAAAAAAAAGAATTCATTTTAAAGTATGTTGCATCTTTTTATAAATTAGGTGGCTGCTCACAACTTTAAAAAATAATAAAATGACACCTGTTTTGTTATACTTTGTAAAGTATCACCTGTTATGTTTTTAAGCCTGGAAAACAGAAGAACAGAAAATACTAACATCTACTAACTTTTTGGATTAATATCCTTTTAGTCTATATACATGTATTTATATGCCTTTTGACACTAATGACAATAGTGCATGTATGCTTTGCAACTTTCTTTATTACTCCAAAAAGGTGTCATGAGGTTTCTATGCGGGTAAGGCACACAGGAAGTTCAATAACTCTGGCTTCTTATTTATGAAAAACATAATAGGTAAGGGAAGGTAGTCAAACAAATTTAAAACTTTCCCATCTTACTGGGTCTCGTAAAACCTTCCCAATTCATCGTGAACATTTCCCCATTAGCTATTATATTCCAATATGATATGTATATTTTAATATTTTATTTATTATTTTCAGAGAGGTGGGAAGGGAGAAAGGCAGAGAGGGAGTGAAACATCAATGTACAGTTGCCTTTCACCTGCCTCCAGCTAAGGACCTGGCTGGAGACCTGGCTTGCCACCTGGTTATGTGTCCTGACTGGGAATCGAACCAACAACCTTTGGGTTCGCAGGCCGGAGCCTATCCACTGAGTCACCAGCCAGGGCTCCAATATGATATTTGATGATCATACTTTCCCCATCTTGAGGAAGTACTACACCTTATTTAACATATCCTCTCTGTGTCAAAGTAGGTAATTTCCAATTATTCGTGACTAAAACAAGTACCACAATGGACAGACTAGCAGATAACTCTCTATGCATATTCATTATTGTTTACTTCAAATACATCACTAGGAGGGGTATTGCCCACTCGAAAGGTATATATGCACTTTTCAAAGAACTTTGATACTGATTCCCAAAATTGCCCTCCAGAGAGGTTATAGCGATTTATAGTCCTAGCAGCAGTCTGAAAATTTGATAGGAAATACATAGTACTTTGTGGATTCTTTAACTTGTATTGTGCATAGAGGTTAAGTTCAAATTTTCATCCCATCTCTGATGCATTTCAGTTGGGCCACTGGTCACCTAGCTTTTCCTTCTCCTTTATTCTCTTACACACACACACACACACACACACACACACACACACACACACACTGATTTTTGTTCAAAGGGGGCCATATATTCCTTTATTTTTCCTACATTTCTTCTCCCCAGTGAAACTCATACTCCATCTACTCTCATGTTAGCCTTCCCAGTTAATATGTCTCAAAGTCACTTATTTGAGACCATTTCAAAGGCTGCTTCCCTCATCAAGCTCCTTTTTTGACACTTCCACACAAATGTAATCTTTCCCCTTTTCGCCTGTAATTCTTTTCTGTTAATTATCTTACCTTACCCTTGTCATAGCTAGAGTCAGTTCCAGAATGAGGGCCATGGCCCAGTTTTTAATTGTCTGGCACTAGGAAAATCATGTTTCCTTGTCCTGTCTTGGTTTTCCCATCTGTAAACTGAAACAGCCTGATTCAGGCTAGATTACTTTTGAGTCCTATTTCACCTCTGACAATTTATCCTTCAGTCTTCGTGTATGACTTATTCCACACTAGAACAGCGATCCTTGAATTTCCTGAAGCCACAGATGCCTTTGAGAGTTTGAGGGAAATTTGGGGCCTTAATTCTCCTCCTATATATTTAGAGATATGGATACTTTGGGGGTTCACAACAAGCCACCCGAAAATGTGCCTCAGTGGTATGCAGATTACTTTGAGCTAAAAGCAATTTTAGCTTCAGGCTCAATCAGAACTTCTGTCCCTCCTCTTTATCTGCTATCTGTAGGGCAGGGCAAAATTCTTTTTACTGAAGGTCTACTTTTCTTATCATCCTGCAGTGACCCTTTGAAGCCAGCATGGTGCACCCCCTCACCCCTAACTCAAGATGTCTTTCTTACACATCTCTAGCCACCCTTTCGCTCCCTGAACCTCCCATGCATGTGGGGTTCTCATACATAGATATGCATTACATGTGGTTATTCTCTTTTTTCTTGCTGATCCGTCTCATGGCTACTTGATTATGAGATGGGCTTGCAGAACCTTGAGGGTAGAGGGTAGAGCGGTGTTAATTTTTGTTTCTCACTGTAGTAGGAAGGCTCATTAAATACTTGTTACTGTGAGTCATAGTCAAACTGTAGGGTAAGAAGACTAAAAAGCAATTATGCCAAGCTTATTCCTGAGGACAAAAGATAAATGTCATCACTGCCTAGCCACCTTTGGTATTAAATCTCCACTCATGTCACTACATTAAAATGTCAAACTGAAAGGCTTTTGGGAGTACATTTGAATAAGTTATGACCTTTAGTCTCTTGGGTATCATTACCATTAACCATCAAGCATTTTGGTGGATTCTACACAGCAGTCTGGGATCACAGGTCTTCTCAGTCCAAAGATTACACATCAGTAAGTTGTTATAATGTATTATTCTTCCTCCAACACTAGGACACAGGCTTTTAAGAGATTAGTTCATGGGGTAGGAGTATATTGGGCAAGGATAAACCAGGCAGTTTTCAGATAGGTCTATATTATTACAAAATACACACACATAAAAGCTCTCTACATGAAGAACAATGTTTATGTGGGCTTGTGTTAAAAAAGAAATCTTGTCACCCATTCTCAAGATCTTTATCTGGCTATCTCATTAAAGGGAAAATATCTGTACTATATGTTTTAACCCAAAAGACAGTGCTTATTCTAGAAACTAACAGGATTAGAGTTGGATTTGCCTGCTCTTGGAACATCTACACTTGGGTACGTGCTCCTGTGTTTAGGTTGTGCATTTTTCTTTTTTAGTCCTCCTTCTTACTTTATGTGAATTTGAAATTAATACAGTGTGAACTGCTTAGTCAGTTTGAGGGCATTGATTTTTTTTTAATTTAATTTTATTGTTGTTTTGTTACATCCATTCCCCTTTTCCTTCCCTCTGTCCCCTTTCCCACCCACCCACTCCCCGCCAAAGTCAATCCCACTTGTTGCCCATTAATCTTGTGTTGTGAACTTGGACTTCTTTTTCCTCTGGATGCAAACCAGTCCTAACGCTGAGAGTCATGCTCCATCTTGTGTCTGGGCATCCTGTTACTTCCTGTCTCTAACTGCTCCCACATCCAAGCCAGCAGTCACAATGCATGTCATAGGAGCGTCAGTAAGAGTTCTGCTGGTGACGTGGATGTGCTGCTGATAACATTCACTTGCATGAAATCAGAAATTCACTCACTCTTGATGATTCTGGGTATAATAATGAGCTGTGTAGCTCCAACTCATCTTCATGTCACTGGGGTCTGACTCATCTCTCCAAACTGGTTGTTGGATGCAGTTTTCTGCAGCTCAGTCCTGGATTCCTTCTGTTCAAACTTACTCTTCTGAAAAGAAAAGCGCAAAACCCGTCGGGCACATGCACAGTATATGTGGTTTATAGGGGTCTTTTTTGAGTCAAAGAGGCTGTCCACGAGTCTCAAAATGAGATTAGGTCCTCCTATTAGAAACTATCATCACACTTAGTTCTTTATAATTTTAGTGAAGTAACAATCATATTTATATACTTAATTATGTAATTATTTGTTTCCTGTTTTCCTCCACAAAGCACGATGTCTTTTAAAATTTTTCAGGCCCTGGCAGGTGGTACAGTGGATAAGGTGCCGGCCTGCCAACCTGAAGGTCACTGGTTCGATTCCCCAGCCAGGGCACATAACCAGGTTGCAAGCCAGGTCTCCAGCCAGATCCATGGCTGGAGGCAGGCGAAAGGCAACCATACATTGATGTCTCTCTCTCACTCTGCCTCTCTCCCTTCCCTTCTCTCTAAAAAATAAAGTTTTAAAAAATTATTTTTTCAAGTGAGTCATTTAATTATCCAGAGGTATTCCATTTGTAAATTTTTTTTACAATTTACATCCAATATTATTTTATGTTAGTTTTAGGTGTACAGCATAGTATTTAGACAATCACATACTTTACAAAGTGTTCCCCCTGGTATTTCCAGGATTCACCTGGCCCATACGTGATTATTACAATATTATTGACTATATTCTCCATACTGTACTTTACATTCCCATGACTATTTTGTATGTACTTCTTAATTCCCTCCTTTTTTCATCAGCCCCATGCACCCTCTTACAACCATCAGCCGGAAGAATTGTGCCTTTTTAAAAATTATTGGGTGATACATAGTGTTTTAAAAAGTGCCTGGACTATGTTTGGTCTCAAAAAGATTTCTTGGATAATTACTATTACTACTAACAAGATACCATTAATATTATTACTAGTAGTAAATATTTGTAGAGTTTGTGACAGTTTACAAAGCATTACACATTAATTCATTATGGAGAGATTCTGAAAACATAGTGCTGAGGGCAAAACAAATAGTACAATCTCTGCACAGAGATTGTATATACCACTATTGTGGTATTGCACAATACCACTTATATAGATTTAAAACACATGTGTATAATGAATAGATCAGCAGTGTATAGCCTGTAAGGATCTATCAATAACCTAGCACATATAATGAACACAGGAGAGAGTCTGGTGCTGGTGGGGAGGTAAGGACTAAATTGAGAAACTTAATAAAATTAAGCAGGAGTGAGGCTTCCCACAAACTAAGGGTATTAGGTCACTGGGAACAGAGAAATATGATCATCTCAACTCTGATGTAAGGCTACACAGAGAGAAGGAAAAGATTTTCTAGACTAGATTTTGGAAAAATCTGAAGTCATTATTTGTACTATATTTTAAGTGCATTCACTTTCTGGCCTCATTTAATTATAATTACCCCCTGAGAGGCACTGTCTCCAAATACAGTCATATTGAGGGTTAGAACTTTGGGGAAGGCACAACTTAGTCCATAATAATAAGTGTATAATAAAAATGTATAGAATTGTGTACCTTAAAAGGGTATCTTTTTTTTTTTTTAATTTTATTGTTGTTGTATTACATCCATCCCCTTTTTAAAAGGGTATCTTTAAAAAAGATTTTAGTTATTTATTTTTAAAGAGGGAGGAAGGGAACGAGAGGGGGAAGAGAAACAGCAATGTGTGGTTGCCATTCATGTGCCAACTAGGGACCTGGCCCACAACCCAGGCATCTGTCCTGACTGGGAATCAAACCGGTACCCTTTTGGTTCACAGGCTAGTGCTCAGTCCACTGAGCTACACCAGCCAGAGTGAAAAGGGTTCCTTTTATTCTATGTTAATTACAACAATTAACAATACATAAAAAAGAAAATATCCTTTTATGTAAAAACTGTGCTGTACAGTGCAATGGCTGGCTAGCTCGGTGTGTTCAGAGCATGGTGCTGATGAAAGTTACACTGTACATTTCAAAAGAGAAAAAACCAGACACTCTTATGAGCATACAGGAAAATAGAACTTGTTTATTTTTAGGCTCCTCATTTCTTTAATGAGAAAAAGAAAAAGAAAAGAAAATCCTTAGACATCTCCCTGATTGTGGTAGTATTGAATGAGTTAAATGTAACCTTGAAGTCACATTGAAGCTGTAATACAGTTATGTAAATAAAACAATTTAAGGCCGAGCATTCTTGCAGAAGACTGCAACTGTGGGCTACATTAGGAATCTGCAGGGAGTTGGGTCTGGAGTAGCAGATGGAAAAGGCTGTAGAAATGGGTGGTAGCCAAATTCATTTTTTCTGGGGAACTTATTTAGGGGCTGGCTGAGGTCAACTTCAAAATAACTTAGGACAGATTTTTGGGGTGAGCAGTCCGGTGTTGCAGAAAGTGTATGGCCTTAAGCTAAATCTTGGGCTAAGATAAGTAGACATGGGTTTCAATATTGGCTTCTCCACATATACCTTGGAAGGGTTATAATCCCTCTGAATCTTAATCTCCCAATCTGAAAAATGGGCTGATAAGAGCTAGCATGCTGGGTCGTCATAAGGACTTGAAATAAAGAGAGTAAGGGCCCAGCATGGGAAACTAGCACTTGCAAAGGGGACCTAGTCCTGAGCGGAACTGCCTAGGGCCAGCTGGTAGTGTGTGGTTTCTCGATTTCATATAGGAAAGATTGCACAACATGAATCTAGATGATTTTAGAGGACATTTATTAAAACTAGGGACAGTGAAAGAAGGCCTAGGATACTAGGTGGGGAAATGAGTGTAGGTTGAGCTGCTTTGGCTCACCAAGAAGTCAGGAAAAAAAAGGAAGCTTGGGGATTAGGCTGGAACAAACTGCTGTTGCCCATTGCTACCCCTGTGGTAAGTCTTGTGGGGGCCCCTTAAAGTTTAGAAGATGTGTGCCTGTGGGAGGAGGACAGGGTTGGGGGACGAAAAGATGTGCACATATTCCTGGGAGGGAGAGCAGATGTGGGGGACCTTCTTTTGGAGGGGTTTTAAAAGCTGGGGGTTTAGGAGAGGTGGCAGGGGAGGATCTCAATGGAATACTCATCAGTTTTGCGCTGAGGTACCAAAATGAGATGTATTCTCTTAGCTTCAGCTGTCCTTGAGTGCGACTGGCAAATGGCACTCATTGGATCTCTGCTAGGTACCTCCCTGGGTGGGATGATTTAAGCTATTTACCTCCCTGGAGGAGACTTGCAAACCCTTGACTCAGGTGCCCTTGATTTAGGGAAGAGAGGGTATATTAGGTAGCTGTGAGCTGCATGTTTAACTATCTGCCTCAGTTTCCCTATTCGGCTTTCCTGTCTCAGAATTCGATCAAAAAGTAGGATTTGACAAGAAGATAATACTGCCTCACCGCATGGCAGAAATTGTGATCATCAGCACTGTTTTAAAATGGAATGCAAGAGGGCAAAGTGTTTAGGCAGGTGCCGATGTCCATGGCTTTGCAGGCTACGGAGGAAAGTCCTGCGTTGGGCGAGTGAGTTTGGGCTTGCAGACTTGGCTGTGTCGCAGTGTCACCTGGGAGCAGCGCTCAGGGATGTCTGATAAGCACCTGAGCTGGTCCTGATAAAACCCGTCTTACACCAGCAGTGCAGGCCTGCTGGACTGGAGGACGGGTCCCTTTCCACCTGGATTAGGCCATGATGGGATTCTGGTGGGAAGGTGCCTCAAGCAAGGAGATTTAAAGACAAGAACGTGCCAAACATATTTTGGAGGCATTTGGTTAGAATTATTAGAGGATAAACCACAGGCCCCCACAATGGCGTCACTTGTGCTAAAAGCCCATGATATAAAACCTAGGTTTAATACCTGACTGAATTGCTGTTTCAGTCTTTCCCAGAAATGTGATTTTAACCCACCCATCTGGAATTTTCTGGTCAAGCCACATTAAGGTCATCTGTCACACCGGCCTTCTCCATCCCCCAAAGAAAGAAGAGACAATCTGCATGATAAAAACCACTCCTTGTCTCATTTCCCATAAAAGGTGATG
This sequence comes from Noctilio leporinus, assembly GCA_004026585.1. Classification (NCBI taxonomy): domain Eukaryota; kingdom Metazoa; phylum Chordata; class Mammalia; order Chiroptera; family Noctilionidae; genus Noctilio; species Noctilio leporinus. The sequence continues at coordinate 87,277 of PVIW01002212.1, forward strand.
TCCCACGGCCAAAAAGAATCCCTTCTTTCGATTTTGAAAGATTTTATTTATTTATTTCTAGAGAGAGGGGAGGAAGGGAGAAAGAGAGAGAGAAACATTTATGTGAGATACATTGACCGGCTGCTTCTCGCACACCCCTAACTGGGGACCTGACCTGAAACCCAGGTGTGTGCTCTGACTGGGAATCGAACTGGCGACCTTTTGTTTCCCAGGCCAGTGCTCAATCCATTCAGCCACACCAGCCAGGGCCCTTGTTTGCTCAATTGAATTTTGGTTTTTTAGCAGATTAGAGGTATTAAGTAGAAGAGCAGTTGGGAGTCTAATGGGAAAGAAGTTGGGGCTTGTTTGTGGAGCGCTTCAGAAACTAGGTATGCGATTTGGGAAGTTACCAAACAAGGTTCCATGATAAATGTGGTGCAAAGGTAGTTACAATCATTTCTCACTCTGGAAGGGTGAGCTAACTGGTGAATAAAGGGAATTCCAGGCTCACTGTTCCTTCCCTCTTGGAGTTCAACATCTTGGACTTGAATCGTCACCTTCCATTTGAGTCCAGAGCTACTCTTAGTTAGACAACATGCGGTGATTGATTGACCCACATGCAATGAACGCGAAGGCAGGCTTTCACTTCCTCAGTTTCCCCAAGAGGCAGCACCTCTGAGCCCAATCAACTGGAAAACAACAGTTTCAAGATCACAGTCTTGATGACCTCAGAGGGGCCAAGGGCTGGAAGCCCAGTTCAGAGTTTTCATCTTCAGGGACAAGCTTCCCTGAAGTCCAACCCGATGAATGCCTTATTAATATCAGCATGTTTGTTCTTATCTCAAGGCGATTCTTAAATTAATTAGTTGCAACTATTAGCTCCGCTGCAGTCGAATGCACCAGAACCGAAGCGGGGAATGAGGCCCTCAGAGACACACAGCTGGGTGTCCTGAGACAGCACAGCCAGGGACTGCAACCGATCACATGGACCAGAGCCGACTTTAGTCTTAAAAAACAAAGTCTAACACCAAAACCTGCTCCCGAATCCTCAGAGTCAATGACACATAGACACGCATGACATGAGGCAAACGCTGTCCTTATACAGCGTTCCTTCTAATATCTGCCCACACCCTGAGGCAATGTCCCTGAAAATAGTTTCCTGTGGGAACACATCACCGGAGGCAGAAAAGTCAGTGGGGCTTGTCAGAAGCTGCAGGTTTCAAGGCTTGCTTTTCTTTCTTAGCTGTGGGATTTGCGGCCAGCCGGGTCCAACCCCTGCAGAGTGAGTGCACAGACACCAGCCTGGCTGGGTGCTGGGCACCTTGTATGTGAGCGTGTGAGGCCCCCACGGCCATTCTTGGTGTGTGATAAATGCAGATTGAGTTCATGGTGGTCCACACCACAACGGGGGTCTCCGGGCCAACACACAGTCAGCGTGGTCCTACTTTTGTGCCTTCAGGAAGACACTGTTTTCTAGGACTGCCTTTGTGATTCCAGGAACATTCTCAACCAAACGTATCTAATAACATGCTGAAGAATTTGGGAGCTGGATTGGTTTCCTAGGACGGCTGTTAATGAAATACCTAAAACTGGGTGTCTTTTTTTTTTTAACATTATATTTATTTTTGGAGAGAGGGGAAGGGAGGAAGAGAGGGAGAGAAACATTGATCAGTTGACAATCAATCAGTTGCCTCTTGCAAGCCCCCAGCTGGGCACCTGGCCCTCAACCCAGGCCTGTGCCTTGACTGGGAACCAAACCCATGACCTTGAGGTTTACAGGCCGGTGCTCAATCCACTGCACCACATTAGCCAGGGCAAAACTGGGTGTCTTAAAACAATAGAAATGTAATGTCTTGTAGTTCTGGAGACTAGAAGTCTGAAGTCAAAGGGTCGTAGGCTGGGACCATGGTCTCTCTGATGGCTCTAGGGAAGAACCCTTTTTTGTCTCTTCTGACTTTTGGGGCTGACCTGCAACTCTTGGCATTTTTTGGCTTATGGATACCTCAGTCCAGTGTCCTGGATGTCTTCTGCCCATGTGTCTCCATCCCCTCTTCCCTCTGCATGTCCATCTTCGGGCCCACATTTCCCCTTTTTATAAGTGTGTCAGTCATGTCGGATTAGGGCCTACCCTAATGACCTTACTTTAACTGGATTACCATTGTAGAAACCTGGTGTCCAAATAAGGCCCCATTCTGAAATATTGGGGACTAGGATCGCATCTTTTCAGGGGTGTGCGTTTCAATCCATAATGAGAGTTACACAGTTCTGGGTTCAGATCTTGACCTTACCATTTGCTAAAAAATGATCTTGGTCAAGTTACTCACCTCTCTAAGCTTCCATTTCCTCATTTCTAAAACAAGGACTATGTTATTAACCACAGCACAGATTGAAAGGAGATGGTGTTCGCCAAGTAAGTACTTGGCAAATGATGAAGCAGGAGAACATTTTCATGGACATATTACTCTTTCTCTCTCCCTTCTTCCCTCCCTCCCTCTCTCCTTTCATTCTTTTTGCTACTCTTTTCAAAGCCCCATGAATGGATGAGTCCTATATACAAAAGAGGCTAGGAAACTGAATATCCAACATGTGGAGCATGGGTGGAAAATGATCACCAAGCAGGCAACCAAGAGTCATCCAGGCCCAGGTAGCAACTGCCTTCCCTATACACCCTCCTATTTGCGTTTCCCCACTGGCACTCAGGCTTTCACTGGATATTTGTACGGATAGGTGCTCAGGGATGGTGGTACCTGCAGACTTAAGGGCAGCCTCTTTCTCTGTGACTTCTCCTGAGTTCTATAGTGTCCCATCTTCCTGATGGAGGAGGGCTCTCTGCTTTCCTGTTGGGACAGCAGGACTTGCAGGTTTCTCCCAAGCCCTGAGTCAGCCCCAGATCCTGACCCTGGCTTCTAGGAACAGAATTTCCTGACCTTTTGATGCAGGAACAAAGCTTCTAACATCAAGGTTCTCATAGGGTTCAGTGTCCCTGCAATGCGCCCAATGCAGGAATGGAACCAGCCTTCTCAACAGCATTGCTTAGGACCACACGCAGGCCAGCATCAGGGTCCTTGCCACCCCTGAATGTGTGTATTCAAACCTGGTAGTGTGCCAACGTAGCTCTGCTGAGAGTCGGCCTGCATCTGCCAGACTCATTAAACCCAGCTTTGTGTCCTTCTAGCTGTGGAAGCTGGAACAAATTCCTTCTCAGCCTTAGTTTCATTATATATACAATGAGGATAATAGTATTCCCATCTTAGGACTGCCATGGGTATTAAGGGAGGTGATGTGCACACCAACACTTGTCCCCGGGTGTCCTCTCAGTCAGCACCCCTGTTGCAGCTGGTGTCCAATCTGGTAGGTGTGCCTACGACCCTAGAGAGGAGATTGGCTTCCTAGCTAGCTCACCATCACGGTTTGAATGTTATCTTTCGCCGTTTGACTTTTCTTTCCGAAATATGGTTATTGCTGAAAAAGCCTCAGACTCCCCTTGAGGAGAGGCCTGGCTAGTTAGAATGCCCTATGACAACCTTGTCACCGTTTTCCAGCTGAGCACCCAAGAGCAGAAAGAACTTGGGAGGGATCTCATGCATGCCTAAATACTCGGGGTTTTGTTTTGGTTTTTTGGCACAGGCGTGGGTGGAGGGGTGGGAAAGCACACAGTGAACTGAACAGGAAATGCCAGAGCAGGAAGAAAGGTATACTCTGGAAAAAGAAATGACCTTTTGACTATCTAAAGCCCCAGGCCTGAATACTAACTGGTTAGGAGTACAAAGACAATTTGGTTTGCCATCAAATCAACACCTACTGTGATCATAGTAATAGAGTTAAAGTGGATTTGGATGTGTAAGTACTGAAAGGCCAATTTTTCTCCCAAACTTCTGGCCCCAAAGCCAGACCTGACTTGATCATGGGAGCTGACCATTGGGAGTTTCCACACGCCCTCTGGGGCTTCTGTTCAGCACCCTCGCTGGCTGATTTTTTGGGATGCGTTTCCTTTCTTCAAACTCTCATCCCTAGGTTGAATGTTGTCCCGATGTGGTGTAGCTGTGCAGGATTTCTTTTGATTTCTAATAGCAATTACCATGTGGGTAGCATTTCATTGTAGTTGAAGGCACTCTGGGGTGGGACCAGAAGACCTCAAGTCTAATCATCGTTTTCTTTCAACTGCCCAATGGGAATTGGGCTAATCATGTAACTGCTCTTTTTCAGAGCCAGTGTCTGCTTCTTGAACTACCTTATAGTCATCGCAGGACCTGTTTAACAGCAGGGGCCACCACAGCCATTTCTCATATAAGAAGGTACAACATTTCTCCGTATCTCAGATTTGTCGATGCTTTCTAATTTCTCCAGGCAGGTTACAAACTGTCACATGTTATTTATCCTGAACTTAGCAGTCACACGGTCACAGTAAAATACAGAAGGGGAAAGCACATTTACACATGCACACCTATGCAGACACACATTCTCCGCTTCCACCCCTCCCATTCCCTCCCCATTTCCCTACCCCACACGCACACCTTTCATTAAATAGCCAGCCAGCCAGACCAGATGGCAAGATGCTTTACATGGAAGCAATCCTCTTAGACCCCTACTCAGAGCTAACACTTATTTTGCGTGCAATTTTAACAGAACTTGCTTGTCTAACCTCATGTCGCATAAAAGCAGCACACAGAAAAATACGGGCTAAAATAGTTAGATATGCTGAGAGCATTAGGATGTGACTGCCGAATGCCCAGCAACAAGGCAGGAAAGAAGAAACATACATTTTCATGGAGCAATCTGCAGCCACTGAGTTTAGGGATAAATCTTTGTTGGGGCCTCTGTGGATCCTGGCTGCCTGTGACGCAGCACAGTCTGGTCCCTTCTGTTCTTGAGGATGACTCTGAATCATCTGGGAGGCTAAATTAAGTTCCGTCTTTTTAGAAAGAACAACATGTCCACTCTAGCTAAGAAAGATTTCTATCTTAAATAGTAAATAGTTTCACCCTGGCTGGGATGGCTCAGTGGATTGAGTGCTGGCCTGTGAATAGAAAGGTTGCCGGTTTGATTCCCAGTCAGGGCACATGCCTGGATTGCGGGCCAGGTCCCAGGCTGGGGGCATGAGAGAAGCAACCAATCGATGTATCTCTCCCACATGATCTTTCCCTTCCTCTTTCTTTCTTCCTTCCCCTCTCTCTAAAAAGTAAACAAATAAAAACCTTAAAAAAAATAAGACAGTACAAACTTTCAAACAATACTTGGCTTCTAAGAATCATAGAGTTGAAAAGCATCATAATGATAATAAAATTATAACTTATTGAGTAGGATTTGACAATAACTTTCCCTCCGTTGGGCTGACCGACCAGATGTGGCCTTCTGCTACCCACCGATTGAAGTTGGTGATCTAGACAGAGGGAAGTTTTTTTGCCATCCCAATGTTAGAGGAATCTTAATATTCTTTTCAAATTGTAGAGGAAGAAGTTAGAAGCAAAGAAGATAATTCACCCATGGCCACAATTAACACATGTACAAACATTCTTCCTACTTCTTCCCTTCAAATAAGTATCTGTATTTCCTATTGTATCTACAACATCCCTTCCCCTTTCACCTGTCCCATCCTGATCCACCTCATGGGCCCAAACCTATTCCTAGTCTTCAGTCTAGCTCAGTGCCACCTCTTTCAAAAAGCTATTTGGAGCCTCTAGTTGCAACTGATCTCTCCTTCGAACTCCCAGGGGGTAGTACTGATCTCTCTCATTTTCTACACTGTATGACAGGTTTTTTCTTTAAATTGTGGCTTCTTTCTTTTAATAACCTGTACATTGCCTGAGGGAAGAACCTGGATTTGATTCATTTCTATGTCTCCGACAACACCTGGCATAGTTTCTCACACATAATGGGTATTTGATAGATGCTTATTGAATGGCTGAATGAGTGAATGGAGCCAGCCAGTTGTTTGTCTTTTGCATCTGCCAAAGCTACATTGCTGATGCGGAGAATTGGGGACTGCCAGGGAAACTGGAATTTATAGGTGGGGGCATCGATGTGGAAAATTAGCACTCTGATTTTCTTCCCTGAGGAGACTAACAACTTTCCCTCTTCTGTAAATGTGGGGCCCAAGAATGATGGCCTCTCCCAAATGAAGGGAAGGTCAGTGAACATACCAAAATGTGGTGTTACACTTCCTGCTGTAGCATCAAAGTAATTTGCTTCACGCACTGTGCTTCACTGGTTCTTAACAAAAAGTAGTCTAACAATACCTTATATTTGTGTAACGTCAAATTTAAGAAACACTTTAATATCTGCAATTTCTTTAGGGAGAACTGCTGTCATTACCCTTGCTTTTCAGATGAACATTCTGAAACTCAGTGAACTAATGTAAATCACGCAATATTTTATGAGAAGTGACAGAATGGGGGTCATTTTCACCAGTGCTTAATGTCACACCCAAGCCAGTAGAATGCACAGAAATTACTAATTTAATTTTCTTGTTTGTTCAGCCTAAGTGTTCTTTGGCATCTTTGCCAAAAGTAAGATGTATTCTATCATTCATTTTGCATTTTCTACTGTACATTGTTAGTTTATTTTTTAATACAGAGGTCATGTGCTGGCTAATTTTAAGTGTCCAGTTGGCTAGGCCATGATACCAAGATATTTCATTAAGTCTGAGTCTACATATAGCTGTGAAGGTATTTTTTATTTTAGAGGAGATTGCCATTTAAATCAATAAGCTCGAGAAAAGCTCCATGATATGGGTGGGCCTCATCCAATCAGTTGCAGGACTTAAGACAAAAAGACCGAGTGAGGCAATATTGCTTCCTTCTGGAATTTAGACTTGAGTTGCAGTGTAACCTTTTCTCTGGAGTCAGCCTGCCTGCCCTACAGATTTTGAACTTGCCAGCCCCCACAATTACGTAAACAAACTCCTTAGAATAAAACAAACTTTGTCTCTTTCTTTCTGTTTGTGTATGTGTGTGTGTGTGCGTGTGTGTGTGTGTGTGTATGAATTCTATTGGTTCTGTTTCTCTGGAGAATGCTGACTAATACAGCTTTGAATTTATTAGGATATTAGTTTTATAAATGTATTTACATTTGACATATAGGAACTTGATCAATTTATAATGATATTAAATTTCTCTGAGATGAAAGGAAAAAACAAACAAAATGCTGGATACCATTGAAGGTAACTAGGGTTTAAGTCCTCACCCTGACAAGTGACCATTAAAAGGAAAGAATGAACCCAGGCTGTGTCGCTCAGTTGGTTAGAGCACCGTTCCACATGCCAAGGTTGTGGGTTTGATCTCAGGTCATGGCACATACAGGAAGCAACCAGTGAATGTACAAATAAGTAGAACAACAGATCAATGTTTCTCTTCCTCTCTTTCTGAAAATCAATACATTAAAAACAATTTTCAGGAAAAAGTAAATAATTATTCTGTTCTTCCTATATAAACTGCACTGAGAGTAACTGAGTCCTAGTTATGAGAGACACTCTTCTCTACAAAAGAATTCCAGCCAATAAATGTAGAAGAAGCAATAGAGCTGGAACTCTTTCCTAACCTCTAATGCAATCAACCCACCAACAGTGGGTGAAACCGTGAGAAGAAAGGTTGAGAAAGAATTTCACAATGACCTGACCTTGCCAACCTCACCAAAATCCCCTCTCAAAATCCAGGTGTATTAAACAGGATAGCCAATCTGAGAAAGGCAACCCTAAGCAAGTTATAAATCTCTAGACTTCAGTTAATGACCTGAACAACTGCCTACAGTTGGTGGTATTTTCTTTTTTGAGTCATAACATCTTTGAAGCTTATCAATTAGTTGCGTCATTCTCAGCATCTCAAGTAGAGGGTGACATCACTAGGAAGGTGCTCGGGATGGCTGGGCTCTGTTACTGACCATGCCAGGTGGGACCCTGAGCAGGGTGCTTTTCCTTTCTGCTTCTCTTTGCTGGTGCAGTTAGGGTTGGGACCAATGGGGCATAAGGCCCTGTCTAGCTTTGAGATCATACGAATTTACAAGTCAGAGCAAAATCTGCCTCTGTGAGCCCTGTGCCAGGTGGTAAGGGCAGGCATGACAGCTCATGTTCCCTGAAGAATCATTTTGTTTATTTATTTTAAAGATTGGATTTAGTTACTTTTAGAAAGAGAGGAAGAGGAGGAGAAAGGGAGGGAGAGAAACATCAATATGCAAGAGACACATTCACCAGTTGTCTGTCGCACACCCTCAGCTGGGGACTTAGCCACCAACCCAGGCATGCATCCTGACTGGGAATCAAACTGGTGACCTTCTGTTTTGCAGGCTGGTGCTCAGTCCACTGAGCCACACCAGCCATGGCTGAAGAATCATTTTAACTTTGGGCATGAACACTTGACATTTTTTAGGATGGAAAAAATATAGAAAGGAGAACATATGATTAGTCTTAGAGTGAGAGTAAGAAGTGAGCCAAATCTGCCGTATGGTCTCCCAGAATCAGAGGAGGAGAAAACGAGCTTAAGCTATTCATTCTGTCCTGCTGTGACAGAACCTTCCAAGTAGCGTTGTAACCATGATTTGCAACGCTGTGTTGTGAGTCGTAGTGTTCCATTAGGTAAGGTCATAGGCAAATTCACTTATTTTATTTAGAAAGTGAAACAAGGTACCAACTTAAACCTACACTATACTTCTTAATAAGTAAAATATACATAAAATTGGCATAAAATGCAACAAAATAATATAGTGATTAACTCTGGGTAATGGTATTATGGGTGATTCCTATTTTCTCCTCTGTACTTCGTGCAAAGCTTTCCCAATGAATAGGAATTCCTTTTAGAATCAGAAAAATACAATCAGAAAAATATTTATGATTATTAATAAAAAAAACCAAGCATGCAATTATACTATATGTCATTGGAAACCACTTTGGGTAATTAAAACCATTTCTTTCTTTTCTTTTCCATAGTTTTCAAGTTTACCTTAACACACATGTATTCATTTTAGAAGAAAAACCCCCAAAATTCATCTACCACAAACTCATTCTCTTCTTTTTCCTGTTTAATGAGACTCTATTTTTTGGGGTGGCGGTGGTGAATATCAATGTACCAGCCAACCCTTGCAACTTCCAGGCTCCCTTGCAGATGAGGTGAGAGTAGATGTTTGGTTACGTTCTAGCCGGTGACATATAAGTAGCTAACTTGACTGGCATGTGTTGATTTGCCTTCCCCCACCCTCCCATTCCTCTCCCTGACTGGACCTCAGACTTAAGTTTTAGAATAGCAGCAGGCATCTTGTAATGGGAAGACAACCTCAAAGACAGGCATCAAGAAGTAAAGCTGAAAGAGCAGAAATAAAAATGCCTGGGACACTGGGGACACTTGGGTGTCACATTCTCTAGCTGAACCATCTCCCTTTCAAGTTCAGGCTGTAGGAGGGACAACAAAGTCCCCATCCTATTTCAGCCACTGCATTTTGTGTCATTAGTCATAGCGGAGCACAACTTCTAACTACTACACCCACTTAAAGAGAAACAAACAACTTTTCAATTCCTAATCACTGCAACCATCTCAAAGCAAGGTTTTAGGGTAGGTCAACTGAAATACACTTAGGCTGGGAATAAAAGGCAACGTTCTACTAAAAATGAAGGATAGTGCCCGGGGCTCTGATCAATCGAACCTGTTTCACATTGCCGATGTTCCATGTACAGTGAGTGGTAAGTTCGTTATTTCTACAATTGGGGACAATAAGTTTGTTAACACATCCTAGCAACAAGGAAACCAATGCATCACCATAAGCCTAAACTGAGCCTGTTTGTCACAATTTAGTCTCCTTCCAAGGCGTGTAAACCACACCCTGCCTTGAAGCAGCACCAACATGGGGACGGTCATTTGAAATGTCAGATGGAAACGATGTTAAAAATGGGGGATGCGCATACCTCCTGTGTTAAAAAAAAAGACCCAACCCTCTGTTAAGCTTCCTTTTGCAGCTCCCTGATCAACAATACCCCAACCACAGGCAGTTTTTTGGAGAAAACCCCACTGTCACTAATGGCTTCCTTCCAAAAGGTCAAGGTGGGGAGAGGAAGAAAAGGTCAGGGAAAAGGAAGGTTAAAAATGCCAGTCCCAGCCATGGCTAGTGGCTCAGTGAAAATGCGAGAGTCTAAGAACCCAAAGGTCACTGGTTTGATTGCCAGCCAGGGCACATAACCAAGTTGCAAGCCAGGTCTCCAGCCAGGTCCGCAGCTGGAAGCAGGTGAAAGGCAACCATACATTGTTGTTTCTCTCCCTCTGCCCACCTCCCTTCCTTTCTCTCTAAAGATAAATAATAAATAATAAATATTTTTTTTTTAAACCTTAAAAGAAAATGCCAGTACCAGAAGGACCTTGGAGGGTTGTGATTGAACTTGAAGGCTTTCTTTCTGTAGAGGAGCAAGAGAAGCCAAATGCCTCCCAGGAAGTCGTGAGGGGTTGCCAGCAGGCTGGGGTGTGAAAGCCACAGAATAAGGATCGTGTATGAGAAGCAAGTATGAGTCAAAGGGCTCAGATATAAGGCCAGTACCAAGTCAAGGAGAGGCTCACAGGCATTGCTGGTGGTCTCCATACAGGAAAAACTATAGAGGACACTAGGTAATGGGGGTGGTGCTGGGGCCAGAATGGGAAGAGAGGTAGAAGGACTCGTTTCTGTTGATCGGTTTCTCAGCCCCTTCTCCTTCAATGAGGTATCGTGTCAACAGTTTCATTCATTACAGTGAGGCTGTTGCATTTTCCTAGTCCTCACACCTGGGGACATTGGAGCAGCCCAGCCTCCTCCCTGCTGTGCCTGGATGGGTGGCTTCCAAAGGAGAGTCATTTCTGTTCCACCATTAAAGTAAAACGGCTTCCTTTTCCCAATGATGTCCTCCCTAAAGGAGGGAGATTTCTTGCTGTGTTCAGCCCATTACTGGCTACTTGAAGCAGTTCTCTAAGACACCCATTCATTTGTGCAGGTACGTAAGATCCGGCCAGGAAGGAACTCAAAAAGAATTAAGTAGGTTTACAAACTAACAAAAGAACTTACCTTGGAATTTAAAGCAACCGGAAATTCTGCCAAAATAGCCTTAGCAGTACAAAGATTTAATCAATTATTGATTTTCATTTTACAGAATATTTTCTAGATCAAGTCCTTAGATGGGTTCCCAAGCCCGCTCTTCTAAGGCAAACCCCAGGGTTAGGTGAAGGAAGATTAGAGGTAGATTGTTCTGTTCCACAAAGACAAAATCAGGAGTATTGTAGGTAGAGTGTGCAGAGCAGTGGTCTCCATGGTGAGTTACTGCAAGATCCATGTAATGTGCATGTAATTTACAAATATATGAATATGTTTATATATAATGCATAACTATGAGTGTATTTATTTAAACACATGTATTATTTAAATATATAAATGTATACTTATTTAAATACATATACACTTGGTTTTTTTTTATTTTAAAAAATATTTATTTACTTTTAGAAAGAGGGGAAGGCAGGCAGAAAGAGGAAGAGAAGCATCAATGTGCAAGACATATGCCCCTAGGTGGGGACCTGACCTGTAACCCAGGCATGTGCCCTGATGGGGAATTGAACTGGTGACCTTTTGGTTCACAGGCTGGTATTGAATCCAGTGAGCCACACCAGCCAGGGCTCATTTGTTTAAATACATATACACATAGGTAAGTACTAAAATTTTCTTCACTGAAAGGAACGCATACTCAGAGGTTTTTGGAGACCCCTGGTTCAAAGAATGAGCATTAGTCTTACCTGCCAACATGTAAAATGGGGAAAATGATAGAAGCTTTTATGATTGTAGCGAAGATTCAGAAATTGTTATACAAAGTGCTTGGTAGGTTTTCCTGCTACTTGGCAAGCTTCCTGAGAACAAAACTTGTACCTGTCCTGTGCATATGTATCCCCTGGGCCTGGGACAAGGCCTGTACAAAATAGATGTTTTAGAAATACCTGTTGAATGGGTGGATAGTGGTCCATAGGTATGTGCGATTGCTTCCACATTGGTGTAACCTATAATCTGTGCCTCACCAGCAGCAACAGTGAAGTACAAATGGTGTCATGATTGATTTACGCCCTCTATCACAATAGGTAAATCATTCACAAAAGTAGGTCATCCATTTTTAGTAAGAAATGATTTGCAGCACACCTCACCACTGATGGTGGTTCTCTACTACGCTGTCCATCATGCCCAGGTATGAAATTCCACATGGATCTGTGGGCACGAACCAGCTGTCATTACCAAATTTACTTACCCCTCACTCCCTAATCTGATTGGATTCTTTCACAAGACATGTTTATGTGAATTGCTATGTAAACACTGCTTCTTCATAAAACCCAGAAGGGGAAAAGGAGAGAAAAATGGACGTCAAGGATAAGAGCAGAAGAGATCTAGGTGAAATAAAGGGAGGCTTCCTTGATGATGGAGTTGCGCAGTCCAGTCTTGTTGCCACTAAAGAAACCATGTGTAAGCCCTACCTGGAGGCACAGTGGATAAGGCACTGGCCTGCGAACCCAAAGGTTGCTGGTTTGATCCCCAGCCAGGGCATGTAACCAGGTTGCAAGCCAGGTCTCCAGCCAGGTCCTTAGCTGAAGGCAGGTGAAAGGCAACCATACATTGATGTTTCTCTCCCTCTCTGCCTCTCTCCATTTCCCTCTCTCTAAAAATAATAAATAAAATCTTAAAAAAAAAAAAAAGAAGAAACCATGTGTTTCCTCGTCTGGATTGAGTTTCTCTCCAGAGCACAGGCCTAATGACTGTTACACACATATAAACTCCTATCCGAAATTCTCTCATATTAGCTTTCCTCCCTCCCCTCATGTAAGCAACTTTTCACTGATAACTTTCCACTATAAGAAGGTCTTTATCGATCCAATGAGCAGCGGGCACTCCAAATTCCACAGCCACGTTTCTTGCACTAAGCCACCCTCGGGCTATTGAAGCTCTCCCTTTGGAGCAGTGTGCTTTTCCCTCTCTTGATCCTTTTCACCTCCCAAACCAAGTCCTCACCCTTCTGGTCTCTTCAGAGCTTTGCAGGCCTGCTGACTTCTGCTTGCGGCTGAGGCCAGCAGGCTGAACAGAGAGCTAGCCCACGGCTGGTGTTCTGTGTGGTAACAGTTGAGTGCAGAGAAGCCTTGAACAAAAAAGAGTTAAGGGCAGACTTACTTCCCTTATCTTGGGAGGGTGTGAAATAGCTAAGATCTTTGTTAATCCAGGGGTCACAAGGAGCTGATCTGGAACACCGGGAGCCTGGGGGTGACTGAAATCCAAGTGAACTGTTACAATAAAAGTAGATAACAAATACTCTTCTACTTTTTAATTCCACCCCTACTGTCCTCAGGGAAGATAAAATGATGGGGGAAAGGCTGTCCTTAATACTCTTGAGGACAACTGGACTCTGTCTGCCCTCTAGTTCTCAGGGAATTTTGCCCTCACCAAGGGGATTGTGTTATTCGATGAGTCCCCAAAGTAAAGCAGTGAGAGACATGTCACACACCCATGGCCTTTCTGCATCCCGTACGCTGACTCACTTTGTGACTGTACACATCCCAAGGAAGCTATGGAATTAAAGGGCAAGCTGAGTCAGAATCTCTGGATTCTGCTAATCAGATCCTGTCAACTGAAATATTTTATGCAAGACAATATAAGACACCCTTGTTTCTAAAATAAGAACAACGGTTCCTCCCCCTGCCCATCTTCAGGCAGATTAAATGATGTGTCTGACACTCATTGCGTAGCTTTTCAAAAAGTTATTTTTTTACATGTATTTTTTAGAGAGGGGAAAAGAAGGAGAAGAAAGGGAGAGAAACATCAATGTGTGGTTGGCTCTTGTGTGCCCCCAACTGGGGACCTGGTCCGCAGCCCAGGCATGTGCCCTGACTGGGAGTCAAACCAGTGACTCCGTGATTCACAGGCCATTGCTCAATCCACTGAGCCACACCAGCCAGGGCTGAGAGGCTTTTGGAGTATCGATGGGCTATCTGGAGGGATGTAAACATTTTAGGGCTAGTTCTCAGCTTAATATTTTTTTTCTTCAGCCCCATAGGTTGGCACTTGGGTGCCATAACATCTTTTCTTTTCTTTGTGACTTATCCCTTGTGCCTTTTTATAGAACTGAGCATTAAAAAAAAATTTTTTTTTTAAACTTATTATTTGCAGAGAGAAAGGAAGGGAGAGAGGCAGAGATGGGGAGAAGCATCAATGTATGGTTGCCTTTCACCTGCCTCCAGCCACAGACCTGGCTGGAGACCTGGCTTGCAACCTGGTTATGTGCCCTGGCTGGGAATTGAACCAGGGACCTTTGGGTTCACAGGCCGGAGAACTGAGCATTTTATATCTTTTACACATTCTCTAGAAAAACAAGTAATTCTCCTCTTTAAGATGTTTACACTCTATCTTTTTAAAAAAGTGATGAGAGAGAGAGAAAGAATGATTTGCTCTTCCACTTATTTATGCATTCATTTGTTGACTTATGTATGTTCCCGAACCTGCAACCTTGATGTGTCAGGACAATGTTCCAACCAATTGAACTATCTGGTTAGGGTTCATTCTCTTAAAAAACACAACAAATGGTTGGTTAGTCGGCTTGTGCAGGATCTGTACCATAGGCCACTCTGATAAAGCTTGTCCTTCCAGTTTCTGTGCACAGCCCCAAGTCCCGCATGCCACAGTGGCATCCAAAGGAATCATGTTCCTGCCCAAAAGGGCCTTGAAATATTCAACCTCCCACCTGTGTTCTAAACAGTCCTTTGAGACACTGCATGAGCTTGCTAGGATTGTTCTAATATAGTACAACAAACTGAGTAGCTTGAACAATGAAATGTGTCCTCTCAGAGGTCTGGAGGCTTGAAGCCTGAGATGAAGGTATTGGCATGGCCATGCTTTCTCCGAAGATGGAGAGGACAGATGTGTTCCAGGTCTCCCTCCTATGTTCCTTGGCAAGTGGTCCCATAACTGCAATCTTCACGTGGAACTCTGTGTGTATGTGTGTGTGTGAGTGTGTGTGTGTGTGTGTGAATATTTTCCCTTTTTATAAGGATATCTAGTCATATTCGATTAGGGTCCCACCTTACTCCAGTATGACCTCATCCTAATGAATGACACCCATGATAATTGTGTTTCTTTATTTTTTTAAAAGATTTTATTTATTTATTATTTTTAGAGAGAGGGGAAAGGAGGGTGACAGGGACAGAGACATCAACGTGTGGTTGCCTTTCACCTGCCTCCAGCTGCGGACCTGGCTGGAGACCTGGCTTGCAACCTGGTTACCTCTCCTGGCTGAGGATCAAACCAGTGACCTTTGGGTTTGCAGGCTGGCATTTATCCACTGTGCCACCAGCCAGGGCTTGTGTTTCAAAATAAGATCCCATTCTGAAGTGCCAGGGGGAAAGACTTCCTCATATGGGCTTTGGGGAGATGCAGTTTTACCTATAAGAGATACTTCCTTCTCTTTCCAAATTTGTACTGCATGCGGCAGCGATTTAACCTCAGACTTTTCCTCAAAACCCCCAGAAATGGCCTGATCCTGCCTGAGCCATCTCTGGCCTCCATGTGAGAACGGTCCTACTTATTTTCATTGTTTCTGCTGGTAGAACAACAGTGGTGTTCATTTGGTTGAAATCCTACCATCTGCAAGATACTTGATGTATATTATTCCGAACTTCACCAACGTGGACCTTATACTCACTTTAACGGTGAAGACAAAGGCATAAGAAATTAGGTGGTACAGAAAAGCCTCGCTAGCAGGTAGCGACAGAAGGCCATTGGAACTCAGCATTTCTGGTGCAAAGCCCTGTCTTAGTCCGTTTCACCCCAGTGTCTGATGGCATATCAGAGGAGAATATTCTGGCCACATCACAACACTTCCTGTTTCTTCTGCTGGAGCTCGTGGTCATTTTATTCAGAGGAAAACATCATCAGGGCCCTTTGCTTTTGGAACAGATGGCATGAAGCAGCTGCCCAGATTTGCCCTTCTTGAATGGCAGGCAGAGGGGTGGAACAAACATGGGTTTGCTAGTGTTCCTGAACAACTGTGAAAACCGAGACCAGAAGGCCACGCGTCTTGAACTGACTTCAAATCCTGCCTCCTACGTGGACCAGCTGTGTGGTATTGCACAAACGGGAGCGCTTACCCAAGCTTCCATTTCCTTAGCGTTCAACTTGCTTTAATTGGGTCCCTCTCCTAGGCGAGGGGGAGGGTGCAGGGAGATAATGAATAAGAACCTGGCGTGTAGCCCACTCCTGATAAATCTCTCTTCTCTCCCTTTCTTCCCTCACTTTGGGAAGGTTTTGTTTGTGTCCTTCCCACGGCTATCACCCAAATTAGGTCAAATGTTGCCTTTGCTTTCATAAAAATTGTGCCTGGTGGGCAAATAATGAATTAGAAGTGGGCAAATAGCCTAAGCCCATAAGGAAGATGACATAAGGCAGTATTTGAATGTTCAGTCACTACTAGGTTCTGGCTGGCTACCCAACCCACCAGGTTTTAAGACATTAGTTCAAATGTCACAGTGGTACAACCCATAGTTCCATCAGGAAATAAAGCTTCATTTCAAAAATAAGAAATACATCCCAAAGTTTTAAACTACAAGCAGGTAAGAGGTAGTGTTCTAGAAAGAGCTATGAAGGCAGAGAGGAAAATGGAAATAATAGGATCTTCGTCCCAAATCTCAAGCCAAATGTGCTTGGGAAAATCACTTTACCTTCTGTTTCTTCAGTGGTAAAATCCTTGTGGTTCTTTTAGATTCTAAGTGCACTTGCTATTCAGAAAGATTGTTTTAAATGCTGTGAAGCTGGTTCCTGCTTGAAGAATGCAAATTAAATGAAACAGATCAAATGAACCAGAGGCTTAGAAAACCTTAATGCCTTTTATTCCAAGATTCATCTTAGAATCTTTTTAGTTTCCTTCTTTTTTCTCTCCCCTGGCTTAATTTCTGTTTCCCCTTTCTATTGTTGTTATCACCATTTTTTTTTTCCTTTGCTTCTTTTGCTGGAAATTTATTTTCTTACCCTCCATTTCTATTAATCAAATGGCCCCAGGATTAAATGCCAACATAATTGAAAATATTTATATTTTTTAAAATGTTGCAGGATGTTTGCTTCATTTCTTTTCTTTTTTAATTTTATTGTTATTGTATCACATCCATCCCCTTTTTGCTCCCCTCTATCCCCCTCCCCACTGCTTCATTTTTTAACTTTAAAATTAGATGAGTTAAACAGTTCATATTTCTCTTTAAAAGCTAAATTATGCCCTGGCTGGTAGCACAGTGGGTAAGGTGCCTGGCTGGTAGCACAGTGGGTAAGGTGCCGGCCTGCGAACCCAAAGGTCACAGGTTCGATTCCCCAGCCAGGGCACATAACCAGGTTGCAAGCCAGGTCTCCAGTCAGATCTGTGGCTGGAGGCAGGTGAAAAGCAACCATACATTGATGTGTCTCTCTCCCTCTCTGCCTTTCTCCCTTCCCCTCTTTCTAAAAATATTGAAATAAAATCTTTTTTATTATCATCCTTTTTTGTATGTAGTATATGTGTGTGTGTGTATATATATATATATATATATATAGTCCATGACAAGAAGAAAGAAATGAAAAGATTGGTTCAGGTGAAGGTCACACTAGGGAAAGAACAAGCTGCCTGTGAATTTACTGCATTTTCCTATTTATTTTATATTTTCATCATTAAAGTAGGGATGGCTTCTTAACCATAAAAGGAAAAACTTCCTTTGAAGAATATTTAATAAGATTTTCAAATTATTTAAGAGAAAATATGATTTTATGATAAAATGTAAACAAAAAATAAATGCTATAAATCTGAAGACAAAATAACTGGAATTATCTTTACTTTTATTATGACTACTTAACAATCCAAAGATATAGCAAGTCACATTGCTGAAACTGACAGGGCAGCTTCTTGTTTTCCTTCACAGTTTTGAAAACCATCAGACTTTCAAAATCAGCGACCTTGATCATTTCCACTTCCAAGCTTTGTCGATGTTTTTTATCCTTCTGCCTATGATGTCATCTCCTGTCCTTCACTTCAAGTCCCCAGCATTGTTGTCTGTACTCATCTTTCTAGATGCACCATCTTATCTTTCCTGCCTGAGTCTAAGATGAAATTCACATACTTCTTGAGCCTCTCTTACATGCTGGGCACTTGTGTCTCTAGGGACTCCCGCATGCTATACATTTCTAGCAGAACATTTGCAATACTTTCTTGTCCTTCCTCACTGAAGTCATTCCTGATGTATCTCTTCCTATCTGTTAGGCAGCAAATACAGAGGGCAGGGTCATGGCGCACTTATTTCTTTGTTAGCACACAAGGTCTCCTTGGAAGAAAGGTTCAGTCAATCACCAAGTGAACATGTAACTGGCTCCGTGCCCGGGGAAGAGAGGATTAATAGAAACATATACACAATGGTGAAAACAATGCAAAGTGGTGGCAATAGACGAGTGAGCAAGAGACAAACGTGTTAGTTAACAGCAACGACAAAAGGCAGTGAGGAAAAGAGTAAGTGGTGCTTGTGGGGACCGACACGCCAAGCTCTGGGGCTGCGACATGGAGCCCCGAGTCTTCGGTGACTGCATCAGACCCTATCAGATGTGAGCACGGGCCCTTAAACTTCTTGATAAGAAAAAGGAAGGAAGCCCTGGCTGGTTGCAGCTTAGTGAATTGAGCACCGGTCTGAGAACCCAAAGGTCGCTGGTTCAATTCCCCAGCCAGGGCACCTAACCAGGTTACAAGCCAGGTCCCCAGCCAGGTCTGTAGCTGGAGGCAGGTGAAAGGCAACCATACATTCATGCTTCTCTCCCTTTCTTTCTCCCTCCCTGCCCTTCTCTCTGAAAATAATGAATAAAATCTTAAAAAAAAAAAAAAAAGTGAAAGGAAGGAGAATAATATTACCATCATCCTAACAGCTAACCATTGGTCCCAAGTGCTTTTGGTGAATTAACTTCCTTAAATACCCCAACCGGTCTACAAGTCCCAGTAATAGCTCTGACCCACAGAGCAGTGGCCCTGGTCACACCGCTAGTGTTCTGGCCTGTTACACAGCTAGTAAGGGGAGGAGGCAGAGCAGGAACCTGGGTTCCAAGCTCCAAGCTTTGTCCAGTAACCACAGTGCCCTGCAATGACTGTGCTTCCATACTGGCTCATAGCGGGAAACATAATAGGAGGAGCTGGTAGGTGTAGAAATAATAAAAAGTCTGGGAAGGTTCAGTGATTGACTTAGAAAGGATTGGCTAAGTGTAGGATGTACATTCGAGCTGGTCTCAGTCCCCATCACACACACACACTCATGTACACACGCACACACATGCACACATGCACACACACAATTGCATTCTTGTTAAAACCCTCCTCACAGGCCAGTTTCTCCCAGAACTGGCCTTGCCGGGCATGTGCCAGGGACCAGCTTCACTAGACAACAGTACCTGGAGAACTTGCCCAAATACCGCTTTGGGTTTCTTACCTTAAACGCGTGCGTCCTCCAACAGGCTGTTGAGAGAGGAGAAAAGAAGACGGGGCCCCCACTTCTGCCGCCGAGCAGGATCTGAGCGCCAGGGTCACAGATCCTCGGAGAAGAGCTCGTCCAGAATGCCCCATGCTCTGTCCCCAGGACCCGCAGCCAGGCTCACACCAATGTGCTTTTCTTCCCTGGTGGGATGGGATTTCCAAACTGAAGGCCAGGTCCCCTGGCCCAGAGGTCTGCAGGGGCACTTTGCTGCATCACCACCAAGCGGATGGAGGGCTGGGCATCGCGCGTGGCCTCCGGCGCGCACTCCTGACTGGGGTCCTTGCCGCCACAGTCATACAGCAAGCAGGAGACGAGGAAAACCAGGAGCAAGATGACGTAGCTTGCAACTAGGATGATCAAGTTCAAGGTGACAGGGTCGATCTCCAAGTAGAACTCCATGACGGCTCTCAGGGCTGGGAAGCGCGGCGGGGGAAAGTCTGTGGGGCCATTTAGGCGACGGCAGGGAGCGAACCCTAAGCGCGTTGGAACAGCTACATTGGCTCTGAAGTAAAAATACATTAATCCCCGGGGCTCTAGGAGACCTTGCGGATTATGGCTGCTCAGTTTAATAACTTAAGCTCTTGCCGTTAATACTACAGCCAGGGGCACCCAGGCGTTGTCTCTCACCAGTTCAGCTATGCAGGGAAAGAAAAAGGGGAAAAGGGGTGATCCAAAGCGGGGTGTCCCCACAATTTGTCCTCCAGCCAGGCTCTGTGTGGAACAAAAGTAAGCGCTGTTAATAAGCAAACCATGAACAAATTGGGCTGCCCTGGAAAAAAATGTGACGTGTGGTCACCTTTTTGTGTAAGGGAGGTTTAATGCCAAGTGTCTACTCATGGAGTGATTGGACAGTCATGTCCAGGGGCGTCGGGAGTAGCATACCTCGGACCTGACATTGTCCCCTCTTCTTCATCTGTTGGTTTTTCAAGTTCATCCATCGAAAAGTATACTTTGAGCCCTTCCTATGTTCCAGGCACTGTGCTAAGCGATTAGAAAAAAAGCAATTAGTCTAGCAGGGAAGACAGATATTAAATAATTGTATAGTCACCATTTAAGAATAGTGAGCATAAAGGTATAAAGGACAAGGAGAGCCCTGGCTGGTGGCACAGTGGATAAGGCACTGGCCTGCCTGCCCAAAGATCATTGGTTTGATTCCCAGTCAGGGCACATAACCAGGTTGAAGCCAGGTCTCCAGCCAGGTCTGTAGTTGGAGGCAGGGGAAAGGTAACCATACATTGATGTTTCTCTCCCTTTCTTCCTCTTTCCCTGCCCTTCTCTCTAACAATAATGAATAAAATCTTAAAAAAAAAAAAAAAAAAAAAAGACAAGGAGAGGGGTCTGGATGAGTGGGTCCCAAGACAGGGACCTCTGACCTGAAGGATAGGCAGAAGTTAGCTAGGTTAGGGTCAGTAGGAAAAATCTTCTCACTCCAAGGACCAGCATTTGTGAGAGCTCTAAGTGCAAAGAAACCCAGGACACTGGAGAAATTGAAACAAGGGTGGTGTGAGTCGAGCACAAAGAAAAGACTGAGGAGCATAAAGGGAGAGAGGCAGGCAGTGGTCAGATTGCAAAGGGACTGGTGGGCCGCACTAAGTACTTGACTCTTGATCCTGGAGCTGTGGGTACCACTAAGTCATTTCATGCAGGAAAGGATGCGATATTATGTGCATTTTAAACAGCACCTTTGCTGCTGTGTGGAGGCGGGAAGATAAGCTGATGGAAAGAATGATCTGGTAGAATACAGGTGTTCTTTGATTTATAAATCATCATGCCACCTCAGAGGTAGCCCTGGCCCAACTGTCCTGGATGGAACCAATTGCGTGGCTGTGGCACCGGGCCACATGCTTGGAAGGGCCCCACACTTGGGTGAATGCTTTGCTGTTACCATCTTGAAATTTCTCAGAATTTTAAAATTTTGCACTGGCCTAACAAATGATATATTTGGCCTTGGTAACATCTATGCATTTTTGACCAGCAAGGGCTATTTCTCCAAGACCTAATGGGACTCTTTGGGTCAAAAGCCAGAGTTCCCAGAGGTCTGCCGGTTTTTTATATTCAATAAGATTTAATGGACAAAGAAAGAGAACTTCAGATTTGGCTCATTTATGTTCAGCTTCCATGGGAGTCTGAGTGTTCAGGGATGCCACAGAAAGGAGTTCTTATTGATCTGGTAGCCTTTTTTAAATAACATATTCCATGATCCTATGGTCCTGGACTAACCTGTGGAATTATCATCAAGAAGATGCATAGTTCCCAAATACCTCCAGGTTAGGCCCAACCTCACTGGAATCAATTGGAATTCTTAGGAAGACAGGTTCCTAGATCAACCCCACACCTACAGAGTTAGAATCTTTGAGGCTGGAGTCTGGGAAGCTGCACTGGACCAATCTGATGAGTAGCCAGAATGCAGAACCATGGCCACAGATGTAAGAAGGATGTGTAGAAAATGGGCCACCAGAGCCTTGGTTGGCTGCCAAGAGCCATCAATAAGAGGCATTCAACACAGAATTCAACACCCTCCGCGTTCTGGGTCCAATGGGCTCATTTGTTCACTTTGTGAGGAGGAATTCATTTTCTGGTGGTAATTCACATTTACCAAGCTCACAGGAGCTGTTTCAAACAGAATACCAACAGATTAAGTTACAGTGGAAAATATAACTGTCACAGGTCAGGAGGGCTCATGCTGGAAAAAATGGGATTTTCTCCCTGGAAGCAGATCTACAAAAGCCAGCAAGCTTCTTGGAAGACAGGATCTCCGTGAGTGGACTTGTCCAATGCCGTGTGCTCAGTGCCCCGGACCATAGCAGGACTTTCACCAGTGGTGTTAGGTGCCAGTTAATTCCTTTCGGCTGCCCACTCAGAACTTGTGAATCTCATCTTTGATAGCACACTGATACCTGTTCAGCCCAGGTTCTCCCATGTAAGAATATTTTAGGAATGTTCTCTGATGACTTGGAATAGATGACCCAAGGGTTTGTTAAAATCGACTCTTAAATGAGAACTGCATACATTTTGTCTCCCTGAAATGAAACTGAAATCTACATGCAGCAACTCTGTTCTATCAAGTGGCGGTTTCCTATCAGTTCCAGGTTTCTCCGGGTGACTGAGTTCCCCAGAATATTTTGTTCAAGGCTCTTGTTTTTGGGATCAGTATCTTACTACTTTCTGCGGAGGGTTTTTTTGTTTTGCTTTAAGATTTTATTTATTATTTCCAGAGAGAGAGGAAGGGAGTGAGGCAGAGAGGAAGAGAAGCATCAATGTATGGTTGCCTTTCACCTGCCTCAAGCTAAGGAGCTGGCTGGAGACCTGGTTTGCATCTGGTTATGTGCCCTGGCTGGGAATTGAACCAGCGACCTTTGGTTCTCAGACCGGCACCTCATCCACTGAGCCACCAGCCAGGGCCTGCAGAGGGTTTTTTGTCCTTGTACCTACCAGTGCTCAAAAGTCATTGTAAATCCAGCCTTGTGGAGGCTTTGATTCCTTCCAGCGTGTTCAGCGAAATGTTGGCTATTTGTTTTGCTTTACTAACTCCAGGGTAGCTGTTCACTCGCATTTCTGCCAACTACTCCCCAGCATCTTTCCTCTTCATCTCCCTTTAAGAAACTTTCCTCTTGCGCCATCTAGTGGCCAAAGCAGGGACTGCTAAGTCAAGACTAAAACTCGTTAGCAAAGGACAAATTGGAACCTTCGTTTCTCAACAGCTGCAGAGGGTGACACATTTCCGAACAGCCCTTTGAGGTAGTAAGGAATAAGTCATTCCTTAATTCACTTACAGACACGTATTGTGCGCTTACCCTATGCTGGCAGGGCGCTAGGCGCTTTGGAGCTTGACAGTGTGGGAAATGCTGAAACTGGGCTACACGCCCAAAGCTAGCACTCCTGAAAAGAGCAATTACGAAGCCCATTGCAGAAGGAGGAAAGTGAATTCAGAGAGGTGATGGAATTCTAATGAGCTGATTCCCATCCATTCTCATTCTCTCTCTCTCTCTCTCTCTCTCTCTCTCTCTCTCTCTCTCTCTCTCTCTCCTCTCTCTCTCGTCCATGTTTGTTTGTTTGTTTTGTCAATTGACTGGACTATATCAGGTCTGCCCTGAAAGTACCGGCTGCGTAAACGGTTTTAATTATATGGACACTGGCTTGATACTTTCAGGACAGACCTCATCAACCATACCCCTACGTAGAATGCCCTATGCTATGTGTGTGCTCTGGGGACATTCAAAACTCAGTCAGGCCACTCACTGGTCCATGGGTCCTTGGATGCATACGTACCTTTCTCCACCGCAGTCCATTCTGTCCACTGACCTGGAGCATCATTGAATAATGCCAGGTAAACCCGTACTATCTGTTTCATGCATTTCTAGGCAACAGGTCAGTGCAGCCGGAGCTTATTTATTTTCTTAAAGCACCGACATATTTTTGTATTTTATTCTAGACATGAATTTGTTTCTAATATTACACTGTGCTTTGTGTCCTCGATCCAATGCAGTACCCCAAACATCTTAGTGCAGTTTAAATTTTAATAACTTTGGAGGTAAAACTGACATAAGCTTACCAAAAATAACAGTTATGTTCAGTTATGTTACAGCTGAGGCCGCTGAAGCTGAAGGAAGCGACTTGCTCAGGGCCAACAGATGGTAAATGACAGAAACAGGACTTTACGCCAAGTTGTTTTGAATTCTAATCTAATGGTTTTTTCCACTGGAGCTACTCACCAGAAAGAGGAAAATGAAGGAGGGCTTGCTGCTATAAATGCCAGAAAAGTGAGAGAGGCAATGATAACAACCAAATACTAGCCATCTATATTTTCGAAAGTCCACTTGACCTAAAAATTGGCACTAAGAGAACATGACATTATGCCCAATTCACTACCCCTCTCAAGTTCCTACTCAGTATCTAGTGAGCGGCTCATCCAGAAGCTTCTGGAAAAATACTGTTACATTGTAATCACAGAACAACTTTAAGCTATTTTTCCACCAGGCCTGGATGGAACAGTCTCCCTTCAGACACATATCTACATGGAACATCAGAATGTGACTTTGTTTGGAAATAGCCTTTTTGCAGATATGATCAGTTAAGAGAAGGTCATACTGGATAAGGATGGGTGTTAAATTCAATGACTAGAGTCCTAATGAGAAGGCTGTGTGAAGATGGCCACAGACATTGCAGGGACCACCCAGCAGCTAAGGAATACCAAGGGTTTCTGAGACCACCAGAAGCTAGGAGACTGTGGATTTTATTCCAACTGCCTCAGGGAGCTCTCAGAGAGAGCATTCACTGGAGTGGCAGTGGTCACACTTCATCCTGGAGAAACTCTCTATGGCTAGTCTGCAGAGAATGAATTATCGAGGCAGAGGGGAGCAGAGCACTCAATATACATGGCTGTTGCAGTGCAGTAGGACAGGTAGGATGGTGGCATGGATGAAGATATTAAGATGTGGCTTGGATTCTAGAAATATAGGTTGCATTTGTTGAGGACTGGGTGTAAGAAATGAAAGAGAGGGTTTTGACCTGAGCAACTGGTTGGGTGAGGGTACCATATACGGAGGGACCATGTAGTGATACGTGGGTGACTGGTTTGGGGTGGGATCAAGAGTTCTCCTTAGAATTAGTTACATTTGAGATGCCGAGGATGCAGTTGTTTCTGGGTCTGGATCTTAATAAGAAGATCCACATCGCAGGTGCAGATTTTGGAGTTATCAAAATGTGGGTAGCATTCCTAGTCATGGGACTGGGCAAGATGGCATTGGGAGGAAGTGTGGCTGAGAAAGAGAACAGGGCTGAGAACAGGCTGCAGAGTTTTCCAACACTGAGAGGTTGAGCAAAGAAGAGGGAGCCAATAAATGAGTCAGAGAAGGAGTGGCCAGTGAGGTAAGAGGGAAAACGGGGTCATCTAGCAAGAGTGGGTTTGAAAGAGGAAGTGGCCAACTGGGTAACAAGTTGCTAGATGGTTGGGTGACATAAGACTAGAAAATTGGCCAATAGTTTTGAGGCCTTGATAAAAGCAGGTTTTCATGGAGGAGGCAGGTGAAAACTTCAACTCAAAAAGTAGGCTGAGAAAAGAGTAGAAGGTAAAAACAAGTAGAAGCAGTGGGTATATAGATAACTCCAAGAGGCTGGTTGTGAAAGAGAGCAGAGAAATGGGAAGTAGTTGAAGGGCAGGGTGGGAGGGAAAGATAATTTTTTCAATTGCTTTTAGATGAGTGATATTGGAGCATGCATGTGCACCAAAGGGAACAACTCATTTTAAAAAAGGCAACTGATGACATAAGAAAAAATATTTTGCAGGGGCAAGTTTCTGGAGCAGGGATGAGATCCAGAATAAACATGGAAGGATGGGTCCCAGCCAGGAGTAGCGATGTTTCTTCCATTGCATCAAGAGAGAAGAGAAAGTTAGTGGCCACAGAGTGGCATTAATGATAAGGAGATAAAGTTGGTTTCATCTGATTCCAGACTTTTTTTTTTTTTTTTAATTCAGGAATGAGTCCAGGTCTTTAACTGTGATAAAGTGATGGCAATGTATTGTATGGAAAAAAAATGAGAAGACATTTTAAAATATTTCTTTTGGAGGAAAGAGAAAACAGGTGTCTGGGAGAAGTAAGGCAAGATTACTGGGTGGTGATGAGTTCCCACTTCAGATTTGTTGTGATGAATATGAAGGGAGATGTTCAGCTCGAAGTAGGGGAACAGTCTGGTTAAGCAGATTGGAGGCTTAACCAGGTGTACACAGCAGACGACAGGGCCCCTAAGGGTGTTAGGAAGGAAATGGTTCTAAAACTAGATCAAGGCTTGTGAGCTGGTGAAGAAGGACATTTGGGATGTGTCTGTAGATAGTTACAAATGGCGGACTCCATGCAGTGGCAGTCCCTGCATGGTCACAAGAGAGTTGGAGGAGAGAATTAGAGAGATACCCCGGGAGGACTGACGGTGGTTTTTGCAGAAGGGCTGGATTGAAACAGCTTTGGGAAGGCTGTTTCATGTCATGGTGGTGACATGATTTAGGAGGCACCACAGGGGTACATATGGCTGATGTCCGGTGAAAGGCACATCTTTTCAGTTGAGTTCATTCCTAAACATCTGCAGGGGTGGAGTATTGTCAAAATTGCTAAGAAGCACGAAAGAGCAAAAGGAGGGACTGGTGTGAGCTGAATGCTGAAGCCCTTTATGAGAGAGGTGTGACCAGGTTGGCGACTGCAGAAAGATGACACGGTCCTCAAAGAGTAAACATACCTGCTCAGGATTTTGATGGAGAAATGAGAAAAAATATATATGGTTAGAAGTAACAATCTGAGGTCACTAATCACCCACTTGAACCGCAGGCCCTGAAGTTTGTTATAGAAGTTCATTGTTGTAGAATGTGTATTTGTTTCCTGTGGCCACTAAAACACGTTAACACAAACTTTGTGACTTGGAACAATATGCATTTATTCTCTCAGAGTTCTAGAAGCCACAAGTCCCAAAATCAAGGTGTTGGCAAGGCTGCACTCTGTCCAGAAATTCTAAGTGAGAATCTTTTGCCACTTTTGTCTTTTGGAGATGACTGGCCATCTCGTGGCCTATGGTCACATCACTCCAGTCTTGCAAACCAGCATTTTCAAATGGCTCTCTGCTCTGTAGTCACCTTGCATTCTCCTCTGTGTGTGCAAAGCACCTATTCACCTCCCTTTCTTTTTTTTTTTTAAAGATTTTATTTCATTATTTTCAGAAAGAGGGGGAGAGAGGCAGAGAGGGAGAGAGACATCAATGTATGGTTGTGTTTCACCTGCCTCCAGCCACAGACCTGACTGGAGACCTGGTTTGCAACCTAGTTATGTGCCCTGGCTAGGGAATCGAACCTGCGACCTTTGGGTTCACAGGCCAGAGCCTTATCCACTGTGCTACCAGCCAGGGTCACCTCCCTCTTATAAGGACAGATGTGATTACATTCTGAGCTCACCCAGGTAATCCAGGACATTCTCTATATCTCAGGATCCTGAATTTAATTGTACCTGTAAAAATGGCCATTTGTGGTAATAGTCACAGGTCTGAGGGACCAGGGTGTGGTCTTCCTGAAAGGCTGTTTTTTTTTTTTTTTTTTTTTTTTCCAGCAGACCCACATGGCATCTAGGGAAAAAATCAGCTTTTGTTTGAGAAGGCTGATGGGGAACCAGTGTCTTCAGGGATGACCAGTTTTCAATATAAATAATACTGATAGTAATACTTAGTAAATATTGCTAGGAAATAATTTTACTTAATAGAATTACCTCGATCTAAAATTGCAGACTATATGAACAAAAATCAGGGAAGGGAAAGATGAGTAGAGCTACACTAAGTTCTTCCTTTGAAATAAGACAAGCTCAAAAGAGACCATTTCTTAATTTGGTAATTAGAGAAACAACAATTTTTTAGCTTGCTTTTGAAAAAGTATTGATATAAAGTGTTACAAAAAAAATAATTGCACCACTTTTAAGGGTAGCAAATGGTATTGCTTTCCTGGTCTGCCTTCCTTTCTTCTGTTCTTGTTCCCTTTTCTGGTTAGCCATGTTTCATACCTATGATGACATTCAGTATTTTCTCATCTGAATATCATACCATCTGGAGGCATTCTGCATTCTCTTTGCCTTTAGACTTTTTATAACCCGTGATTAGGGTATAGACGGTTAAAGATGCCTACTTTATCCAACTTCCTGTATAGAATTTGTGTAAGTTAGCATTTACTTATTTTGATATGTATAGCTTGGACTTGGAAGGACATGCATGGATTGAAGATGTCTCTTTGGCTCCAAGAGCTAGAGAATGATAAGAGGCAACTGCAACTTTGACAATGATAATTTTCAGGATGCCAAAAGCAACTCAGAGAGTGATATGAGCACCAGATGGAATAAGAAAACCCTGATGGCTCTGCATTCAAAATATATCAAGAATTGGGACCTTTCTTATACCACTTTACATCTTCCACTCTGTTGCCTCTGACTTGATTATTACAATGAGTTTGTCAGTCCTTCCTTTCCACCGCCCCCACCTAGCCTGTACTCAACACAACACAAGCAAACCTCTTAAAGGAGAAGCCAGACCACATTATTCCTTTGCTCAAAACCGTCCAAGGATTTCTTCCCCCGTCCCTCCAGTAAAAGCCAGTGTTCTGACAAGTGCAGCAAGGCACATGTGCCCCAACCTGCCACTTTCCTCTCATTTCCAAGCGCTTTCCTCCTCACCTGTTCTACTCTGCCCATTGGTGTCGCTTGCACCCTCCACGCCACTCAGGATCTTAGCACTTGCCATTCCATCTGCCTCTCCCATGTTCTTCTACCCACTACCCTTGTTCTTGCACTTCCTCAGGTCATCACTAAAACGTGGCCTGAGGAGAGAGATTTTATAAGACCGCCCCATGTGAAATAGTTCTCTCCCTGCCCCTTACTCCTTTGTTCTGTTTTATGATCCTTGCAGCACTTGTTCCCATCGGGCATACCTGAAGCATCATCATGTCTTTGGTTGGATGCATGCAACCTTCTCAAGGGCATATGGACTTTGTTTCATTCATGCCCGGGCGGGC
Organism: Noctilio leporinus; assembly: GCA_004026585.1. Taxonomy (NCBI): domain Eukaryota; kingdom Metazoa; phylum Chordata; class Mammalia; order Chiroptera; family Noctilionidae; genus Noctilio; species Noctilio leporinus. The sequence continues at coordinate 116,266 of PVIW01002212.1, forward strand.
AGCCTGCCCAGAACTGGGCACAGCAGAAGCACTGAATCTACTTCTGGGGAATGGATGAATGAATGAACCATTCATGAATATGCCTCTTGCCTTTCTTGATAAAATCTCAAACTGTTTATTATGAGATAATGGCGGTGAACAAAGATCCCCTAGGCAAGGGATTGCCGAAAACATGACAATGAGGAATAAGGGCCTAGACTAGTGTTGTAGGTTGATCTGTGTCCCCTTTCCTACCACCCTACTCGAGTTTGTAAGGTGAAGGCTTAACCTCCAGTACTTTCCAGAATGTGAGTGTATTGGGAGCTTTGAAAACAGTGATGAAGCTGCAATGAAGCTGTTAGAGTGGACCCTAATTGCATTTGGCTGGTGTGCTTCAAGGAAGAGAAATGTGAGCAAGAGAGATACCAGGGATGGGCAGGGCAGAGGAAAGACCACCAGAGGGCACAGTGAGGAGGCAGTCATCCGCAAGCCAAAGGGAGAGGGAGAAACCTACCTAACCTTTTGATACCTTAATCTTGGACTCTGGCCTCCAGAACTGTTGGGAAATCAATGTTTGTTGGTAAAGCCACCTCATCTGTGGTATTTTGTCATGTGGCCTCAGCAAATGAATATACTTAGCTTCAGGGAAAAGGGATATTTTGAGTTGGACTTTTTATTTTAATTTTTTTATTTGTGATTTTATTAAGTAAACAAGACCTGTCCCGAAAGTATTGAGCCAATGTCGGTATAGTTAAAACAGTTTACGCAGCTGGTACTTTTGGAACAGACCTTGTATTTTATTGATTATGCTGTTACAATCGTCCCAGCTTCTTTTTCCTTTACTCTCTTTGACTCAAGACCCCCATTTCTTCCTGCAGTGCCATCCATCCTTAGTTCATGTCCATGGGTTGTGCATGTAAGTTCTCTGATTTCACCCTTTCTTCTATTATTCTTGACTTCTTCCTGTCTATTTTGTACCCACTGATTATGTTTCCTAATTCCTGCACCTAATCCCTAACCCCCTTCCCCTTCCCAGTTGATAACCTTCCCAATGATCCCCATTTGAGTTGCACATTTTTTTTTTTAAGATTTTTTTTATTTCATTATTTTTAGAGAGGGGAAGGGAGAGAGGCAGAGAGGGAGAGAGACATCAATGTATGGTTGCTTTTCATCTGCCTCCAGCCACAGACATGACTGGAGACCTGGTTTGCAACCTGGTTATGTGCCCTGGCTGGGGAATCGAACCTGCGACCTTTGGGTTTGCAGGCCGGCACCTTATCCACTGTGCTACCAGCCAGGGCTGAGTTGCACTTTTAAAGTGCCTAGGTCTACTCATATGAAGCCAGATGGGAAACATGAGCTCATTCTAAGTTTGTAAGGGTCCCATATTTATAGGGAGTTTATTAGTACTAAGAGAGCAAGGTATCCTGTTGCCAGTAGCATTGTTTAAAGTTAGATGGGCTTTAATCCTGAAATAATGAAGGATTACCTAAGAGGTAGACACCACTGTCATTGTCATCACCACAGTGACTGATACAGACAGAGGATTGACTGTGTACCAGGTTCTCTTCCAACTGCTTTAGTGCATGGAGACATTCAGCCTTCACCATGTCTCTGTGAAAGGTTATTACCCCATTTTACAGATGAGAAAACTGAGGCACAGATGAGGGAGGTGAAGCTTAGGGGTATTATGTAGTTTGTCCACAGTGGCACAACTTGTCAATGTTAGTGGTGGAGTTTAGAAGTTTCATGGTGAGTGACAGATTTGAACATGGTGACTTATCAGAAGAAAGAATCTGAGGGGTTTACAATAGTGAATTTAAATATAGAGGCTTTCAGGAGGGAGAAGCCAAACTGACCTCTGAAGTTCAGGTAGCCATAGCCTAAAATATGCTTATTCACTAACACTTGTGTTCATCTGGGACATGTAGCTAGCTAAACCACCTTCCTCACAGTGAGCTATGACTTGAAGATTGAGCTCTGGCCAATGGAAAGTGAGCCCAATTGATGGGCATCACTTTGGGGCTTGTCTCTCTTCTGACTGGATACAGAGGTGAGGTGGCTCTGCAAGATGGTGGAGCTGACATTGGAGGGAACCTGCACCCTGAGTCCTGGTGTGAGCTGGAGCCCTCCCTTGGGATTGTTACGTAGGCAAGAAAGTCACTTACTGGAGGGACCTCTTTATTATGCCAGCCTAGTTTAGCTCACAGATACACCAGTTTCAAGTTATCTGCACAGGGAGGGGGTCAGTACTCTGAGCCACCCTGGTTGCACATCAAGTATTTGTTGTGAGGTGTAAAAATCTTTGAAAAGATCTTTTAATACAATTTACAAAAAACTTTTAAATGATTAGACATTTCTGTTAAGGGGACAGGCTGGAAGGAAACACAGTTTGGTCCACTGAGCTCTCTCTCTCTCTCTCTTTCTTTCATTTTTTTCTTTTCACTCATCAAACATTCTTTGAGAATATCTTTTGATATTAAGAGCTGCCTTCCATTAGGCATTTCACCCATTTAATCTTTCAGCTCTGTGGGACTTCTCAGAAGAGCAACACTCTCTTTCGGGTATGGACTCAGCCCCTAGTTCCAGGCTTAAGAACAGAACTTAAGAATCTCCAGGCTTCCCGCCTCCTTTTATGGTTTCTCCTTTCTTGTTGCCAGTTCACGTTTCTGTGTTGAGTCTCAGGCCTGTGGCCCTATTTTGAGTTGGCTGCAGTCTCCCTCCCCGACAATAGAGGGCACCACAAGACCACAACCCTGGTCCAGTTTTCCTTCCTGGGAACAGGAGAAGGACAAGTGGTTTTTGGATGATACTGGACTTTTCTCATTTTCCACTTCCTTTTTATGTTTTAAAATATTTTATTTATTTTATTCTTAGAGAGAGGGGACGGGAGGGCAATAGAGAGGGAGGGAAATATCAATGTGTAGTTGCCTCTTGAGCGCCCCCAACTGGGGACCTGGCCTGCAACCCAGGCATGAGCCCTGACTGGGACTCCAACCTTCGACCCTTTGGTTCACAGGCCGGCAATCAGTCCACTGAGCCACATCAGCCAGGGCTCATTTTCCACTTCTTTATAGCACCAGAGACATTCTTTAGGCAACAACTGAAAAAATAACCCCCACACCAAAACCACTCACAGTTTGCATCAATCTCATGTCTCTCCTGTCACCATAGTTGGTTTCTTTTTCCATTTCCAGGACCTGTCTTTCCTGATAATGCGCTTGTTAGAATGATCTGCAGGCAGTGTCCAAATCCCAAGATACCATAAACGTTAAGGGTGTCCTCTACTCACCTCACTCAGCTGGCCCTCAACCCACTTATGCTCATTTTATTACAGACCCGAGAAATGGAATCATTTAGGAAGAAGATAGCCTCTGAATGCCATAATGTACTCAGAATGTAACTTTTGGTTGATGTGCAGTTTGGCAGATTTGTGATTTAAAATGGTGGTGGGAGTGGGTTGCTGGAGTGAACTGTGATTCTGCTATATTTGCATCACTTACCATCTCAGTAGGCTTTTTACTGCCAAAACTGTGAGAAGAAGAAAGGGAAAGTTGTTTGGGCTAGTTATCTCTGGTTACTATGGAAAATGCAGAAACCAAACCTGCCACAGCCAGAAACAACATTTTTTTTTTTTTTTCCTGGTAGGGATTCTACAGTTTATTCAGAGCCATGAACTCCTGCAAATATGGTCTTGGTTTTTTGTTTTTGTTTTCCTCACATCTACTCTTATTGTTAACTAAAACTAGCCAGTCAGGGAAATTATAGTTTCATAGGTAGGCCTGAGGCTAAAGGTAGATCATTCTAATCCCAAGTATATAGTCTTTCTTGGTGAGAAATCCCCCAGATGACTTCTAACCAAGAGGAAGCATCCTCTGAGTGGGAAATGTCCCTTGTAGACCATTTTACAGTTAGAACAAGTAGGCCAGACTTAAGTGGATCACTGGAGATGGGAACTACCAACAGAAGGCTGAAAACCTTGTATTTACCCTCCAACGGCATTCGGCTTAGGGGTGGCAGAAACCAGGCCCTGTCTACTTTGTTCCAGACAGCTAAGGCCCATTGCCTCCTGGGCCCAAAGCATTCTGTGCACCCATGCTGGCCTCTGCCTGAAATACTGTTTCCTTTCTTCCTCCTTTGGAAAACACTGAACCGTTGGTCCTAACTTGTTCTCTGCACGTTTTAGCCTTGCCTCCTCTGCATCCCAGGACTTTTTTTAAAAAAAGTTTAAATTTTAAGAAAAGATAAATTTTATTTATCTTAGAGAAAGGGGAAGGAAGGGAGAGAAGCATTGATGTGAGAGAGAAGCAGAAATCAGCTGCCTCTTGCCTGCGCCCCAGCTGGGGATCTGACCTGAAATCCAGGCATGTGCTCTGACTGGGAATTGAACCAGCAACCTTTGAATTTGTGGGGTGATGTCCAACCCACTGAGCCATGCTGGTCAGGGCTCATTCAGAACTTTTTACATCCCAGGATGAGAGCACACATTACCCATTATTTTAGTGTGTCTCAATCTCAGGACTATGAAACCCTTAAGAGCTTGGATTGTGTTGTCTCATTGTTATCTTTGGTACCTAGCCCTGTGTAAGGCACATAATAAATGCCCAATAAGTGTTGGTTGCATATATGAACACAAAATCAATAGAATTACAATTTTTTACTAACTAGTCTATCACCATAGATGGGTGGGGCTATTTGAAGAAGTCTTTTTTTTTTTTTTTTAAGATTTTATTTACTATTATTTTTAGAGAGAGGGGAAGGGAGAGAAGCAGAGGGAGGGAGAGAGAGAGAGACATCAACATATGGTTGCCTTTCACCTGCCTCCAGCTATGGACCTGGCTGGAGACCTGGCTTGCAACCTGGTTATGTGCCCTGGCTGGGAATTGAACCAGCAACCTTTGGGTTTGCAGGCTGGCACCTTATCCACTGTGCCACCAGCCAGGGCTTTTATTTGAAGAAGTCTTACATCAACAGTGTAGTTGTTCTTGCTTTTTCCTGCCAACATATTAACACTTCAAAGAAAATGTACTTTGCATGTATAGAAATGTAGGCTAAGGGTGGGCAGTGGGGAGGGGGCGCTAGACCATTATCCAAAATACACAGAGAACACTTAACATTAAGAAAACAAACAACCTGTTCAAAGACCTTAACAGACAGCACCTCACTAAAGGAGATACTTGGGTGGCAAATAAGCACACAAAAAGGTGCTCACTATGTCTGTCACCAGGGCAATGTAAGCATAAGCAACAATGAGATAACACTTGGAACCTATTAGACTAGCCCAAATCTGAACACGGACAGTACCAAATGCTGGTGAGGATGTGGAGAACAGCAGCTCTCATTCGCCGCTGGTGGGATTGCAAAATATCAGAGTCACTTTGGAAGACAGTTGGGCAGTTTCTTAGAAAACATCCTCTGAACCATACGATCCAGTAATTGTGTTCCTTGGTGTTGGCCCAAAAGAGTCAGAAACTTATGTCGACACAAAAATCTCCACTCAAGATGTTTATAGCAACTTTATTTATAACTGCTACCAAAGCCTGGAAGCAATGAAGGTGTACTTTGGTTGGCAAGTGGATAAATAACTGGTCCCTCCAGACAATGAAATAGTATTTGCGAGTGATGTCAGCCAGGTGGCATCATCATTTGTTCCTGACTTGCCTCCTTCCCACAAGAGGCCCAACTAACAACTATTTCTTTGATGCGACACCACTGAGGGAATCCTAGAACATGGGGGGTGAGGCTGAAGCACCCCTGGCATCACAGAGATGGAAATAGACCACAGGAGAAGGGTCAGAAGAGTGGCCACATTCTGGCCACACTGCCCCTCCCCCAGGCTGGTACAGGAGAGGGGTCTTGAGCCTGCAGGTCCTCCGGTGGAAAATGTGGAGGGGACACAGCAACATCCAGTTCCCCCATCAGTGTGGATTGCTTTGTGAGAGCCCCCCCGCATTGGGTCTCCCCCCATCGAGGTTGCCGGGAGTCTGCAGGGCGGGACCACTGGGAGTCCACATTGGAGAAGGGGAGGAGCCTCCAATACCTGGCACCGAGCTCTTGGCCAATAGGAGTTCCTACTTCCAGGGCGCAAGTCATGGTCCCAACCAGCAGCTCTGCTTATCTGCAGACCCGAGTCTGTGAGTCAGTGGTGCTGTCTAGCCAGCGAAAGTTATCAAACCGTGAAAAGACATGGAGGAAACTTAAATGCTTATTCCTCAGTGAAGGAAGCTGATCTGGAAAGGCTGCATACGGTATGATTCCATCTACAGTTGATCTTTCAACGCACGGGTGCAGAGGCACTGCTGAGTTCTCATGCTGTCAAAAATCTGCATGTAACTTTTGACTCCCCCAAAATGGAACTGTAGCCAGCCCTTTGCATGCATGTGTGGATTCAACTAACCCTGGATCAAAAAACAGTATTTTTGATCCGCAGTTGGGGGGTCTGGGGCTGAGTATGTGAAAATACTGCTTTTGATCTTCGGCTGGTTGAACCCATGGATGCAAAACCCACAGATATAAAGGGTCTATTGTATCTATTGAAAAAAGTTTGGGTGTAAGTGGACCCATGTAGTACAAACCTGGGAAGTTTTAGGGTCAACTGAATTTGGCATTCTGGAAGAGGCAAATCTGTGGAGCCAGTAAAATGATTGTAGTCCTGGGGGGGGGGGGTGATGAAAATACTCTGTATGATATTGTCATTATATATTTGTCTAAACCCATAGAGTATACACCACCAAGAGTGAATCCTAAGGTATTACTTTGGGTAATAAAGATGTATCTACATGGGTTCATTAAAAAAAAAAAAAAAAAAAAAAAATGACATTCTGGTGAGTCATGTTAATAAGGGTTATAAATATGTGAGAGCAGGGGTTATATGGGAAATCTCTGTACTGTTTGTTATAAACCTAAAATTGTTCTAAATAAATAAAGCCCTTCTCCTCCTCCTTCTTCTCCTCCTCCTCCTATTTCTTTAAAAGAAGGAATGTAGCTAAAGAGATTTGGACAAAGAACAGAACATCTGGGTAGCACTCAAGCTCTGTCACACACTTCCTGTGTGACCTTGGAAGTCACTTAACCTCTTTGGGTTTTAGTGGCCTTATGTGCACCTTTGAGGATTCTTTCAAATGTTTGCTCTGGGTCTTTCTAGCACTATTTGAAATTGCATGAAGAACTCATAGACATTACTATTTAGTCTGAAGGAAAAAAAGAAGTATTGATTAGAACCATCTTTTGTACATGAGAGAATCCATGCACAGACACTAAAAATGCAGAATATGGTTAAATAAAAGTACACTAGTTGATTTTGAAAATAATCAACTGAATTTCATCCAATAAATCATAACTCATTTTCTGTTTAAAATATTTTATACAATATTGAAAACTAACTTTTCCTCTTAAGTTAGCATGTATAGCTACATCCCAGCCATAGCAGGTGAATTTACATTGAGCACATTGTTGGCCTGGCCACCTTGCTGAGCCAACTGAGACTGTTTCCAATGTCATTCAAAAGGACTTCAAGACAGCCCTCTGGGGACAAGGTGTTTAACTGATAACCTAGCTTCAAACTGAAAGTTGAGCTCTCTCCCAAAGCTCAAGTGAAGGAAGAAAAACAAAGGCAGAACATTTGATCTAAAAACAACAAAGCATAGCAAATCCCCCACAAGAATCTCTAAACTCCATTGGGGTTTGGCAAAAGATCATTTGGATAGATTGCATGTAATGATGATAGGAATAAAACTTGGCTTTCCAGAGATTGTCTGAGGCAGTCAAGGTCAGAGTGGTGGTAGGAGTAAGGGAGGCGAGGATAATAAGTCAATTCAGCTCAGGGATTTGGAAACTGCATTGCTTTACAAACTGAGAACCTCAGAACGGAGTTGGCTTCATCCCTTTCCTTCACTACCACTTACAGACCCAGCTCTGCAGTCCTCCTTTAAAACATTTTTTAATTAAAGATTTTATTATTTTTAGAGAGGGGGTAGGGAGAGAGGCAGGGAGGGAGACAGACATCAATGTATGGTTGCCTTTCACCTGCCTCCCGCTATGTGGACCTGGTTGGAGACCTGGCTTGCAACCTGGTTATGTGCCTTGGCTGGGGAATTGAACCAGTGACCTTTGGGTTCACAGGCCAGCGCCTTATCCACTGTGCCATTCTCCTTTAGCAGTGGGGATCTTAGTGGAGGCTGATAATTTTGTACTTAGCAATTGAGAAGGAAATCTAAAAGGTTGTGCAGTTAACTAACACAGACATCTCCAGGAAAACAGAAAAATGTGCTTGGGTATAGAACTCCTCCTTTGGAAATTGTCCAAGGGAAAAAAAAAGTGAAAGTTTTTTCTTTCCCTTCTTCTTTTAGGCAAGTTTAACAGTAGATTAAGGTATCCAAACTCAGGGAATAAAGCAGAGGTACCCTGTTCAGGCCCAGCCATGTATAATGGTATACTTCTCCTACCCCCACCCCCAGCCATTATTGTAGATAAGATGTCCTGGACTTCAAGATTCCATTTCTACCTCCTTCCAATCCAGCCTTCTAAAGCAACATACCTTGTTAGTCATTCTGATCTTCATCAACCTTTTCTGGGTCTCCATCCTTCAGATGAAATGTAGAACATCTCAGTCACCATGGAAAGACCTGCTGAACCCTAGCACTGCCTGCCTTTCAATTTTCTCCTATTGATTTCCCCACATAGCAAGCTCCCCATCATTTCCTTGCCAACTGGTGACTGCTCATTGGTTTATGCCCTTGGCTTCCCAGAATGCCCTTTCCCTCTCCCTCCTGTTTCCTTGGTGGACCCCATGAAGTCTTCAAAACTTGCTCCGATTATTACCTTTTTTGAATTTTTGGTATCACCTCAAGCCAGAGTCCTTGACTCTTCTTCATGTTGTCTTCCCATTGTCTACACACAACCCTCCATTCTTGTTTTTATTTCTCTTTCCCGACTAAATTCTGACCTTTTCATATTTGTCTTAATGATGCTTCCTCCTAGCCAAGTCAGTCACATGACTCATGGGCAATAAATATTGTGGGATAAATCGGTATCTCGGTGCGTAACTTTTGGTCTTGATAATGTGGGAATGTTATTTCCTATTGGCTACCTACTGGGAGAAATTAATGCCAAAGAGGGAAAAAACACTTACATTATCTTTTGCTTTGAAATCCAACTCTGTTTCATATGAACTCGAATTCTGATGGCACATAATCAGCACCATGCCTCTGTCACTGTGTTTCATAAACTTGGACCTGCAGTAGGCATAACTGTTTAAGAAGTGAAATGCAACCATAGTAATTAACAGAGGGAACACAATAGTCCTGAATGGGACCCAGGCAGGAGCTAAACAAACCAGACAATGGTAAGATCAAGTTCAAGATGAGGAGATAACATTCAGGGATATTTGCCATCCTGTGGAAGACCTATTTTTCCATTGTGTAGGAATAAAGTGTTCCCATGTAACCCAAGTGTCAGCTGCTGGGAGTCAACCTTTATTTTAAATTCCAAATAAGATGTTATTATGCAGAAAATCCCACCTGAGGGTTTTTGTGGACTTTCCATGTTTTTGTTCTTGCTGCAGGGTGCTTCCTCAATCTTGCTCTTGGTTTCTGCTGTTTTCTTTTTCTCTTTTACTGAAGCTTTGCAGGGATGAAAGGGATGATAACATAGCAGCATGTAGATGGCAGCTTCACATTGAACAGGTGATATGATTGCCCTGAAATTTTTGGCTCCTGGGTGGTTGCATGAATGTTATACAATGGGCTGGCCTTCCTGCTTGCAGCTCCTGTATCTTCTGGTTATCCCAATCTCTTCACATCATCTTCCCCGAGTTGCCTGCAGAAAATTGAAGTTCTTCTCAATCAATTGTGTAGAGCGAGTCACTTCTAATTGTGCATATCCTTCCAGATGATGGGCTGAGGTGGAGTAAAGTGGGCATTCCCGATGAGGTTCAATATAATGATTTTTTCCTAAATAAACAGCTTCTCCTCTGTCTCTGACACTACTTGGAAAGTGTGCATAAGACACTAGTCTGCTCTTGTTCTAAATAGCAGTTTTCTTCTGGATCACCATGAAAATAATTGCTTTCCAGGATCAGAATTTTCTAGAGCCCAAAACATGGAAGCTCAGAATGTCTGATTTGGAAGCAATATTATAACTCAGCCAAATGGGATGCTTCTATGTGTTTTCTTTCTCTCTTGTGCAAGTGTTTTCAACAGTTTAGCTGCATGATTTGAAATCTAGATGTGCAAAGGCTAGATGGTAAGCTCTTCTTCGAGGATGAATATTGGCTATGAATTGAAAATAAATCAGGTGTTCCCCATAGACTCTTATTGGCTGTATTCTTCCTTATTAATAATGCCTTAAGTCATTTTTAAAAAGAGATTTTATTTATAATTTCCAGAGAGAGAGGAAAGGACAGAGGCAGGGAGGGAGAGAAATATCAATGTATGGTCACCTTTCTCCTGCCTCCAGTCATGCATCTGGCTGGTGGTCTGGCTTGCAATCTGGTTATGAGCCCTGGCTGGGGAACCAAACCAGTGACCCTTGGTTTGCAGGCCAGCACCTTATCCACTGTGCCACCAGCCAGGGCTTAGGTCATTTTGAATGACTCAAAATACTTCCATGAAATCTATTCAGCATAATAATAATGGGACACCTGTCACAAGCTAGTCTGTTAACAAAATCCTTGGGAATAATCATAAAAACCACAAGAACAGCTATAATTAATTGAACATTCCTATGTAACTGGTACCCTTTTAAGTACTTTACATATAATAGCTGTCACACAACAACCCTATGAGTATCCCCATTGTATTGTTGAGAAAATAAAGGCACGACTAGTTTAATAACACATCCAAGACAGGGAGGTCTTAGCCTGTGGTCTGTCATGTGGGCTACATTTGGCCTGTGGGCTCCATAGAATTGATGAAGAGACAAAGAAGGACAGAAGTGAAAACAGTGAACTCAGATCAGCCCATACCCATTTTCATTCTCTTTGCATTAGGACACTTGCTCTCCTTTTTCAAAGGGCTTTGGAATTTTGGGTGTGTTTTTTTTTTTTTTTCTTTTCAGGAAAGGATGTTTGATTTTTAGCTCTCTGAGGTAGTCAAAAAATCACAGCCAATGTGTTCTGGTGGATGTTTGGTTCATCTGTTACTAGGAACATTTGCCATTGTTTTCAGAAAAGAGTGAATTATTATGTACCCATCTGTGTCTGGTTCAGGAATGCAGTCGGACATTACAATAAAATGTTCCCATGTTATGACCCTCCATTGACCTTGCCAGTGAAGTACATCATTCTAGACATAGAGTAAACTTAAAATAGAGACTAGAGATAGACGCAGAAAATAAGATAAAATTTCTAAACATGCAATCAGCTTTTAATTCTCTGGGGCTCTGTGAAAACAAGCCACCTTTCTGTCTGATGATGTGACAAGTTAATTTAGAAAAAAGTAAGAAGCAATTAAAGCAGTTCCCCCATTTTAGCTTTCAGTTTAGTTAAGAAAAAGTCGATTTAGTAGTAGTAAAAGATTTTTGTTGATAATAATGGAAATCAGTTCAATTAGTCTAAATAAAAAGGTGGCCTGAAAGTGGCAGGAATGCGGCTGTGACTCAAAAGGAACTAGAAGGCTAGAAGAAGTCATTCTCTGTATTTTGCTGCGGCTTCTCTCTGCAGATGCTTTTCGCTTTGCCATCTTTGCAAAGCAATTCTCTCTGCTACTTGCCTACTCCTACCTAAGATAATGGCTATGTCCCAGTTCCCAAGTTCATGTACTTTTCATACAAGTGGAGCCACATTGAGACTTCACCCTCTCAGTCACAATTCTAAATTCTCAAGCCAGGCTTTGATTGGCAGAGTCTGACGCTAATGGTCAGTCTCTGTGAATCAGCCCGAGTGCTAGGGGGTGGCATTACATAACTAAAACATGGCTTCCAGAGTCCCATCTGGGATTCAGAGAATCAGACTGGAGGGCTCTTCTCAAAGAAGAGGGACTTCTGAGCAGGGCAGAGGCCACAATGATCTCTTCTTTCACTGTGTCAACTAGGTCTCTGTATGAAGCAGCCCTTAGAAATTCAAGGACTCTGTTGAATCCAAAGACTGTTTTGTTTTCCATTAAGCGAGGCATATTTTCAGTCTAGGTCATGGAGTATGTAATTAAGCTAACAAATGTAAAAATCAGGCCTGAATAAACCATAATGTTAATTTGAGTTGGCAGTACACCAAAAAAATAGAATGAATCCCAAAGCGAAGTGGGAGTGTTTTGGATTATTCTTGACACCACACCCTTGATTTGTGGCAGTAGTTGAAATGCACCCAAGCTTCTGGTCTTGCTGATGATGTTTATGATTTAGCTTAGACTGTCCCACTTCTTGCTGTCAACGATGGTCATTGGAGCCACCTACATTAGAATCATATCAGGTGATTATTTAACACGTAGACTTTTGATTCCCTCCCAGATCCACTGATAGTGAATTTCTAAGTTTGGTCTCTGGCAGTTCAACAGTGGGACACACCTGAACTTGAAGAACCACTAGTTTGGAGTATAAAAAAGGTTGAAGAGAAGGAGTCATGTACATAAAACTCTGGTTTGTGTGTGCATGTGTGTGTGTGTGTGTGTGCGCGTGTGTGTGTGTTTTCAACCTGTAGATGGGCAGGAGCTAATTCAGGAAGTATGTTTAGGAGGGGAGTAGCATGGTTAGGCTTGTTTTAAAAAGATCCCGCTGGCTGTGGTGGGGTCATTTTGTTCATCTTACACGTTCTCCTGCCTTGTAGCTGAGAATTCACATGTAGAGAGAAGAGACTATGTGCTTGGGAATCAAATAGATTAGACATAACCTCTTATTAGGCAGTAACTTCTTTTAGCCTAACTTCCCTTGCATGCAAAATGGGGATAATAATACTTTTTTAATTGGGTTTCCTGCAGGGTCAGCTAGTTTAATTCATGTGAAATACCTGGCACATACAGATCTGGGAATACTATTGGTTTCTTATAACTATCCTCCCCAAGGTTCTTCCGCCCTTTGGAAGAAAATCAAGGAAATGCATCAAACCCAGGCACAGCCAGTGGTGACGAGTTGTGAAGTGAAGCCAGTCAGAGGTCTGAGATGTCCTGTGTGATGTTGGGGTAGACTGGGTGGGCAAGGACTTCTAAAGGCAGCATCAGAGTGAGATAAATAAGTGGTGTGACCAGTTCTTGCTAGAGAAGACATGAGTAATTTATACACAGACAGTCTTTGTCATCAGGGACTGGGACTGGGGGCCAACTATTCTGTAAGGTCTTTTTCAAAGACCAGCAAAAATCACTTTGGTTCCAGCAAAAAAAAAGTTTCAAGTGTGTCATTAGATTTCTCTCTTCCCTGGTGATTGCACAGGAATAAAAAACATCCAGAACACTTTGTAACCTGTTCATCTTCTTTTTCTCTTCCTTCCTTCCTTCCCTAGCTTTTCCCTTCCTTTCTTCCTTCCTTTTTCTCTTTCTTCTCAACTTACATTTTGAACAATTCACCTTTAAGGGTTGCGTTTGTCCCACCTTTTCTGTTACTGGAACTGAGTGAGGCCTGAGCAGTGATCCATGATCCCCAGCCAGCGTCATGTTCTTCCCTCTCAGACACACCCTACACCATGTCCGTCATCTCTCATTAAGTTTCACACTGCCTGAGAGTAACCCCTTTTCCCTTTGAAGCTGAACTTCATGTTCACTGTAACCCATTTCCAGCTGGTTAGAATTAACGCGGAGTGCTTGGCTTGTTGAGACATTCTTTCTTTCAATTGACAGTAGATAAACAATGCACATACACACATCACCTTGAGTGCCTACTGTGTGCCTGGCAATATTGATAGTGGGTGGTCGTCAGTGAATAAAACACTCAGATTCCTTGCGTTCATGAGGGAGGTAAACTGACACGTACACAGGTGCATGTATAATAATAAGTGGTGATAAGTTCCATGAAAAACATAAATAGGGCTTGTTAGTAGAGAATAACAAGGAGAGAGGGGAGGAGCTTACTTAGCATGATCATGGAAGCATCTCTGGAGATGTGAATTTGCAAGTTGAAGACAAGTCAGCCATACAAAGGGCAGAGGGACATGCTGTATGTACACCTGAAACTAATATAAATAATATAAAGTAATGTTGAATGTCAACTATAATTGAAAAAAAAAATTAATGAGAGAGAAAAAAAAAGAACAGCAGGAGTGAAGGTCCTGAGACAGAAAAGAGCTGTGTGTGTGTATGTAACTAAAAGAAGACCAGTGTGGCTTGGAAATCAAGCATAAAGAGAAAGGGTGTAGTGCATCCTTTCAGCCACGGTGAAGTTGTGCAGGCGAATGAGGACCAGGGATCATTAGATCATGTCGTTCTCTATGGGCTCTGGGTAAGAAGTGTGAGTTCTATTTTGAGCGCTCTGGGAAGTTACCGAAAGGTTTGGTGAAAGGGCATGAGGGCATAAGGTTATTTGGTTTTTTATTTTAAAAAGAGCTATTTGAGTTTATCTAAGGATGTAGATTGGAGGATCAAGGGGAGGGTGCAGGAAGCCCAAAAGGAAGGTTTTCACAGTGGTCCAGGAGAGGAATGATAGTGGCTTGAACCAGGATTGTAGCAATAGATCTAAAAAAAAAAAAGAAAAGGTGGCTATATAGCACATTTATTTTGGAAGCATAAGTGAAGGGATGGATTTGAGGTTGAGAGAGAGTACTCAGGATGGCTTACAATTTCTATCCAATATTGAGAAGAGGAAAGCCTAGGAGAAGGGTGCCTTAGTAGTTAAACCAGGAGCTCAGTTTTGAAATTGTGAAGTTTGACTTTTTGGAGAAATCCAGTAGTGCAAATCAAATGGGTAGTTAATTTTATCAGTCCAGAATTGAGAGGGGACCTCTGGGCTATGATTACAAATTGTAGCTCTATCAGGATACAGATGGGGTCTGTACTGTAAATTGGGATATCAACTAAAATTGAAAAAACATGCCTCCCAATTACCAAGGATCAAATAAGATACGTGTGTATTTATCCATTCACGTAATGGTTTAGAGGTAGGTGGGTAGCTCTAAGTTAGGTGGATAGCTCCACTCTGCAAGGTCACTCTGGGATTCAGTTTATCTTACTGATTTGTCATCCTCTTGAATATTATCTTTCTCTACATGGTTGAAATTGGCTCACTAGCCAATGGGATGCCATGAAAACCAGGACTGCAGAGTGGTCACAAAAGCCAATAAAGAATGGAGGTTCCAGTAAGGCAGAAATAGTTGACTGAATTAAATGCTACTCTGAAATCAACTGGATGAGGACAGAAATGTGTTCGCTGGATTTGTCAGCATGGGGATTATGGTGACTTGGGTAAGAGCAATTTCTGTGCAGGGCTGGAGTGGAAACTCAGGTTGCTGTGAGTAGACTAAGTTCATTTATTTTTTTGTTTACTTAAAAAATTTTTAATTGATTGAGAGAGAAAACATTGACTTGTTGTCCCACTTAGTTATGCACTCCTGAACACAATAGTTGCAGACAACTCTTGAACAAATGAAAAAGTACAGAAAAATGGACCAGCAGCTGGAGGATCATAAGAGTTCAAGGGTTTGTGTGTGTGTGTGTGTGTGTATTTAATGGGAGATGCTTAGAGCCTGTTTTGCATTAGTTGACAGAAATACTCCAATATAAACCATGACTTATGATCCAGGAGAGGGAAAGACCAAATGGTCAACGTCTTTGAAGGGATGGGACCCAGGGCACTCACTGAGAAACTGGCCTTTGAAGACTTTATTTATTTATTTTTGGAGAGAAGGA
The DNA here is from genome assembly GCA_004026585.1 of Noctilio leporinus. Taxonomy (NCBI): domain Eukaryota; kingdom Metazoa; phylum Chordata; class Mammalia; order Chiroptera; family Noctilionidae; genus Noctilio; species Noctilio leporinus. The sequence continues at coordinate 132,006 of PVIW01002212.1, forward strand.
AAGGGAGAGAAACATCAATGTGAGAGAAAAACATTGACTGATTGCTTCTCCCATGCCCCCTGATGGGGGAACCAAACACACAACCCAGGCATGTGCCCTGGTCGGGAATTGAAACAGTGACCCTTCGCTTTGCAGGATGATGCCCAACCAACGGAGGCACACTTGTCAGAGAGAGAAATTGGCCTTTGAGATGAGATGGGGTGCAACTGGGTGGCAACTGGCAGAAGGCAATGAAGGATGCCACGAGATCATAGATTTGCTAATGGGAATATGAAGGGGTTCCCACAGGATGGGGACTTTCAGTGAAGATGGAGATGGGCTCCTGGGCTGAGAGTGATGGGGCCATCAAGCTGCTGTGGCATGTGTGGGTGCACAGGGGATGGCACAGAGATGCCATGAGAAGGCAGGCATGAAAACTGAAGGAGAGTTGGACAGTGTTGAGAAAGAGCATTTGAGATCTGAGGCCAGTCTACAGCGAAATTAATCTTGGTTGCAAGGGATGGACTTAGTATTCCAACGTGAAGTCGCCAATAATTTGTGCAGAGCATAGGAACAAAAGCCTGCCCTAGAGTCCCTTCCCTCCCCAGTGGGAGTGAAAGCAAGTCTGTTTTCTACTTCAGTGTCTGGTGAGAGCAAGGAGGGCTGAAGTCTTATGCAACGCTGGTGTAGTAAGGAGGGCAGCTTGTATGGAGAGCTTATGGGTTTACACTGAGTAGAGGTATAGGATAGGCCTTTTCTATACATCTCTGGCCCTTATTTGAGCAAAATAAAATAGAAGCCTTAAAAGCACTACAGGACTAGATATACCTCATTCTGGAAGTGCATTACTAACGATAACTGAACTTGCTTGAAGCGGTGACTGATAAATGCAATAGAAGGCTGCTCTCCTGAATACACAACCCTGTCTGTGCAACCCTGTGTTCCCATTTGGCAAAGGGGAACATCAAGATTTGAAGATAGCCAATCATTTTCTTTCAGTCACAGAGTTAATATTATGGTTGAACGTCAGGTCGACCTGACGCCAGCTGCTAACCACTGTGTTCTAAGCTTCATTATAGTCAAGCAATATTTCTTGACCAAGGAAGTAGGCTAACACTGTGGAGAAAGAAATCGTAATGAGACATAATACATGCCCTTGGACACATTATGGTTTACGAGGGACATACTAATCCCTGTAATCCATGGTGGACAATGCCTGAGGGGTGGAGCACTCACCATTTAGGAGACTTCCTGGAGGTGTAGCTGAAAAAGTGGGCCTTTGAAAAGGGGTACAATGTGGTGATGTGGAGCCGAGAGGCTAAGAATAGAGAGAAAAGCAGCAAATATCCCAGTGGGCAGGCGGAGGAGCACGAACAGAGAAGTGGCAAAGACAAGGCATTTTGGAGAAAAGCTAAATAGCCAGTCTGATTGGACATTGACAACATGTGTGGAAGTAGAGAGAGGCGATGCTGAAAAATATGATGAAGATTTAAATGGCATGAGTTAATAGTCACAGCTAATATTGGCCAGGCACTTATTATGTGTCATACACTATCCTTGGGGCTTTAAATTCATCACTTCGTGGAAAACTTCCAGCTAATCCGTGAGGTTGAAATTATCCTTTCCTCCCATTTTAGAGAGGGATCAGCTGAAGTTTAGACATGGAATCTAAGGTCACATGAAGAGTAACAATGAAGCTGAGACTCAAACCCGAGTTTGTCTGATGTTAAAACTCATGTTGTTCCTCATGGAATGACAAAGCCACCCAGCAAACACTACAACTGACACCAAACGGGCTCTGCAGCAGAGCTGCTGTTTTAAATCACTCGTGACATTTCCTTTCTCATCGGTTTATAACAGTCTGATGTACATCATCATTGCCCGACAGACTTTCAGAGGATGAAGGGGGAAGGTTTGCCTAATTCCATTCCAGTGGAGAAAGAAGAAACAAGGATGAAAAGTGAATCAAGTTACTTTCCACGGAATAGTTGTTTCTTCTCTCCACTGTTGACTATAGGAAGGGCCAGTCTTCACATTCTGTCCTAAGCACATGGTGCCATTCACCAGTAGACTTGCACCAGGAGAAGGAGCCAGGGCATCATATCTCAGGCTCTCAGTAAGATAGCACTTGAGTTCGATTCCCAGCCAGGGCACATAACCAGGTGGCAAGCCAGGTCTCCAGCCAGATCTGCAGGTGAAAAGCAACCATACATTGATGTTTCTCTCCCTCTCTTCTTCCCTCCCTGTCTTCCTCTATAAAAATAATGAATAAAATCTTAAAAAAAAAAAAAAAAAAAGCTATCACTTGAGCTACCATCTAAGGACAGGGAGATACCATGTTGGCCTTTACACAGGGTTATTGACTTAGGGGGACCGGACATCCTGGTGGTCTTTTCCCAGGCCTGTTAACTGGCATAATTATGCATAGTGCCAACCCATCCTCTGAAGTTGTGGGAGTTTGGATGCTAAGTTCTGTGGCCTCTTACTGAAGTTCAGGGCAGCCAGGGAGGTTGGCACCATTCCCAGGACCATCACTTGGGGTGAGGTTGTTTCTGCATTGCAGGAAGTCACAACCGGGAGTCCAGATCATATGGTTTTTCTAATTCTGTTCCTTTACAACCTGGCAGAATAGATAATGCCTTCGGGATGTGGGCCCTACCCATTAACCCACATGACTGCTGGTGTCCTTGGCTGCTCCAGAGACAGTGATGTCAGGGGATTTTCTTGGTATTTGAGGGGCGAACTCTGAGGTGGGAAAGGAGAGACAGAACTCAGCAGCCATACAGTCAGCAGTTTGGGGAGTGGGAAGATATAGAGTAAGAACATCAGTCCCAGGAGATCCCATTGAAGTCACAGTCACAGTGGGTCACATGAAGGGAGATGTAACTTATACCTTGGGTTTAGAAGGCTTTTTAATGAGGCACTTATGAATCCTTGCTCCTAGGAAAGTGTGTACCTCTATTGGAAGAGTTGTCTGTACTCGCTATAGTTTCTAAAAATTAAAAGTATATTAAATATCCTACCTATTTGGGGTTACCTCTCAACATGGTGTATTTTGAGTCTTGATGATTCGGAGGATATTATTTTTTTTTCATGCAATTCATTCAGAAGAGGCTGGGTCCCTGGGCTCAGGGTGGAGATGGGGAGAAATAGAAACCAGAGTAAGGTCATGTTCTTGCTTGTGAAATTCATTCTCACCATCCAGCACAATGCACGGTTTAAGCAAATATTTTTAAATACCCCCAAACGATACTGTTTATTGTTTGTGGAAACATTCATGTGTCATAAAATGTGCGCAGGCATGATGCAATAACTCTTGAATACCACTTAACCTTAGGGAGGGTGGGAGGGAAGGAAAGGGATGGGCCTGGGGGGCGGGGGTTGGTGCTGAAACAAAAATGGCAACATTTCAACATCTAAATCTAAAAGTGTGATCAGTGATATTATTTTCTGTGCTTTTTTAAACTGTTTGAAATAGTTGGTCATTAAACACCTTAGAAAACCCTTCCAACTGCTTGCTAAGGAAGGTGGTGGACCGATTAAAATGGATGGTTCTTCTGAAATGACCAAGATTGATCAGGCAAGTTGGTGAGGAAGAGGAGGGAAGGAAGGAGGAAGACTGGGCAGTGGAAGGGGGTGGGGACCTCATGGGGTCACAAAGTCTATGGAAAAATCTCCCAGTATGGTTTGACTCTTTCATGAAATGGGGTATCTGTGTGTAACCTGAAGTGGGTGTGAGCTCTATGAGAAGTCTCTCCCTCTACCTCACACACACAAGCCTGGTGGGAGCTGTTGTTTTTGAAACCTAGGAAGGTGCCAGGTTCTCATCAGGATGACACGAGAAGAGAAAGAAATAGCACGGCAGGTTCAGGGTCCACAACCCACACAAGTAACTATCTTGGAACCAGGAGTTGAGAGCAGGAGTCAATCAGAAGGCTGTCTTTCAGGCTCTTGAAAAATTCACAGACAATTTGAGGGGGTCTTTGGGATGCCATAGGGCAGGGCATACGAGAGAGTGGAGTTGAGAGGATCTTCTTGAAAGCCTGCAGCTGGGGAGACTGCAGAGGACTCAGGGTGGAAGGATTGCTCACATCAGGGGGGTGGGAATTAGGAAGCCTTGCTATCATGGTCATTATGAGTGAGACTCTAGGAAAAGGTGGAGAAAACAGAAAAAGTTGGGTGGGGGGAGAGGAAATGTGAGGGCCTGAGAAAGAAGGAGTAAAACCAGAAGTGCACATTATGGGAATTGTGGGGAGATAGCCGAGGCTCCCTGAGGTGATGCTTGAGTGAAAAGCAGGCCACTCATTGCCTAAGAACACCCTCAGGTCCTCAGAGAGCTGTGACACAAATAGATAGAGGATGCTCCCCATTTTCGACACATTTGTGAGTCTGGAGGAAGATGGCATTGGAGTGGCAGCTGGGTTCATCAGATGTCTTGCTTTACTCTCCCATTCAAATGGTGGCCCTCTAGGGATCACACAGGGAGTCCCACCTGCAAAAGCACTGGGCACGGAGAGTTGCTGACTTAGGACCACAAGATAGACTGAGATCCATTGCCCCTTTAACAACACAGGCAAGAAGGCAGTCAGTCAGCTGGCCAAAGCAAAGGTAGGGAGTAACGTCTTGCATCTGCTGCCATCACACCCCCAGCAGTAATCTTTTCATTTGCTTGGTCTGCTATTAGCTAGGGTCCTGGAGCAGGTTAGGGGTAAGATGGCAAGGGCGGGGGAGAGAGAGAGAGCAGGCAAGGCCCAGGGGAAGGCTGTTAGGGAGGAGAAACAAAACAGGTTTCTTGGAAATGGCATCGCTTCCAATAAAGAGCAGGCTGATGTGATAAGAGCAGAGTAATACAAAACAGACAGATCACATTTCCCTGCAAGTGGAGAACCAAACAGCAACTGCGTTTTGACTGTTTCCAGATCCCTGTATCCACCCACGTCTTTCTGCAGGCAGTGGGGAGTGGAGCGGGGAAATCTTTCTTCAAAGGCTCCCACTGACTACATGGAAGAAGAAGAGTGCAAAGCCTTGGAAACCCTGAGCCCGCACCTTCCTGGCCAACATCAGTCCACAACACATCTCCTGCCCAGCCTCCTTCCAGGTGCCCCTTCAACTAAATCATCCAAAAAAGAACCATCCACATGCTCGCCATTTGCTTGCCGGTCTCATTCTAAGTAGCAGAAAGTAAGTGGAAGCTCCAATTTCATCCAGTTCACGCCAGAGGGCTTCATCTGATAGCCCTTGTTTGAAGGAGCTGGTGGTGGGATTTGAGGTTGGATCCAACAGCTTACCACTCCCACTCCCTCCTAACCTTTAATTTTGGCTGATCTCCTAAGAGGATCCCCAGAGCTCTCCAAAGCTTGTACCAAAACACAGTCCGACTTCTTGCACCATCAAAGGGCTGCAGTTTCTAAAACTTGGCAGGAGCCGTCTTCTTTTTTGGCTGGAAAAGGGAAGGGGCAGGTCTCCAAGAAGAAAACAGGGACCTTGACTCCAAGCTGAGATGCCGGTGGACATGGAGGAATTGGCCCCAAATTCTCCCAGGCTCTTTCTTTACCCCCGAGAACAGCAGCAGGGCCAGTTCCACAGCAGAGGTAGTGATGCAAAGGTGGGCACCTGACACGACTACTAACGCCAAGCTGAGCTGGGGAGATGAAAAGAAGAAGAGAGGGCAATTATGTAACTCACCCACATGCTCGCTGGAGACTGAGTCCGGGCACTGGTCCCCTTCAACGGGCTTTCCTCTCTTCATCCAAATGGGCTCTGGGTTTCCTAGTCCTGGATGCCGCGTGGTGGAACAGTCTCTCCTATTCTTCTCATTGTCACGGAGCCCAGCACAACATGGTCTGAGCTCAGATGGTGTGCAGGGCCCCAGCTCAGCCAGGGGTGGCAGTGGATGTTGCAAGAATGGAAGGCATGGCTTGCAAGCTAACAGGACAGTACGGACGCCCTGACTAATGCACATGTATGAGGTCTGTCCCGAAAGTGTCAAGCCACTGTCAATCTAATTAAAATGGCTCAAATGGCCAATATCTTTCGGACAGACCTCGCACGTCAGCTTAGACTGACAAGGTGTGCAAGGTGTACATATCAATATAAAAGCATGATACAAAGCAGTCTATTTATCTGACACTTGGGAATTTTATAGACGATTTGTATCCAGTAATATTTAAGTTTGAATAGGTTTTGGATTTTGATTTTTTTTTTTTTTTTTTTTTTTGCTTTTCTTGTATCCACCATGTCAAAAATCCTGCCTAGGTATACTGCACATATTATTTAATAATATTTTGTTGAATGGATTTTATTCCAGGTTCAAATCTTCTTTTATATTACGTACCTGTTAGAAATCTTTCCTAAATTCCTCATCACTTTTACTGTTACCATAGAGAAGAGACTGTACTTAATTTAAGTTTTTCTTGGAGACTCAGGGCCTGATTCCAACTTAATTACATGGTCAGAAGAATGGATAGCTCTCATTAGATATGATGAAAATATGTGTCTGTCTGTTTGCTCCTATTTGCCCTTCTGCTACATGGCCTCAGAGGATTTGTTTTCCTGTATCTTCCTTCAAGGGTCATTTGTTTCCTGAAAGATTTTTTGTTTGTTTGTTTTACAATTCTTTGGGCATTTACCTGTAATGCCCTGAGTTCTGATTTGTTGCTTTGAGTATGTGATCTGGAGTGACCCAATTTAGTGGGACAGAGCTACAGAGTTTGGTGATCCACCTTTGCTTTCACCTCATAGCTTTGTGTCCCTGTCCTGAGAACAGCCAATGAGCCCCTGTGGGGCTCCAGGTCTTTTCATTGTATTTTTAAAAATTTTATGCATTATTTTTAGAGAGAGGAAGGGAGGGAGGAAGAAAGGGAGAGAAACATCCATGTATGGTTGCTTTTCACCTGCCTCCAGCTGGGGACCTGGCTGGAGACCTGGTTTGCACCAGCCAAAGCCACAGGTCCTCATTTTTAAAATAGGACTAAGAATGCCTCCCCAGCATTTGGCATATTGTAAGAGGAGAGTTGGCAATGTTTACTGACAACTGCTTTGGGGAGAGCAGAGTGAGGGAAAGACATAAACCTGGGATATCCCCTAAAGTTTTGGTGTGATCAATTTGGGTGCCTGGTGATGCCACTTATGAAAAAAAGGCTGGGAGAGGAGCCGATATTGGGAGACAGGCCGAGAACTTGACTGTGAACATGTGAGAATCTACATGCTATTCAGGTACAATGTCAAGTCTGGACTTTTGAGGAGAGGAAAGACTAGATGTCTTCGTTTGGGAGAAATGGGCTTCTGCATGACGTTCAAAGCTGTGTGGACTGGAAAGAGAAGGGGGTCCGGGCGGTATACCCCTCAGCACCATTCATGCTTCCCCCCAGTGTCTCCTTCCTCCTGACTAGCTAACTCCCTGCAGTGAGTGCTCACAGCCTCCACACACCCCTCCTTCACAGCACTCAACAGTCTTAAGTCCACACACACCTGGGTGGTTGTTTGCTATGGTGGTGACTATGTCACTAGGGGGTTGCTCCCTGCCAGTAGGTACTGCCTGCTTTTGTTTATTATATTAAGCATGATCGCTCAGAACTTGGGAATAAGAGAGAGAGAGAGAGAGAGAGAGAGAGAGAGAGAGAGAGAGAGAGAGAGAGAGAGAGAAAGAGAGAGAGAGAGAATGAATTACATGAGAACATGGCTCACATAATCATGGAAGCTTGGCAATCCCAAATCTTCAGGGTAGGCAGGCAGACTGGAGCCACAGGGAAAGTTCCAGTCCTAGCGCAAAGGCTGGGGCCACTGGTAGAATTTTTTTTATTGCTCTTGGGAAGTCATTCTTGATTCAATGAAAGCCCTCAGCTGATTGAATGAGGCCTATCCACAGCATGGAGGGTAATCTGCTTTACTCAGAACACCCCAGTTCAAATGTTCACATCTCCCAAGAGCATCTTTACAGAAACATCTGGAAGAATGTTTGATCAAATACCTGGGCACTGTGGCCCAGCCACGTTGACACAAAAAATTCCACCTCACAACTAGCGACACTGTGGTGGGTCAGGGCCATGCCAGCGGTGCGAGTGACACACTGCCTTGGTGTCATCTCCTGTCTTTGCAGGGAAAATTCTGTGACAGCTTCAAGCAGGAGGGGCCCTTTCTAGACTTTACAAAATCAGTAGGTTGTAGCCTGTCGTAAAAAGATATTTTGCCCTAGCTGGTGGCTCAATGGATAGGTGCCAGCCTGAGAACCCAAGGGTCGCTGGTTTGATTCCCAGCCAGGGCACATAAGCAGGTTGCAAGGCAGGTCTCCAGCCAGGTCCTTAGCTGGAGGCAGGTGAAAGGCAACCATACATGGATGATTCTCTCCCCTTCTTCCTCCCTTCCTGCTTTTCTCTCTGAAAATAATGAATAAAATCTTAAAAAAAAAATATTTTGTCTAGCCCCTCCTTGTGGTGGCAGGGCTTTGAAGATTTCATTTTTAATTGCTTTAAATGACTATTTCCTTCCTTTCTAAATCTCCCACTCAGGTGGGTGGTAGAGTACCTTTGATTTCTCCCAATGCCCTTTTCATTCAGCCACACAACTGAGTGGGAGCAAACTTCCTGTTGTCTAAGGAATTAGTCATGCGGTATAACGTGCCATTGTCACCAAGGAATTGGCTTTTTTCTATATTTTTGTTTTTTCTGATAGGGCTCACCCAGTGGTTTCTAAAGTGCCTCCTGGTACACTGGGCCTGAAATGTGCTCTGAGGGATCAAAGGCCAAATACATTTGTCAATAGCTGCATGAGTTTCCTTTCTTCAAGATTAATTGCATGCATCTATTTATATTCATGGACATACTAATAAAGTGAGGTTAAGAAAAATCCTACCAGAGTATCGTGTTTGTATAAAATATTTTTAGAAGCTGCTAGGTGAACAAGGTAAGGTCGCCAAATCTTGGATTAGCAAGGTACAAACTCACAGGGGAGAGAGCGAAACCACTGTGCATTCAAAATGCACAGGAAGTTGGGGCTGCAGGAGACTAGAGGAAAGGGAATGGAAGGACCCAGAGAAAGAAGAAATGAGAATAAGTGAGTCATATGGTACATGGATGTTAGTTACTTGCATTGTTGCCATGTAACTCCCATTCATCATTGTTTGCTTCGCGCACAAAGAGCTGGTGTGAGGAGAACGTGACTGATTTCTTCCTTTAGGCTAACACCAGAATGGAGTTAGGGGCATAGCTGTAAGACTCCGTAGGGAACCCAAATTCAGGGACCAGGGGAGTCATGAGCATGTTAGGTTTGAGGCATTTCATAGAAATCCTAGGGATGTGGTGTGTGATAGATTCTCCCTCAAGGCAAAGAGAAGGGGTTCATGACAATGTCTTCTTAGTCTTAAATCACAGGAGGACCCAGCTGCCATAAGGATTGTGTGTATCTACGTCTTTTCATAGACAGGTGATGGAAGTTTACTAAAATGTTAACAGTTGTCCTTTCTGGAGGATGGACTCTCAAATGGCCTTTACTTTCTTCTTTCTTCTTCTCTGTGGTTGAATTTTCTCCACTAAGAGGTTATTAGTTTAATCATCAGATTCATTAAAAATATGTTTGGATTTCTAAAAAATCACTCCTAAATTTTGTTTCATTCAGGCAAGCTTCTGGTCGACATTTGGCAATCACGCACTCCCCAGGATTGTCTACCCCAAGATTATAAACCCTGCAAAGTGCTTGGAATACAGCTAATTTGGTTTCCCTTTACAAATTCACATCTCAAGATATGTTCTAGCTGGGACAGGATGGATATTCCTTTATGGGAATAAGCCTGAGAATATAGGTAGCAACTGTAGACCGTCCCACCTCTACTAGGAAGTGACCCAATGGAGTGGCATTCAGTTCGAAATATCACAGCAATCAATATATTGGTTTAGACTTACAATATTTCTTAGTTTATTACTGGTCCTCATTTGTTTGGGAGAACCAGGTAGCTGGTTCCTCATCTACTTCTAACTTTAAATGTCATTTTCTGTTAAAGAATGAAAATGTATTCATACTGTTTCAGTTCTATTCCAGCCATTCTGATCCCTGGAAAAAAATGGGTTTTTCCTGTTTGGCTGTGAGCCTGTATCTCAGCTTTAGGTCATGACCACAGGTACACAGGTTTGACATTCATAGGTTAGGCTTGGACCACTAGCATTATTTTTCTTAGCTCAGGTGTATTATACAGCATCCTAAGGCTTTTCCTTGGCTTTGCTTTTGCCCTCTTCTTTCTTTCCTCAAGAGTCAGTGCAGCGTGGGGTTTAAAAGGATGCTCTTGGGAGCCAAATGGTTGACTTCCAACATGGACTTGGTCCTTTAAAAACAGTTCGATCTTGGGTAAGCTGCTTGACCTCTCTAAGTCTCACTGACTCATCTATAATGTGCAAATAAAAATAGTTCCTTCTTCAGAAGTCGTTGTGAGGATTAATTAGATGATGGATGAGAAATTCTTTAACACAACATCTGTTCTCAATAAATCTAGGCTATTATTTTTTTAACATCTCTCCAATTCTATTTTTCTTCTGCCTTTCATGATGTTCTTATAGGTCTGATATCAGAACCTACCAAATCTCCATTCATTTCCACAGCTTCACCCTGTTTCAGCAGGATGCAGTAGAATTAGTATGAACTTTGAAGTGAGAGAGGCCTGGTATGGAACCTTGGCTACACAATATACTCTGTAAATCCTGGCTAATTACAGTACTTAATGTCCCAAAGCCTCAGTTTCTCATTTATTGTAAAACTCACTTGAAGAGCTTGTTAGGTAGGTGAATAATAGGTATCCTCATCTCTCTGATACTAATGATCAAGATGTTCTACCCATAGTAGGTGACCGATGTAAATGAGCACTGCAGTCTTTCCTTGTATCTGAATTTCTTTAAGATCTCATGCCTCAGGTCACCCAAATTTTCATCTGACATCAGCATTACACTCTTCCCACCCTCTTCCCCTCACCAGAAAAGCCATATTTTTAAGTCTCACCCAAAGATGGGGTGTTAGAGTGTTTACAACCTGGACTTGACTCCTTCTTTACCCACATTTATGCTGGGTCAGTTTGGACAAATTTTAAATTTCCTAACATTCTAATTTTATCTTCTTTAAAATAGAGACAATTGTACCTACTTCAATAGATTGTTGTGAGGATCCAATTGCATTTACTTATTCAGTATACATGTGAGCATCCACTATGTGTCAGTCATATGGTAAGTACTGGGATTCCAATAGTCAGCCAGCTAGGTGGTGCATTTTCTATGGTGTTTACACAGTGCCTGGTACACAGGAACCTTCAGCCTATAGTATCTGTGATCACCATCATCACCATCATGAACCTCATCATCACAATGTGCTATGCTGCATATGCACAGAATAATGCAATTGCATTTTAAATCTTCAGGTCTCAATCAAAATAAATAAACCTTCCTATCTTCTTAGGAATCACAGAGGTATCCATAACTCCCATGAGCATGATACTATATATTTGTTTAGTAAAAAGCCACATGTAAGAGGAAAACAGTTTTTTTAAGTAGTTCTAGCACACGCCTGAGGTTGCAAATCATTGGTCTACTGTCATGTAGTTAGTACCTGATTAAGGGGAAAGAGTAATCTGGGTAATTCTAAATAGTGAATGATATATTTAAAATTCAGTGATTGGGATGGATGTAATACAACAGTAAAATTAAGTTTTAAAAAATTACTTCTGTAAAAAAATAAAAAATAAAATAAAATTAAGTGATTGAACAGTAGAATGGATAAAGGTAATATATCCACATAATGGAATACTATATAGCAATAAAAAAGACTATATCTTTTTAAATGTAAGTGGAAATCTTACAAATGTTATGTTAAGCAGAAGAAGCAGATACAAAAGAACACAGACTATATGGTTCAATTTATATGGCATACAAGGCAGACGAACTTATCTATAGGGATTAAAGTCTGAATAGGGGTTACCTCTGGGGCATACGTATTGATTGGAATGAGCACAAAGAAAACTTCTAGGTGGTGGAAATGTCCTATATCTTGATCTAGGTGATAGTTACATAAACATAAGGATCTTTCTCTCCCCAACCCTCTGTTCTCACTTAGTAACTTAATACATTTTACATTTCTCACATGTAAACAGTATCAAGCTTTTACTAAAGTTGTAGTATTAAACTTAATATGTGACACTTAATGTGAATTATGTAACAATACAGGTTGCAATTAATTTTACATCAACACAATGTAAATTTTTTAAAAATTAGATGATTGCCTGTGTGTATGTATCTATATACATCTTTCTCTCCATGTAGTCCAGAAAGTATCCAGCTATGTATCATGAACAATAGAGATATTTATTAAAGAAGATACAGAATACAAGAAACATTGTACATAGGACAATAATGCCTTAGTCTCCTTCAAATAGGTACCTTGGGGACTCACATAATTCCAATTGCGATTGGCTACCCTGTTGTATTTTCCTGAATTTCATTAACAGTCTGAAATCTCTTCTTTGTCCAAGGTGATTTTAGTTTTGGGAAAAGCCAGAAGTTACAAGGCACCAAATCTGGGCTTTAGGGGAGCTGAATCATCTGCGTGATTTGATGTTTCATGAAAAAGCTCTGCATGATGCATGAGTGACTATGTTGTTGTGATGATGTTGCCCACAGCTGCAGCCTTCTGAATCGTCCAGATAGTTACTGTCAAGGAACGTTCAAGCTTAGCACAAAATTTAATGTAGATTTGTTGCCCTACTCGCTTAGTCATTTTCACTGTGACAGCCACATAGTACACGTGCGCACTCAATGGGGTCTACCACATCCATTGACTAGTACGGTGAAGTCGCCATTGTTCATGCCTATGCATTCCAGTCCATTTTCCTTGGTGGCCAGGTTACATGGATGTCATGCAAACAGTTCTCATTATATTAACAATGACTAGGCTTTTTCAGGACAGAGCTTATACATACATACATATATATATATCTTTTTTCTCTTACTTGCCCATTTTTTTCAGTTTATGTTTGGTTGAGACTGATACTAAAATGATTTTGTGCTTTTCAAGTGTGCTTTTCAAGTGTGCTTGGTGCTTCTCTTCTTCCTCAAGCTTCTCAACAGTAATTATGGGGGAAGAGGAAGACCAGCAGGTGGTGATGGGGAAAACAATGAAGCAAATACAAAAATAGCCTTGGACTTAACTTTTCATGTCAATACTTTTTAAAGTGAATGATCTATAGGTGGGTAACTGCTCATTGTATGAGGCTGCTATGATTTCCCTCCCCCTGACATTGGCAATAGAGCATTGGGGTGCTTCACCTTGGCCCAGAATTCAGTAGGATGATGCTACTTATAAGCAGGTCTCTAGTTCACCAAGTTATTATCTGGGGGTGGATGCTGGCCTTGGAAACACTGGGAATGGGACAAAGATAAGAAGAGAGGGGAAAATTCCAGGCCTTGAGCAGTTTCCTACACACAAAGTTTGGCCTCTGCCTTCCTTTTCTTTAGATTTGACTGATACCTGAGCGGGGTATGGGGTGGGGCTGGCTCAGCTTCCTGTCCCCTTCTGATTTGGCCTTGGGAACTGGCCATGATGGTGCCAGTGCAGCATGCAGCATGCTCCCTAAAGTTTCAAAGAAAAGAAAGCTGGTAGTCAAAACACATGCTCTGAGAGTTCATTTCCCAGCTGGGCGCACAGCCATGCACGGGGGAGGCAGCAGGAATCAGCAGCAAGGTCTACAGCATAGAAGGAAGAGGCAACTTAGAGAAGGTATCGAAGTAAAGATGGATCTTTTTTATTAAAGAGAGGAAGAGAGAGGGACGGAGGGAGAGAGAGACAGAGAAACCCTAAAAAAAAGACAACAAAACAGGAGACAAGTAAAGCTGAAAGGTAGGGGGAAGCCTGAAACCAACTGCTGAAAGAATAGTAACTTGACAACCTCCAAATCATAATTAGGAGAAACTTCCTGGCCTCACATTTTCCACATAAACACTCGGGCGCTGGGCAAAGTTAATGGGTCCCTGACTACCGCACAAGAGAGCAGCCTCTGTCCAAAGCCAGCAGCGATTGACGTCACAGACGGAGAGGCAGAGGAATGTGCGCTGCTCCCCTCATTTATATGGCTGACCCCAACCTTTCGCAGATGTGCGGCGGTTCTCCCTTCCAAACAGGCAGTTGCAACACTGAGCATTGTGTGCTCCCCGAACTCCGTCCGGAGGCCAAAACAAAGGTCCAGGTTCCTGAGCTGCAGAACTGGACTTGAGCACCGGAGTTTCTCTAGGCTTTTTAGTGCCTGCCCCCTGCTCCCCCACTGGAGGCCTGTAGAATGGGGCTTCTGTCTCTTCTAGGCTTATTAATCTCATGCCTCGAGCTGTTTCTTAGCACCTGGCTGGCCGGCTACCTGTCTGTCCGGCTGTGGGGCACTGGGAGAGTGCACAAGCAGGCACGGTCCTGTGTGATGGGGCTGCAGCCTCCTCCTCCCCTCTGCCTGCCTGGCCTCCCTGCCTGCCCTGCTCCCCGCTCACACACCGCTTGCAGTTGTACTAACACTTCCAGGTGACTCATGGTCCTGTGGTTTGTCCCACTCTGTTCAGGCCGCTGGGATGACCGCTCCTGTTTTCCCTGAATGACTTGGTGGACAGTGAGTCCTCCTTCCGTTCTCAGGGCTGTACAAGCTTCCCCCACTCCTGGAAGCCTTTTCTCGTTCCTTTCCCTGCCCCTTCCCAGTTCCAGCGGGCCGTTTCCTTCATAGCCCCACCGCCCTGCTTCACACGGATTCCTGACCTCATGCTTCATCACACAACCGTGTTTACTTTCCTCTCTCTGTGTTGAATGGATGGTCATGTGTCTATTTCTCCAACTAGATTGTAAGCCTTCTGAGAACAGGGACCCTATCTTGCCCATCTTTGGACCTTCCATTTAGTATCTAGCCAAATACATAAAGAGATTCAGAAATGTTTGTTGACTGAAGTAATGAGGCCAGTGTTAGAACAGAAGTCAGGTATCTTGATGACTTTGGAAGGGTTAGTGTTGACAAAGCAGCCTGACCTTGTTAACCACCAACAGGGAATAGCGTAGGAAAATAAACATAAAATTTACACAATGGGAATATTTACTGTTACAATGACAGGTCCTTAACCCTGTCACTTTGTAAGTGCTTCATCGATGCAATCTTATTTTCTTCCTATCACATCCTTTTTCCAAGTGGCCTAGGGATTCTGTAATTGCTGTTTGTGTTATTTCAAGTTTCTAGACAACGTGATTCTCTCACCTGCAGCAGAGCATGTTCCAAGCCCTTTGGAAAAG
The DNA here is from genome assembly GCA_004026585.1 of Noctilio leporinus. NCBI lineage: Eukaryota > Metazoa > Chordata > Mammalia > Chiroptera > Noctilionidae > Noctilio > Noctilio leporinus. Next base: position 147,264 of record PVIW01002212.1, read on the forward strand.
CTCGAAATCCCAGAGCTCCGAAGTAAGTGTACTTACTATCTGTCACAAAACCGCCGAACAAAGGATCATGGCTTCCAAATGTCCTTGGTGCCCGTTACATGAACTCCACACTTCCCCTCACCTCCCCACTTAGAGTTCATAGTCTTTCTTCCCCAGCTGAAGAGCCCTGAGGTGAAGCCAGGTCCCTGAAGAGGCAGCAGGGATTACCAGCCGGCTGAATCCTATGCCTTTTCCCTGGAAGACAAGTGTGTACACTTAAGAATAGCTACTTCAATCTTTCAAAACATACACTGCATTTGTGAGAGAGGTGATTGAAGATGGTTGCAAAATTCCCAGATGAGGAAGCAATGAAAAGAAGGCTGAGGTAGGATGGATAACCACTTGCCTTCCTATCATCTGCCTGGGTTCCACCTATCCATTGCATGCCTTTCTCTTCCTCAAGGAATCTGATTGCAAATGTACAGAGCTCAAAGGAAAAGCAGAGGACAGAGGCTGTCACTAAGCCATCATCACTTTAAACAGCCAGGAGACAATTCTTTCTTTCCCGGTGGTATCCACACACAAAGGTGATTTCAGGACTTCTTAGCAGCATCAAGGTTGGGTAATGCAAGGTATTTCAATAAGTGGAGTTGAGGGGGGAAAGTGTCCTTACCTGACTCTCCCGTGGGAGGGAAACCAGAAGTGGTGATGTCTTCATATGATCCAGAAACCTGTCTGCCCTCCCACTGGAAAAGGAAATATCCATAGGGAGTTTTCAATGTGCTGCACCCCTCCTGCAGTAGGTAGACATCCCATTGGAGCAGAGTTCAGGGCAATGTGGACTAGGCCCTTTCAAATTGCTCAGGATCCCTAATGATAGAAAATAATTTGTAGCCCTGGCTGGTGGCTCAGTGGATAGGTGCTGGCCTGTGAACCCAAAGGTCACTGGTTCGATTCCCAGTCAGGGCACATAACCAGGTTGCAAGCCAGGTCTCCAGCCAGGTCTGTGGCTGGAGGCAGGTGAAAGGCTACCACATATTGATGTTTCTCTCCCTTTTTTCCTCCCTCCCTGCCTTTGTCTCTGAAAATAATGAATAAAAAATATCTTTAAAAAATATATATTGTAAATTTTGGAATATAATGATGTAGTGTAATTATACTTAAATCATTACATATAAGTATAAATTATGTAAAGCCACTTCTGAATTATGCAGATAATGTACAAACCAGGCCTCAAATATTCTGTTGTTCCCACGTTTTACACAGCTTCCTTCAGAGCCTGCCTGCACGGAGGTAGGTAGGGTAAAGTGGCTTCCCAGAGTTGTGGGGATTTTCCCAAGGAAGCTGTGACTTTGTGGAGCTGGGAGCGCTATAGGAAATTCACATTTTGAATCAGAAACAAGAGATGTGTGTTTTTCCAGAGCTAGGAGGGAGGGGGAGGTAAGGATTCCCTTCCCTCTTTTAATTTTAAATTCTTGTTTTTGTTTAAATCTAACATCCATGCTGGGCACAGAACTTTAGCCTATGAACATTTCCAATCACAGAGTAAGCCTCACATCCATTTAAACTTTCATTAGCCAGCATTCCTAAGGAGATAAAGGCAAGAGAATGCTGGGAAACAGAAAGAATAGTCCTCAGCCAAATCAGATAGAGGGACAAGAGGCAGAGGAGAAAGGAAAGAACAGAACACACACTAACAACAAAAAAGGAGGGAGGAAACCTGGGAAAGTGAAGCTGTCCTATTACTTCCCCAGTCAGGAAATTATTGCTACGTTAATTTAATGGGTACAGGGAAGAGTGAAGTCAACACAGCGTGGTTCTGATGAGAGATTTAACTCTCCTCATCTCAATGTTTGCAGAAAACATTCCACTTCAGCGATTAGGAGGTAATGAAGAACAATAACAGTTTTTTAGTGCTGCTATAGACCTTATGGTCCCCTGAGTCACTGTGTCTAACCAACACTGTGCTGACTATATACAAAGCAAGGACAAGGCGTTAGCAGGTGCAAAGATGAACAGGCTACTTGACCCTCCATCAAAGGGACCCAAGTTCTCTGTAGGGGTATAATCCAAAAAGATAACAAGGGAGCCAGGAAAGCTGATTGTTGTCTTGGTTGACTCCTTCTAGTTCAAGGTGCCTTACTGCTACATAACTAGTATTATGAGTCATTCTTCTATTGTGTGTGGTAGGCTTGCCTCCTTCCCTTCCCTTCTTCTTTTCCTTCCTTCCTTCCTTCCTTCCTTCCTTCCTTCCTTCCTTCCTTCCTTCCTCCCTTCCTTCTTTCCTTCCTTCCTTCCTTCCTCCGCTTCCACCACCTCTCTCTTCCATTTCCCTTTCATTCTTATCGTTATCAGATTAAGAAAAATTACTACGATTTTTTTAAAAAAATTATTAAAATATTGTTAAATTTCATGACAGTTTAAAAAATCTATTAAGGTGATTATATTGTTTTGTTTCCTTTTCTTCTCTTAATCTGGGGACATCCCAGTGGTTGACATTTGAGTGAACCAACCTTGCACTCTCAGAATAAAGACAACCTGGTTATTCTTTTTGTGTAGTGTGTGTAGAAGCTTGACTTCTAACATTCTGTTTAGGGTGCCAGCATTTACGTTAATGAGTAAGGGAGTGGCCTATACATTTCCATTTATATAAAGTGTTGGTGAATTTATCTTACTTTCAAGATTATGCTAGCTTCAAAAAATGAGTTTGGAATTATTCTCTTTTCTTCCATTTTCTGGGAGAGTTAGGCTAAAACTACTTTTATTTCTTCCTCAAGTGTCTGGTGAAATTACCAGAGCCTCAAGTTTTTCTTTAGCTGCTAATTAAGATTCAACTTCTTTATTGAATGTAGGACTATTTATGTTTTCTATATCTTCTTATTTAGCTTTGAAACTATATCTTCTTGTACTAGTTGGCATGGATAAAAACATTTATTTATTTATTTATTTATTTATTTATTTATTTATTTATTTTGAAAGAGTTTATTATTTCCAGAAAGAGAGGAAGGGAGAGAGGCAGAGAGGGAGAGAAAGAGAGAAACATCAATGTATGGTTGCCTTTCATCTGCCTCCAGCCACAGATCTGGCTGGAGACATGGCTTGCAACCTGGTTATGTGCCCTGGCTGGGGAATTGAACCAGCAACCTTTGGGTTCGCAGGCCAGCACCTTTTCCACTGTGCTACCAGCCAGGGCTATTTATTATTTTTGAGGAGTTTGTTCATTTTAGTTAATTTTCAAATGTATTGGCATAAAGCTATTTATCATATTTTATATTGCCCTTTTAATACCTGTATGTTTTGCCATGCACACTTCTACATTTCTGATATTGTTATATTTTCCCTTTTTTATTGGTTGAGATAGGGATCATTAATCTTATTGTATCTTTGTAATGAATCAATTTGTGACTTTGTTGAACCTCTTAATGGTTTGTTTTCCATTTTATTGATTTGTACCTTTTTAGAACTATTTGCTCTTCAATTTGAGGTGGTTTTAATTTTTAAAATTTTTAGGAGACTAACTTTTCTTTAAAACTAATTTCTTGAGATAGGTTCTTAACTAGATGAATGTCAGCCTTTTATTATTTTCTAATGTATGTATTTTATGCTATGTGTTTTCCTCTAATATGGCTTTATTTCCATCATACATATTTGGATATGTCATATTTTCATTAGTGTTCGATTCAAAATGTTTTTCTAATTTCTATTGTGATCTACTGATTAGAAATTGTTTAATTTCCAAACATATGGAAATTTTGGGTTGTATTTCTAACTTAATTCTTGTATATTCAGGGAACGTACTCTAGATGACTACTGCCTTGAAATTTTCAAAACTCAATTTTTTTTTTTAAGGTTAGATTATTTATTTGAGATTTTTTACTTTTCTTGCAATAGGCCCATAATACTATTAATGTACTTCTTTTTTTAATTTTATTTTATTCTTGGTGTATTACATCCATCCCCCTTTGACTCCTCTCTATCCCCTTCCCCACCCACCCACCCACCCACTCCCCACCAAAGTCAATCCCACTTGTTGTCCATATCCATGGTTCTTCCATACTAGTTTCTTGACTAAACTGTTCCCCTTCTTTGCCTCTTCCTCCTCCTTCCCCATGCCCTGAAACTCAATTTTTAAACCACCATATGATTCGGCTTATTTCCCATCTTCGGAGGAGGGATTGCCCACAGCCATGGGGTCAGCGAGCTCCCAAAGGAGGCAAAGTGGAAGCTGAGGCTATTTTAAAAATGCCAGAAAATCTTCCACTATGTCTAAACATGGCCTGAGGAGACCATTACATTCTGAATGAATTCTGAGGAGATTCATTACATTCTTGCAAGTTCAATAATTACTTAGAGAAGAAGCTCCTTGGAGTGAAGGGTGTGAGCTACTCATTTGACAGCCTCCCGGCCTGTGTCCATAAACTCCGTTCTGCAGACCTCGTAAATGCTAACGAGGCTGGACAAAAGCAAAGCCCTCTTCTCTGGGGACAGGCCCCATTTCCCTCTACTCTGCACAGTGACTCTCATAGCCTTTGTTATGGCCTCCTTGGAACTCTGTACATAGCAACCAGGGCTCGAGGTGAGCTGGTCTCTTCTCATTAAATATGATGCCACCAAGCTGTTCCTGTCAGTTACTGCCATTAAAATGACAGCTGCTGGTCAGCCCTGAGTGGAAAGAGGCAACCTCTTGCCTCTTCTTGCTTCCCCCAAATCGTGAACTTTTCCCTCTATCCCAGCTGGAAAATGCACTTGCTGACCCAGACAGGGTGACTCTGAGAATTTTCCCAGGCACAACCCAGCAGACTGAATTCTGAACTTGAGGAGAGACACTTGCGAGGTTCTCGGGGACTTAGATTGAGCCTCCACCCATCCCAGCCTCCCCTCAACTATCCCAGTGGTTGGGCTCTGCAACCAGAGCTGTTCCTTCCTTCAGAGAGGACAATCCATTGGACACACCCCTCTCCCCAGATAAGTCAGTTGTTATGGAGGAAAGAGAGAGGCAGATGTATGCATGTGTGTGTGTGTACGTATGTGAATATGCACACTCACGTGCTCTTGTGTATATATGTACATTGGGTTCTTATATGTGCATTTAATGGGCACATGTGAATTTCCATGTGCACGTCTGTCATGTGAGCAGTGTGTTAACCATCAGAGTACTTCAACCCCCTTTCCTCTCTCTTCTCTACCCACAGCCTGCTTCTCCTTACTATAAGGTAACCTCTTCTAATTGATTTCATTTGCTTTCTTTCATCTATTGTGTGTATGCAGGCAGAGAAAAAGAAAAAAGCAAAAAGAAAAAAGAAACAGGCAAACAAACGAAACCAAAACAAACACAAAACCCAACTGACCATCATTTTGGCAAAGAGGATGGTTTGCAAATGTAAACAGCTCCTCTTGGTTTAGTGGAGGTCTTTCTTTCCTGGAACCCAGCTCCCAGGGCCCATGTGGTATGAGGACACTGTCTCCTGTTGTCGTAAACTCTGTCCCACAGCTCCATGTGACCACTGGGTGAGAGGAATGACTTAAAGCAGCCTGCTAATCCTACTGAGTGAACATAGACTAATAAATGGGGAAAGACAAGGCTTCTGACTATACTTCTAATCAAACCCAAGTGGCTGTGTTGGTGCCAAAGCTTTTTCCATGTAATAATGTGTCCTAAAAAAAATCTCTTAGATTTAAGATCTCTTTGTTCTTTTTCAGGGGCTCACAGACACAATCATATTACCCCAGCTGGAACATCTGGAAGTGTAATGCGAGATTTGGAGTCAGGCTCAAATCGTGAATTGGGTTACAAGTCAAGTAACCCTGAATAAGTTCATGAATTCTCAGTTACTTCATCTAGGAAAAGGGGGAAGATAGTCCTACCTATCTAATAGGGCTGTTGTATGGATGAAATGAAACTAACTTATGATGATCTTAATGCAATCCTACACAAATAGTCAGTGCTCTGTTAGCTATTTTTATTTCTCCCTCTCTCCCCCAAGCTATTGCTGGTGCTCAATCTCTCCCATCCCTCAGTGTGGCCTCCCTGCTGTGTTTCCCAGGGTTACCATAGCAAAGTGCTGCAACTTGGGTGGCTTCATATAACAGAAATTTATTCTCTCACAAGGCTTGAGATCAGAAGTTTGAAATCCAGGTGTCAAAAAGACCATACTCCTTCTAAAAGCACTAGAGAAGAATCCTTACCTGCCTCTCTCATCTCTTGGTGGTTCCTGGCTTTCCTTGGCTTGTGGCCACATACCCCATTCTCTCTGCCTTCCTCTGTCTTCACACCGCCTTCTTCTCTCTGTTTCTCCTACATTTGTGACGACACCAGTCATTGGATTCAGGGCCCACCCAAAACCCAGTATGAAATCATCTTGAGATTCTTAGCTAATCACATCTGCAAAGACTCTATTTCCAAATAAGGTCACATTCTGAAGTTCTGGGTGAATGTGAATTTTGGAGGAGACAATAAAACCTACTCCACCTATAAACCTACACTCCTCTCCCTTTTTCAAACCATCTCAGGATTTGCACCTGTCAAATTCACTTCTCCTACTCAAAGGATTTTTCTCACTTTTCTCCATCCTCATCACCAGGACCTAAAGCTAGCTACATTCATGGGTATAACTCTACACCCCTGTGAGTTGATCTCACTCTTAATCCAGTTTCACTCTTATCCATTGTCCACATTGTCTCCAGGGTGGTCTTTTAAAAGTGTAGACTGGTGTGGTCAAGGGTTCTGGCTTCTCAAGAACCTTTATAAACTCAAAGATATCTCTAGGGTAATATTCAACATCTTAGAATTCAAGGCTCTTTACAAGTTGGTCCCAAACTGCTTTTCTAATATCCTATTGCATCCTGCACTAATCTCCCTCAAAGGTCCCCAGGAGGTCTAAGGGACAGCCTCACCGCTGCAGCAGCATGACAGGCCTGTCCCAGGGTGCAGTCTTGGAGACCAGGCTCATTTGAGTGGCAAGTTTATTGAAAGCCCCTTGGAATGGGCATTAACTCAGGTGTGGGTGGGAGGAGGGAAGTTGGCAGCCAGTTCTAGAGAATGTGAGGGTTGACCCCAAGGTGCTCTTCTATGGCAATTTTAGCTCTAGCTTTTTCTTCCTAGAAGAACTTTAAGTAGGAGCCTTGCCTATTATAAGAGGTTATCAGCTATGATCTCTTTTTAACCCAGCTATATAGGGCAGGGCAAACTTCTATTTATTAAACATCTGCTCTTTTTGTCAACCTGCAATGACCCTTGGGCATTCCTAAGGCACCTTACCTCATCCCTAGCTCAGAAGATCTTATGTACCCATGTTCCTCTTTTGTGTCTGAACTTCTCATGCATGTGGAGTCTCTGATAGTCTCGTATACATGAGGTTCCCATACATATGTAGTGTTAAATTTGGCTATTTTCTCTTGCTAATCTGTCTCATGTCTATTTGAATGTTAGACCAGTGAAACTTGAAGATAGAGGAAAGTTTGTAGTGTTAAATTTGGTTATTTTCTCTTGCTAATCTGTCTCATGTCTATTTGAATATTAGACTAGCAAAACTTGAAGATAGAGGAAAGTTTGTTTTTCCCCCACAGAAACCTGTGTCAGGCACCAGACTCGAGGGATGAGGTTGGTCCCATACAGAGAGAAGGGAGCTTCCAAGTCAAGGGGCTCAGGATCAGGTTTGGAAAAGAAAAACTAGTTGGTGAAATAGTTGGGACTCTCGTGTCTGAACCGAATGACTGTGGTGAATCTACTCGTCTATGAGAGGCTAGCCAAGTGGCTTGGGCCAGGCTGGCTGAACATCAGCAGGCAGGATGGAAAGTGTTTTCTATGGTCAGTCTCCGCAAATCTCCCTGGTCACCAAGGAGGGACACATGGAACCCAGAGTCCAGTGACCTAACCCTTGTGACTCTCTGTTCTCTTTCGTCTTTGTTTGTTCTGTGGGATCGACAGCACTGACAACTCCAGGTCATAACTTGCGTTTGTAGCTGTTTGTGTTGTGGTTTCCTAAACAGCTGGGCAGACGGAAGAATCGAGCTTTCACTGTTTTGAAGGAATGTCAAGCCCTGTTTGTCTTGATTCTTGCTCTATTGCTCTTCCGGTTTCCGAGTCAGCGTGGAGCCAGGCTGAGCATAAATCAGGAGATTGCGCTTGACTTGACGGTGTCTAAGGAGTTCCAACTCTGGTACTTTAGGACCCCGAGTCCAACCAATTGGCTCAACTCGGTGGCATTTTCTCTGCCTCTCAGGTCTGGCTGATGTGCTTTGGATATGCCTCTTGCTGGGTAGCTGGTACGTATCCTGTAACCCCTTGACAAGGGCTGCAGTGTAAGGAAGTGATGAGAGACTTAAGCTGCTTCAGAAGTGATTTATGAAGCTCATAAGATACAACCGCTTCTGAAACCCGTGTTGTCATTTATTCTAAACCCCCCTTTTCCTAGTAATTTTGGAAAATTCACAGAAGCAGAGGGTTCCAATATTAAATTAGGCCTTGGGAATGACCATGTCTAGTTCAGCCAGGGTGGCTTTCTCACAGTTTTGAAGGTTGGGAAGAGCAAGATGCCAGCAGAACAGGTGTCTGTTAAGGACCCACTTCCTGGCTTGTAGACAGTCCCCTCCCGGCTGTGAGAATCCTCACAGGGCTGAAAGAGGGCTCTCTTGGCTCTTCTAACAAGGACACTAATCTCATTCACGAAGGTCCTACCCTTGGGGACTAATTACCTTCCCAAAGCCCCACCTCCACATACCACCACATTGGGGGTTAGGCTTCCCTTTTGGGGGACATAAGTGTTCAGTCCATAGCACAGTCAAACATTTTCATGTAACAGAAGGATAATTGAGGTGCAGCACCATGGGGAGCCCCGCCAGGGTCCCCGAGCTGGATGGCAGCAGGTTGTCTGGTTTTCAGTGTAGGACTTTCCACCCTAAGATCATGATTTTGATTCATTCTGATTATTTCAATGATATGATTTCATTCTCTCAAGGCATTCATCCTGCCTTGACTATTTTTGCCTCTTCCACTTAAAAGCAGAAATAAGACAATTTATAAGGACACAGAGGAGCAAGGATTCTGGGGAGATGGCCCTCCAACTATAGATTCCTCCCCCTTCTCTCATGCTGGGTGGGAAGGGGGTGAAGGAGTTCAGGGGGGAAGACTGGGCAAAGGTCTTTGCTCCTCAGGGGTGGAGTCAGAGTTGGAAAGAGATTGCCTCAGACTAAGGAAAGGACAGGATGGGGGATCTTGAGAAAATGCTGGTTCTGAAATGTATTGACCTAAGGCAAAGAGTGATATGAATTCTGACTGTGTGTGGTTTCTCTGGTCCCCATGAGGCCAAGCAGGAGATGGATGGGGTCTGCATCCTTCCTGGCCCTGGGGTGGCAGATTTGAGGACCTACCTCTGCTAGAAGGTAGAGTCATCCTTGCACCTTAGCAAGCAACTGGTAACCCACTGGTTTCTAGACTGCCACTCTCTTGAGGGTAGAAAATATTTCCTCTACCCTATCTGTGGGAATGATTAGGAGACTCCAACAACCAAATCTGAACATAAGTGAGCAAATGAAGTGAAATGGAAAGTCACCTAAGTGGTCCTGGTGGCCAGAAGAGAAGGAGACTAGTCAGAACTAGTAGAACCACTTCCACGAATATGACTTGCTAGACAGTATGAACCAAAACTGACAAGGGCATTGAATGAGATTCAAGTGCACCACCAGCGTGGAGAAAAATCAGTTAATTTCTCCAATTCAATAATTTGGCAGATTGATTGAAGGAGAGGATGGTCACTGTGGAGCAAGTGGAAGATCTACGTGTATATCAAGACCCAGAGCAAAACTAGAAAGAAGACATGGTATGGAAAAAGAAGCTTAAGGAGAAGAATCCCTAAGACTCAATATGGGGAAAATAGAAATTCAAAAAAGAATTGGAAAAGTAAGTAATTCTTTAACAACTAATAGCAAGAGGGAGTGTTCTGAGTTGAAGACAGATCTGAATTTGTAGATTAAAAGGGTTCATCTACTCCTATTCACATTAAGTAATCATATTTACCAATTTTTGCCTGCCCTTCCAGAGACTTTCAATGTGTAGGCAAGAATCTGCACATATACATATATGTATATGCTTTAAAAATTAAAAATGGCCCTGGCTGGTGGCTCAGTGAATAAGGCACCAGCCTGCAAACCCAAAGGTTGCTGGTTCGATTCTCAGCTAGGGCATATAACCAGGCTGCAAGCCAGGTCTCCAGTCAGATCCATGGCTAGAGGCAGGTGAAAGGCAACCATACATTGATGTCTCTCTCCTCTCTGCTTCTCTTCCTTCCTCCCTCTCTAGAAATAATAAATAAATAAAATGTTTTTAAAAAGTGTTTTCCAATGGATTTTTATTAGCCTTTCCAAGTATAAATACATCATTTATAAATAAGGATAATTTTTCCTTCTCTAAATTCTTTAACTTCTAAAGTAGTTTTTGTGTGTGTGTCTGATGCATTTGAAAGTATTTTCAGAATGAAGCTATGTAAAAGTGGTAATGGCCTTTCTAGCTTTTATTTTTTACCCTTTTATGGGAATATGTGTAACAGTTTATCATTAAGCAGGTAGCATAATTTGAGGTACTATATTTTCCTTTGTCGAGAAGCATCCATTATGACTTTTCAGCATCTTTTGAAAGGAGTCTAGCTTTTTGGCCCCTTTACTTATTAATGTGGTAATTTCTAAGAACATTGAATTATCCTTGGGTTTCTGAACAAGCTTCAGATTATCCTGATATATTATTGTACAATGTACTGCTAAATTCTCTATGTGATATTTATTTTATGATTTTTGCATTGATATACATTAGTGAGTCTGGGTCTTAAGTGGCAACTTGGTCATATATTTATGTTGTCACTATGATGACTGTTTAATAACAATATAGACTCTTACTTTCTACTGTACTCCAGAATGGTTTAAAAAACATTGGCACTCTTTGACAACTTTCCCAATTAATCTGTTAAATTTTTCCTTTCTTGAGTCAATTTTGGTAGTTTCTATTTTTCACTTAAAAAGTTCATTTCTTTCAGGTTTTAAAATGTGTTGGTATACATTTTTGCAAATATTTCTTACAATTTTATTTATTTTTTCTTTATGGTTATTTTCCTATTCTTATTCCTTCTCAATTTTCTCTTGATAAGGTAATAATTTACCTATTTTATTGCTCACTTTAATTACTATTCTTTTTCAGACTCAGATCATACATGTACCTTATTCTTTTTTTTTTTAATTTTATTGTTGTTGTATTATATTCATCCCCTTTTTGATCCCCTCTGTCCCCCTCCCTACCCACCCATTCCCCCCAAAGTCATTATTCTTGTTTATAATGAATTAATGTCTGCCTTCACTTTTATTGGTTCTTGTATTTTATTTTGCTTAGTTTTTTTTGTTATTCTTTTTCTGCTTTATGTCAAATGCTTAATTGTGTACTAGTGTATGCATATATTTACAGTTATTAATTTTGATGGACTTATCCTACATATAGCTTTATCTAAATCATACATATTTTTTCGGTTTTTTATATATTTATATTTTTAAATTTATTAGTTACACATTTTATATTATTTACAGTGTCAAATAGTTATATAAGGTTTTATGATTGACACAGGAACTCCCCGTTCTTGACAGTTAGTTGGAGGTAGGTAGAAAATAGACAATAAGATCAACTTGAATACATTGTATTTTGTATTTCTACCTTCATCTACTTTTTGCCTATTTGCTCTGCCTTATGCTATTGAATTGGCTCAGAGGACATCAGGGAATGCTCATGGGACCATTGCATGTGTAAGGGGCCCCATTCCTGCCTCAACCAGGACAGTCCCTTTTATTTCTCTTGCATGTGGGGCTTCATTGGAAGATTTCATAAGAAAAGTTTCAACAATGTATAATGTTTGAAACTCACTAAACTTACAGACATGCACAGTGTTTATATCGAAACTTAGCAGTAAAAGCATGATGTGTATTTGAATTCAAGAAGACATCAATGACAAACCCATTATTACTGAATGTGACACTAATAAGGAAAAAACCATGGCCCACTTGGTTACGACACAGCATCAGTGTTAAAAGGCATAGCAATATCAGAGATGCTAAAATGTGAAAAAAATATGTATACATCTTAATGTAGACTAAATATGGAATGTGGTTTTTGAATGTGACTTTAGAATTAAAGTCTAGGGTCACCTGACAATTCTGTGACTCTGTTCAAAGGTGAAGTGACCAGTGAACTGTACATTGAGGAGAAACTCAAGCAAAATATCAGTTGCTAACTGGGTATATGAGTTCAGCTTGGAAAGAGACCTCTCAGACTTTTGTCCTCAGAGTTCTCATGGCCGACAGTCCAGACACCACTCTGCTCGGTCAGGAAGGGGAGATGTCCAGTGTTGGGGGTTTACGAATGTCTTCTTGGACCGAGTTACGCTCCCAAGTGCACAGCTGAACTCTTGCTGTTTTGTTCTCCCTCCCCTGCCTGTGTGGGTCACAGCTGGAGCCTCCGCCGCCAGGGTCCCACGGCCCAGAGGGTGATGCGTCATCCGTCTCCTTCCCGCTCTTGGCTTGCATCTGCTGCTTTCTGACTGCGTCCGGGCCTTCTTCCCTGTTTGCCCACAGTGGCCCAGGGTGCCAGTGCGTGCCACCTGGAAGCCTGGAACTCCAGCCCAAAGCAGTTAATCAGCCCTAAGTCTGAAAACATTCAAGGCCATTAGGTTCTAAAACACTGGGTTGGATTCTCAATGCATAGTTAGATTCTTGACAAAGTATTCGTTTCTAAAGCACAAGAAACTAAATTAAGAACATCCTACAGTCGTTCGCCTTTCTTCACAGTATCAGGGCCTTGACTGTGTTGGCCCATGGTGCCAAAAGAGTATTAGATGGGATAAGAGATGCTTCCACTCAGAATGGCACTGAGGGGCTTCTCTTTATCTTAACTATTTATGCAAGTTAAGCATTTAACTTTGTGTGTGTTTTTTTTTAATGTAAATATAGTATTTTGCCAAAAGTCTTTCAGTGAAATAGCCCCAGGAAGATATGGCCTATGTGTATTGCCTTGCTTTTTGTAACCCCCACACCAGCTAATTGTACAATTACTCATTCTCACTCAGAGAAGTGTGGGTAAAGGAATCCAGGGGGAATCTGGGTTCAAATGCTGGCTTTGTTGTTTGTAAATTATGTCATCTTGGGAAGCCATTCAAATGCCCCAGTTTTCAGTTTCTTCGTCTGAAAAAGAGACATGAAAAACCCCAAACTCCCATGATGATCATGAAGATAAAGTGATATATTTAGATTGCCTGTCACAGTCCTGGGAGATGGTAAGTGCTCCACAACAGCTCTTACCTCTCTCTCACGCGGTTTCCTTTCTTTCTATAGAAATGGCTTCTTCCTCCACGCCCACCCCCAGCCTCAGACCTAGGAAAAAGAGGACCAGGTTGGGTGAAGCTACCTTCTCATTCATCCTCTGCCAAGTCTGTAACTTCAAAGCACCCTAAAAAAAGAGCTGTCCGACCTTACCTCAAAAATCTCCTCAAATCAAACTGCCCTCATTTGTCAATTCATTTTAGCTCACAGAATTTGTTTATTCATAGTAAACATCAAGTAAATCTGCCACTGTGCTGGGTCTCAGAAACATAAAAAAGAGATATTTAATATAAATCCCTTCCTTCAGATACTCATAATATCACAGGGAAAACTTGCACATACACAATTGCAATGCCAAAGAATTAGTGTCATGATAAAAAAAAAACAAAAAAACAAAATAGCCACGACACTTGTAGTTCACCTAGGATGGGCATTTTTCAAGAGGATGGATGGCACAGAAGGCACATTTGAAACACTTCCCAAAGAAGGGAACACCTGACCTAAGACCCTAAGAGACAAAAGTGACAGGGATTTTGAAGGTTCATTTCAGGCAAAGCCTCACAGGGCAGTAAAAGTTGTTGACTAAGACTTGGCATAGATATCAAGGAATGGAGCCCTGTCTGGTAGCACAGTGGATGAAGTGCTGGCCTGCGAACCCAAAGGTTGCTGGTTCGATTCCCAATCAGGGCACATAACCAGGTTGCAAGCCAGGTCTGTGGCTGGAGGCAGGTGAAAGGCAACCCTCTCTCTCTCTCTCTCTCATTCTCTCTCTCATTCTCTCTCTCTCTCTGTCTCTCTTTCTCTCTTTCTCTGCACCTCTCTCCCTTCCTTTCTCTCTAAAACTTATAAATAAAATCTTAGAAAAAAAAAAGAAATGGAGAAGAGAAATGAGGTGGTAGATAATATATTATCAACTTTACTCCTGTGAAAATGAAATGTGTGAATCTGCAGGCAAAGAAAACAGCTAGGAAGGCTACTGGAGTAATCAGGCAAGCTCTGTTGAAAGTCTAAGCTACAGGCCAGGGCAGAGTGGGAAGTCAGAATTAGGTCAAAAAAGAGGCAGAACCTGTAAAATAGTAATGTACAACTTACTGGGTCACATAGAATCTGTGTCTCTCATTCTTAATCTCCGCCTTCCACATGGTGTTCAGGGCACTTGGTGGTTTACCTCTTTAGAGTGGTGCTTAAAGAAGAGGTGAAGGAAATATTGGTTGCAAAATCTGCCATTTTAAATCTGATAGTGACAAGAAAAATTGACTTTTTTTTAACACTACTGTTGAGTTTAATTATATCAAATAATATTTCCAATCATTTGATTTTTCAGTTGTTAATTCTGTGAAGTCAGTATAACTTCAGGCTGATGGAAGAACTATGCATAATAATAATGTGTTAAAGTTCATTATAAACTACAGGATGCTTTCATATACATGTGCTGATTTGATTCTCCCAGTGGTCTTATAAGATACACATTTGTCCTCAATTTTACAAAGTAAGTAAACTGAGGCACAGATTTGCTTGATATAAATCTTAGTGCCCAAGAGCTAAGCCAGGAACTGGTACAATTCCAAGGCCACACTGCCTCTCTCCACGATGCCAAGAGTGGAATCAAGTTTCCTTCTTCTTTTGGGACGCTGTCTGGGTCTCTTGGTCACAGCAGAAACCTGCAAGAATACATCTTGGTTCATGTAACTCTCTCCCTGACCACCTCTAGATAAATCATTTGGCATGCAATTGGAGGGGTGGGGGTTTATTTAGTTTTTCTGGGTGTTTCTTTAAGGATGTTAAGAGGAACCAGCCAATACTAATCTCAAACAGGATATCCTTTAAGGAAAACACTCCACACTAAACACAAACAAGAGATTTGGGACTGAAGAATCACAGACACTGAAGACTCCTTTAATTTACTTCTTGGTGTGTGTGTGTGTGTGTGTGTGTGTGTGTGTGTAGTTACTTTCAGAGTATCTCTTGGACCTTTAGTGGACAGCCTACTAGGGATATGTGTAAATCCTTCTGGCCCTCTGTGTAAATCTTTGTGAATCTTTCTTTAGGGTTCTCCCTCCTTCTGCATAAGTTTGTTTCTGCGTGTTATATTTTTAATGCACTGATCTCTCTCTCTTTCTGTTTCTCTCTCTTGCTCCCAGAGTCCTCACATTCATCAGGACACTTAAAAACAAGAAGGATGGATGAGCTCATTCCCCCTAAGTCAGACCAGACCACCCACAGTGAACCATGTGGACCAGGTCTAAATTTGTACTGGGGACCAACCTTCAGCTGGTTTTGCTGTCCTCTGGCTTTAGTTTAAGGTTGCCACCATCTCTTGGGTCACGGAAAGTAGAAATCTATTTCTGTCATCTTCTCACCGAGGTTCAGTTGGTGTCCCTGGAAGAAGAGGGAGTGACACTTCAAGTCTCCTAAGCCTCTGTCGCATTTCTGTTTGAACATCCCTTTCCTGCCTACCAAGTGTTCTTCTGAATACCCCATTGTTATCGTAATACTCACCACCCTTTCAGGCGATTTAATGGCTAAATCAGATCTTTTTTTCATGGCACGTCTCAAGGCGGGACCCCAACCCTTATCTCAGCAACTGATCTTTCCCACTGCAGACCTGGTGCCAGCGTGTCCCACAGCCCTCTCAGTCCCTGAGAGAGCCCTTCAGAATAAACAAATTGAAATACCAAGAGGATATTTACAGCCACTGACCAAGCTCCCAATTTCCTTGGCCGGCCGGTAGACAATGTACTCCGGCCTCAGCCCTCGATTGTACTGTCAGAAATTGATACGGGACCAAGATTGAGAAAATATTATGCTAAGCTAGCCCATAGGGCAAACAAAACACAGTCTACCATTTCTTTAGGGGCTCTTGGGCTGTTTGTTTGCTTTCACAATGATATCTCAATCATCATGCATTCGGGGCCTCTCCCGCTTAAACTTCCTGATCTGTTTCCCAGAGACTCGAGGGGAAACTGGTTTGGAGCAGGGAGAGCCCCATGGCACCTAACAGCTGTGCTTTTCTTGTGTCAGGGGACAAAAACCTCCCAAGAAGGCATCCACTGTGCAAACTCATAACACTCATATTGAACAGTTCTACATGCAAGCATCTCCTATGCTCATTAATACCCTTCATGCCAACTGCCTCAGGGTCCTCTATGGGCCAGTAATGTCAACCTACTGAAGCTAACACATGGAAGCTTCTAGGTTTTATTTTCAGACCCTGGAGAAAAAGACAATCAACTGTCAGGTGTTCTTAAATTAGTTTCTTTGGCTTTAGAAACTAATTCTTTTTTCAAGAGCCTAGCCACATGTTAAGAACCCAACCTCGTATCTATTGGTAATAAGATCCCATTAAATTCTGCTTATTCCCTCTTTTTCCTAGCTATGTTCATTTCCCCCAACGTCATGTACCTACCTCGGTTCTTTTGCGTGTGCTTATTAAACCTAGAATGCCTTTCTCTTATCCACTTCCCAACAGCCTACTCTTCTGTTCAGGTTTGGTTTAAAGGTGTCTCATTTACTCCATTCATTAGGATGGGACTCATACAGCTCTGAGCCTCCTGTCATCTCTCTACATATCCCTCATCTTCTTTTTCCACCACCCTATGCTATCTGGTGCTCTCCGCTGTGGCTGGGACTAGGGTGAGGCATGATGTCTGAGGTGCAGAATGCAAGATGTCACTCACTCTCCAAGCTGTGCACTTCAAGTTTGAGCCCAGGCATCTCACTTACCTTACCCTGATCCTAGCCCTGCTCTCTCTAAACAAATTCCCTCTCTCATAAAAATTGGTATGAGGCACGTAGGCCTAACTGTAAATGTATTTATTGCTTTCTATTCAAATAGCATACTTAAACTGCTTTCTCTTGGTTTTTTCAGTTTAAGATATTAGTTAATGATTTCTTACCATGGCAGAAGACCGAGATGTCACTCTTGAATTGCCCTCCATTCTTTCTAACATTCTTCCAGTATAATGACACCACAATTTCACAATACTGGGTTCAATCATCTGTGTTTACACTATGATGACCATGTGAACTTTATTATAGTGGAGTCTGTTGAATAAAGTATTTACATTTCTTTTCTCCATCACTTTGTGCTTTTCTAAGGAGGGATGGCTTCTTTAATGTTTTATTGTTGCGTAACTATTCATTTGCCTGTCGCTCCTTGAAACCTTAATCATTTTTCAGAACTGCAAAACTCCTTTCAATATGGTCAAACCACTGGGGAACTTATGATTCCACCTGCTGTTCCTATGCTCTTGGAGTCCTCCATTCTCCAAACAGGGCTCTGGGTCTGCCTTCATGGTGCCTGCTGATCAGCCAGCACAGAGGGACTTCCTGCACCTGCCTCCTGGGAATCCCTGCACCTTTCTGGAACCCCTGCTTCCTGAAGCCTGGGACTCCTTTATCCTTTTCTCTTCTGGCAGGAAAAAGTCTTCAAGAACTTGCAAGTGAAAAATTATATCTTTATCCTTCCCTCACAATTAATATTTTCATTGAGCATAGAATTCTGGGTTTAAAAAAAATTTTTTTTCCCATAGTAGCTTGGGAACATTGCTTCATTGTCTTTTAGCTTCCAACATTGCTGATAAGAACAATTTGATCTCTGTTATTTCTATGTAGTTCCCTCATCCCTTCTCCTTTCCTTCTCTTTGGAAGTTTTTTAGGATTATCTCTTATCCCTAGTATTCTGAAATTTTATGATAAAGTGCCTTAGAATAGGAATTTTTTAATGCATTGTGTTAGGCACTCAGTATTTTGTTTTTCTTTTGGTTTAAATCTGGAGACTCAGTTCTGGGAATTTTTCTTGTATTATTATTTTGAAAGTTTCCTTCCTTCTATTGTTTTCTCTCTTTTTCCTCATTTCTCTTTCTAAAATTCTTATCAGTCAAATGTTGGCCCTTGTTCCAGTTATCTATTGATACATAATAAACCATCTCAGAACCAAGTGGCTTATGACAATAGCAATCATTCACTTTACTCACAAATCTGTACTTCGGGCAGGATTTGTGGGGTGATGATGGCTTCATCTCTGCTTCATGTGGCATTATTAAAGCTTCAGCCATGGGACTAGAGAACCCATCTTTTGAGATGGCTCTGTCACAGGGCTGGCAAGTTGGTGGTGGCTGTTGATGGGGTCCTTAGTAGCTTTCCACATAGGACTCTGCACAGGGCTGCTTGAGCTTCCTTAGAGTATGGTGGCTGGGTTTTAGAGTTGTAGTATAGAAGGTCTAGATAGAAGTTGCAAGGCTTCTTTTGACCTAGCCTGGGAAGTCCTAGAATACCACATCACTGGCATTCTATTTATCAAGTAAGTCACCAAGACCAGGATTTTTAGCCATTTTTAGTTTTCCATAGCACTCCCTTCTCTAGTTTGCATGTATTTCACTCTTATTTTTTCATTTCTGACTTTTCCCTAGATTATAGAAGATTACCTCAACTTCATTTTCCTGGTCTTCCATTGACTTTTAACAATAGCACACTTTAAAAATGATATTGATTTATTTCCATGAACTCTCCTTTGAACTCATCAGGTTTTGCTCTGTGGATACAATATCTTTTCTTATCTTAATAGGATGGAAATTACAGGTTGTTATTTTCAGTTTTCTACTGTTGCATAGATATTGCCCTTTCTCCTACTAATCTTCTTGAGTTTATTTGTTTTGATCTCGGCTTTCATGTTAGGAAGTTTCCTTAAACATCTGGCATTCTTTGGTTAAATAAAGGGTTTACAAGCTAACAGGGATCTCTGGGGCAGAGAGAAGGTATTAAATGTTAGGCATCATTATGGGATGATCAGGCCTCTGAGAGCTTTTCCAGCAGATGAAATGTCAGTACCTGTAGGAATTTTTCCCTCGGGCCAGCCTGCTTCTGTGGGGAAGTATTATTCAAATCCAGTATAATAATACTGTCTGACAGAGATCTGGGAGCTGACAGAAGGGAGATAATAACCATAACATCGGGAAGGTAAACATTCACTTTAATAGCTCTATTTTCAGTACGACAATTTGCACTGCTCCAACGGGTACCGATGTCCCTCTTCAGAGCTTCTGTGCTTCCCCTCTTCAGAGATCAGGCCTCCCATTTGGTTGGGGAAGGACTCTCTTGGTTTCTCAGGAAGGAAAGGACAGGGAACTGGCTGCTCCATTACAGACTGTAACCCTGATTCAGTCTCTCCCCTCAACTCTCCTCTCTGAGGAGCTGCTATTTTAGTTAGTCATCCCACATTCTTTTCCCCAGTCTTAAACTCCTCTTATTCTCTCTCCACCTTTATCAAGCTTTGCTCCTGGGGGTATTGATATGGTAGTTGCAATCCTTTCATTTTAGTTTTAATCTTCACTAGTTTTATGTTTCACATCTCAAATTTTGCCATTCCCCTCTCTGACTCCATTTTGCCTTCCTCCCACTCTTTCTTTTTTGTTTGTTTAATTTTTAATTTTTCCTGGTCTTAGTCTGGTTTTCATTCCTCCCTCTTAATAGTCTCTATCCTCTCAAAATCACTTTTCTTTCCTCTAGACATCTCTTAAGCTTTTCTTTCTTCATTTTTTCCTTTTTCCACCTATATTAATCTTTGCTCATTTGTCACTGATATTGTGATGGTTCCTATTTTTTTCTGCATTAAAATTTTTTTGTTTAAACCTTATACTATACCCTTTCCTTTTCTTACTCCATTTGGCCTTCTTCCCTCACTTTATTTATTTACAATGTGAATTTTCTTTTCTTCCTTTGTCTTGTTTCTATTCCCTATTCTTATTATTTTTCCTCCTTACACCCTCTCAAAATCATTTTCTTTCAGTTAGTCATCTCATATTCATTTTTGCTTTCTTATGATAGTCTTAATTTCTTTACACCTTTATTTATATTGGCTCATTTTCTGTTGATAGTGTGGTTGTGGATGGGGGTTATTTTGAGGGATGTGGGTTTGTTTCCTGGATTGTTTGGTTTTGTTCTGGCAACTGGGGCTGTACCACAGCATACAAGGTGTGGTGGGTGGTGCAGCTCAAGTTCAGTCAGCCAGAGGGAAGGACCCACCAAAGAATGACCCAACAACAACCAAAACCCAGTCACAACCCAAGGGCAACCCAAGAGCATCTCAAGGGCGTCAAGTTCAGGAGATCAAGGGGACTGCACCACTGAATCCCACAGGTCTCCTACCACAGAAGGGCACACCACAAAGACAGGGAGTCAAAGCAGACCAATCTAAGGAGCAAAATCAAACAAGGAGAGTCACCTAAAATGGGGAGACAAAGAAACAACCTCCCATGGAAAAGGAAGGAAGAATCCCTAGAAAGAGTACTAAATGAAATTGAGGTGAGCGACTATCAGATGTGGAGTTCAAAATAATGGTTATAAAGATGCTCAAGGAGCTCAGTAAGAACTACAAGGAACTCTATGGAAGCTACAAGGATCTTACTGAGAACTATACCAACATGAAAAAGAACATAGAAACTATCAATAAGAGCCAGAAGGAAATGAAGAATACAGTATCTGAGATGAAGAATGCTTTAGAAGGAATTAAAAAGCAGGATAGATGAAGCAGAGGATTGAATCAATGAGCTGGGGGACAAGGTAGGGAAAAAAACTACCAGACAGCAACAAAACAAACAAAAAAATGATTCAAAAAGCATGAAGAAGGTTTAAGGGAACTTCAAGACAATGTGAACGTAATAATGTTGATATTATAGGGATACCAGAAGGAGAAGGAGAGGAGCAAGGGATAGAAAACCTCTTTAAAAAAGCAGTGACAGAAAACTTCCCTAATTTGATGAGGGGAAAAAGTCACACAAGTCCAAGAAGCACAGAGGGTCCCCCCAATCAAGATGAACTCAAAAAGGCCCACTCTAAGACACATCATAATTAAAATGAACAAAAGAAACAAATGAGCAAAATAGAACCAGAGGCATGGAAACAGACCAATAGTTACTAAAGGGGAGGGGAGAGGGTTATATGGTGCAAAAAAGGGAAAGGGACTAGTCAAGGAACATGGGTGAATGACCCTTGGACATGAAAAACAGGGTAGGGTTGACTGTGGGAGTGGAATGGGGGTGGGTTGGGCAGAGGCAATTGAAGGAGGGAAATTGGGACAACTGTAATAGAACAACAATAAAATATTTAATAAAAAACAATCCTGAGCCTTTGCATAAGTTCATGATCCTAAATCAATTTGCTCTCTTTTGATTCCCCTTAGTACTCTTTGGTTTCAGCAAAACCCCCAGTTAGCCTGTAATCATGCAATTGTCCTTTTTCATCTCCCAAAATTTAACATTTTAAAAATATTGATTTTTTAAAATCTAGTGTCTTTTTCCCCCTGTTCTCTCTGTGAGTTTCCTCTTCCCCCTTCCTTATCATTTAACTGGAATTTCGAGAGGGCGTGGAAATGTGTTGACTCTGGTGTGTTTAACCAGAAATCCACCTGTATTTTTCCTCCTACTGGGGAACATTCCAGTATTGATTTTAACATAGAAACAACTTCCTTCCAGATGACCTCGAAGAGATCCAAGAGGTAAACCAAAAAAGTCCTCCTTTATGACCTGTAGAAACAACAGCAGGCTCCAAGGGGCTAGTCCAGGCAGCAAGGGAGCCATGAGTGGGTCCCTGGTCACCACTGAGACCTTGAGGCTCACATCTTACAGGACCCAGACTACAGTCATCCCTGCCCACCTCCCCATTCGCTGACCATAGGAAAACCACCTCTTTTGGATCTGCCAGTCACTAGGCTAAGTGCTTAGATTCAGTGCATCTCCTTTAATTCTTGTAACAATCTTACAGGGTATGTATCATTATCACCCCCATCTTAGAAGCACAGCACCTGAACCACAGAGTTTTAGTGCCTTTCCAAGGCCACACAACTGGTACATGGCAGAGTTAATGCAGGAGTCAAAGATAGTCGTTTCTAAGACTATCTTTGTCCATTTTGCTTTTCAGTTACATATGGTCTCTGTGGTGTGGGGATCTGATTATCCAGCTCACTTGGGCACCCTGACATCTAGGCCACAGATTTTTGCTCCCGGCCTGAGTACTGAAGGGGAGCAGACACCCATCAGCTTTTCAAGTGTAAAACCAAGATATCAGGGAAGATACTCTATTAGGCCATTGGAAGTTGGTTGAGGAATATGTCAGAGGGAGCATGGGGATGCATAAGAAATGTATCACCCCTGGCTGATGGCTCAGTAAACAGGTACCAGCCTGCAAACCCAAAGGTCGCTGGTTCAATTCCCAGCCAGGACATATAACCAGGTTGCAAGCCAGGTTTCCAGCCAGGTCTGTAGCTGGAGGCAGGTGAAAGGCAACCACACACTGATGTTTCTGTCCCTCTCTACCTCCCTCCCTTCCCCTCTCCCTAAAAATAGTAAATAAAATCTTAAAAAAGAGGGATGTATCCCAATAATTGTATAAACTATATGGATTAGGGTTTAATGAAGAAGTGTTGTTTATGTGCCAGGCATTATGATAAATTCACACAGACATACTGGTTTTTTTTTTTTTTAATTGAAATCAGCCTTCAGAGAAAGGTGATACTTTTTGTACTTTCTAGAAATAGCTCATGATAAGATTGGTGAAGATACTTGTCAAGACCATACAGTATGGCAGCACAGAGGTGGGACCCCCACCCAGACCTTCAGATCCTAATCTAACCCCATTCCCCATTTAAGGAAAAATTTCCTTGTTTTCAGGAAAAATAATATCTATCATGGAATTCTTGTATCACACTGTTTATTTAGTCCGTGTCAGACCTTAGGAAGGTCCAAGAGGTAAAATCCATTTGATTAGGCTTCTTAAATTTGGGCATTAGCCATGGATCTTGAGCAAATGACTGGACCTCAGATTTTTGACCTGTTAGATGGAAGTCAGCTCACCTTCAATGTACAGATAACCACCAGGAAATTCACCTGCATGAAGGCATACGCTCTGTAAGTTTTAATAAGTGGTACATCTTATTACAGCAGCACTATAGTTGGACTATCTTTGGGCTGAAGAATCTGTTTACTTTTAAATGAACTCCCTGAGGTAGTCTCCCTTACACTAAGTATCTCAGGACTCCGTGGCTCTAACCACAGAACTTTGGATTCAGAGAAGGAAGGCCAGCAATGGGAAGCATTTTGCAGAACTGCTTCCATTTAGGTAGACATGGCCTCTTTCTAGGTCTACACAGCTCTCCTCTCCAGTCTCCTCTCCCCATAGGGGATTCCTGTACATAGTGACTTCCAGCATCTGGTTCAGATCCAACTGCTGATGAGTCAGGGGTCTGACCTATTTCACAGTACCCGGGGCCAAGGAAGAGCATGAAGGTAATTCTTTGGGAGAAAAGCTTCGTAGATAGAATGTAAAATGTTTTCATATAAAATATCTTTTAAATGACTATCAAGATAATTAGCAAAACCCAGAAAAAACATCTAGTGTGAGAACCAAATGTATAACTTATCCTGATCAAATTTAATGAGCATACTTCTATCCACTCTGAACTTTCAAGTGAATTTAATGCAACAGGAACAACAGTGGTGATTATAAAGCAACCTACAGCTAATTCAATTTATAGAATCTACTTCTTATGGAGCGCAGCTGTAGGGCCAAAATAGTTCTCCCCTGAACCCCAGGGAAGGCTTCTGAAAGTGGGGAGCTTTTCCACTGCAGGTCTTCCTATCCTACTGAGGAAGAAGGTACTCAGGTCCTCTTCGTGTTCAAGGCTCTGGATTGCTTTGGACACCCAGACAGCAGAATCTAGGCTAGACCCCAGATGAACGAACTCCAAACACCTGTAAACCTGTAAACACAGCATTTGTATAGTTTCTCCAGCCTCCCAGCTGCTCAGAATAATGAAGTCAAAGGCAGGGGTGACTTAGCATTTGGGGAACAAGTCTAACCATGTCCCTTCTCGCTGTCTCAGAGAGAGGTCAAGAATTCCTGGCTTGCGCTGCAACAAAATCAAGACCAACTATGCATGACATTGAGGTCCAAAGGCTGAGGTGTAACTGTCACTCAACTGGGTCCAGTCAAGAAGCCTCAAGCTAGGGAGTCTTCAAAGTGTGGTTCCTGAATGAACAACATCAACATCACCTGGGATCTTGTTAGAAATGCCAATGTGCAGTCCCTAGCCTAGGTCTGCTGATTCAGAAGAATCAGGAGCTCTGAGGGAAATACTCGATGCTCTACAGTTGAACTCGTCACCACCGCCCATCCCCGTGATGCTGATGCCCAATAAAACAGGAGAGCCACGACCTCAGGCCAGCATTTTCCCCTGGAACCAGAACCATCTTGGCAAGTTCTCTCCCCTGCACGGCCCAAAGTCAAGAAAAGAAAGGAAGAGGTAAGGGAAAGGGAAGCTGGAGGGTAGCTTCATGTTGCACTCTCTGCTCGGCCAGATAAGGACTCCGCAGTACCTTGGCACTGAAGCATTTTATACTGTGACAAACTCACTTCCAATAGTGGGCTGAGGCTGGGGCTGAGGGCAGGGAAGGAGACCTAATCTGTAGCGTTTGCTGGTTTTTCATGGTGTAAATGCTCCCACCACGTCTGATTTAGAGCCAACCATGTGCTTGCTGTGGAATACGAAGTTGGGAAGAGAGCTGGCTCTCACAGATTACTCAAGCTTATTCGAGCTACTGCGTAGCTTCTCACCACCAAAGGAAAAAGAAGCCATTTTCTCTCCAGCTGTCTCACCCACTATCCAACAATCTTACCTTTGCTTAGCTAAACACACAAGAAAGGGAAAAAAAGCATTTTTGTTGCACATGGCAAAGACTAGCTTTTCTAGTTACACTCTTTGTTTGGCTCTTCGTGGACCTGGTTTTCCCCAGCAAATGAAGCTGGTACAGTGGGGTAAGGAAGGGGCGATTGGGGCTTGGAGTTAATTCATCTAGAGTTTAGCCTTAATTCTGCTCTTAATTAACTGGGTCACGTTGGTCACATCACTTCTACTTTCTGTCTTCACTAAGCCAATACTCTCCCCAGCCCACACAATAGCAGCAGACACCTAGAGTAGGGGATCGCAGGGGATTCTGTGATTTAAAAACTTACTGGGAAAACAGGTTTTTAGCACATGCCTTATGTATCCCTTCTTTGCCTTACAAAGAGACCCACCTGGAAATCAGTGGGGAGGTCAACAATTCTGCAAGGCCCTCTGCTGCTGGGATTTATCACTTGGTCTCAGGGTCCTAGCTGTCCTGATTGGGTTTTGGGAAAAAAACACACCAACCCACAGAGGACCGAAACCTCCAGAGTGGCTGTCAGCAAATAATGAAGCTTTGGAGGGTTTTTACACTGGACCTGCTGCTGTTCCAATGCAGGTGATGCAGTCAGGGATTTCTGTGTTCTCTTCCTCATGGCTGGTTGGATCCATGGCACCTGTGACTAACTGCTCCCCATCCAGAGCAGAAGAAACCTGGCATTCTTAACTTCCAATCCTTCCCCCAGTGACCACCTGGGAAAGCCTTCTGAGCTGCAGCCTCATCTACAAAACAATAGGGCCAAACCTTAGGGCTGTCAATGGCTTCACTGAGATAAGAACCAGGCCCAAACCCCTGTCTGTGTTGCTGCTATTCTTGCTTCCGCCCTGCTGTTGTTGCCAAAATGATGTCTGCGTCCACTCCATAAATATTTGTTGAACTTCTGACAGCTGGATGCAGCTCGTTTATTCCTGTCTTCTGTCCTGTTTACCTTGTCCTCTCTGAAGTTTGCATGGGTTTCCTTAGGAAGGGGCCGGACCCCAAGGTCACAGAGGGCTGTGTGAACCACCTTGAGCATTTGCTGCCATTCCAGCCTCACCTGGGCGTTTCTGGAGCTGCAGATGTACCTCTCACCAGTGTGCCAGGTCAATACTTGTCTGATCTTACAAAGTTGATCCTTGCTGGTTTGAGCAAAAATTTCTTTCTTGGCCATAGCATATTTTTTAAAAATTAATTTATTTTTAGAGAGAGGGGAAGGGAAGGGGGAAGAGACAGAGAGAAACAGCAATGTGTGGTTGGCTCTTACATGCCCCCAACTGGGGACCTGGCCCCCAATCTAGGCACGTGCCCTGACTGGGAATCAAACTAGGAACCCGCTGGTTTGCAGGCCAGCGCTCAATCACAATTTTCCCGCCAGCTTAATTTCTTCCTCACTTTCTCCCTTTGGTGCATTCATGATTTCCTGTAAAGACTGAGAAGTCACCTACCTTCTGTCTTCTGTGGCACTCTCTTGCCCGATGCTCTGTGGGTCCTATTCTAACCAGACATGGCAGCAGGAGACCTATAAACTATTTCCAATGAGTGTATCCAGAGGTCAGCAAACCTTTCTTAAAGGGCCAGAACATAAATAGTTCAGCATGGCAGGTCATGTGGTCTCTGTTGCAACTCCTAAGCTCTTTAAAAGCAGCCGTAGGTAATGAGTATGGTTATATTACAATAAAGTTTCATTTTCAAAATGTGTGGGGCTGGTCATTGTTCTGCAACTCTTGTTATATACGATTTTCTAATTTTTAATTTCTAAAATGTTTCCTTCTCTTTAACCTGTATTCCTGGTCCTCCCTCTTTTATCCAGTTGGCCACGTCTCCAATCTTTCCATGTCACCAAAAATCTACTAGACTGCTTGGGAGTCTCATGGCGCTTAAAATAGCATTACGAGGACCTGACTTCTTGCTCTCTTCTCCTGGCTAATTAAGTTGATTGTATTATTCAGTGTTGGAGATGAACAACCGCCCCAAACTAGCATGGCTCCATCCTGGCCCCAGCCATGGGGATTTTGAGTTTGAGTATAAACTGTGATCCTTCACTGAGATCCAGGATAGCGTAAAAACAATTGTATCATGAACCTGGAGGAAGATTTCTGGGGTTCCAGACTCAGTCCTGCTACTTGCTAACTGCACCATGCAAATCATTTTCTACCTGAGCCTTCTTTCCTGAGTTCTTAGTTTGACCATGGTAGCTCCGACTTCTGAGGAAAAGTCTTCAAAAGTAGAGAGAATATCTGATTCTCTACCTTTTAGGTTACTTGCTTCAGGAGAAGACAACTGTCCTGTTGTGAAGATATTCAAGAAGCCTCTTGAACAGCTTTTTGTCCAGAGAAACTGAGGCCTCTCACCAACAGTCAGTACCACTTTGCCAGCCAGTGAGTAAACCCTAATGAAAGGGAGTCCCCTAGTCTCATTCAGACTTTCTAAAGACCAATATCTGCTCTATTGTAATGTGATTGAAGTATAATTTACATTTCAGAAAATCAAACCATTCTCCTCACTCCTAGCCCTGGGCAACCACTAATCTGACTCTGCCTCTCCAAATCTGCCTTTGACATTTAATATAACTAGAATTATACTATATAGTCTCTTGTTTCCTTCATTTAGTGTAATGGTTTTGAGCTTCATTCATGTTATAGAACATATCAGTAGTCTGTTCTTTTTTTCCTTGTTGCATAGTGTTCCATTAAATAGATACAACACATTTTGTCTTGCTAGTTCAGGGATATTTCGGTTGTCTCCAGTTTTTGGGTGTTATGACTAATGCTATGAATATTCACATATAAGTCTGTGTGTGTACATATGCTTTCTAGTCTCTTGGGTGTGGAAATTTGAGTAAAATTGAATGTGGTAACTTTTTGTTTATCTGTTTGAAAAACTGCCAAGCTGTTTTCCATAGTGGCTGCCTTATTTTACATTCCCACCAGTAATGCAGGAGCATTCGTGTTGATCCATGTTCTTGCCAGTATTTGTTATTGTCTATATTATTTATTGGAGAGATTTAGTGAGTTGTAATGGTATTAATTTACATTACTCTAATAACTAATGATGTTGAGTATCTTTTCCTATGCACATTAGCCATTTATATACCTTCTCTGATGATGTGCCCATTCACACCTTTTGATCTGTTATATAATTGGGTTGTTGGTCTTTCTGAGTTCTAAATGTTCTTTGTAAATTCTTAATACAAGTTGTTTATTAGGTAGGCATTTTGCAAATATTGTTTCTGTTGCTTGACTTCTCATTTCCATTGTTTTTCAAAGTGCCAAGTTTTAAATTTTGATGAGATACAATTTATCCTTTTTTTTCCCCTTTTAATGGCCATTCTGTTGGTGTCATAGCTATAAATTTTTTGCTTAAGGTCTTGAAGGTTTAAATATCTTACTGTTTTAGCTCTTATGATTATGTCTAAAATCTATTTTGAGTTACCTTTTATGTATCACGAGAGGCGAGGGTCTAAATTCAATTTTCTCAGCATCATTTCTTGAATGAGTTACCTTTCCCACAATGAATTGCCCTGAACCTCTGTTAAAGATCAATAGCCTATAAATCTAAGGGCTTATTTATATTATAGCACCATACTGATCCTACTAACTGGAGCTTTAGAGTATGTTTTAAAATTGGGACATGCACTCTATATAACTTGGTTCTTTTACAAATTGTTTCGTCTATACAAAAATGCAAAACATGTAGAACAAATTGTGGGATCTTCTTGTCAATCCGCTAAATAGTTTGACAGCAGAAATAGGACTTGGGTTCTCATGAAAAAGCTTCTATAGTTTTTTCAAGTTGTAGAGGCCTACCACATGCACCTCACAAACCTGCAGGGAAGTTCTAAGTGATGCCCCCTTCCAGTGGCCTGTCTGCTCCATCTTCCAGTCCCCTCCATCCCCTTCCATGCCAGGGTATTAGGTATACCTCCTCAGAGAAGACTGGGGGTGAGGGCCTACACTTCTTAAAGGTATTTGGCCTTACCCTTGCAAGAGTCCAAGAGTAAGAGAGGACATGAAGTTGGTCTACTCCCCACCCACAATGGCTGTCTGGCTGCTCTCCATGGGAATTACTATCATATTGAAAGGACCTAAATTGCCTTTTCCCGTGTCTGCAGAGCTTACCCTATAGACCTGAAGAGCAAACGTGTTCCATTTTGCCAGATAAGCCATTCTGAGGATTCCACCGCCATCTGTCCTCCAATGCTCCATGCACTTAGCATCCTGTGCTCAGGCCTCTCCACTTATAGCTTGCAAATCTCTGCTGCTGTACATCGAAGCAATGTTTCTCTTTCTGTTCTCAGTTGCATAGAGATCAGTTCTTCAGTTTATGTTTAATTTTCAACTGAAGGGAGCAAGTTTCACTTTGTATGGCATAAATAACCAATGGCCACAGTATTGACTTTATTCATTGTCTGTGTTCCTAAGGGGAGGGTGGGTGGGATTGTAGACATTTCTGTAGCCCTCTCTGGTTTGGTGGGAAAAGCTCCATATTTGGGGTCAAATTAAAAAAATAAAAACTGTATTAAAGTCTTAGCGTTGAATGATCTTGAATAGTCATTCAGCCCCAGGTTACTTAATTTATTTTATGGGGATTATGCTGAGGATTACACATGATGAAATTTATAGAAGCATTTGTATCCTGAAATTTTCTGTGCGTAAGGAAGCGGATGTTTTGATTTTCCAAGGTAGAGATTAATAGTTCAAATCTTTGTCCATTGGCAATGCAGAGTTAGAGTTTTTGCTGATCATAATTCATATCACAGATTACATAAATGGACAGAGAGTTCCTAAATTGAGGTTACTATGTTTCTTAAGAGAATCCAATTGCATCCACTTAATAAACTCTTTTCATAAACAGAGGTCTCTCTGGAACTGATGATAGATGGGGGTGAGCTTGCTATGTGATTTCCTACTTAAAGTGAAAGGCAACTTTATGGGCCATAGCTAAAGGAGAGGAGACACAATTCCAAAGAGCTGTGTAAAGCTCAAGGTCTTCTTCTCACACACTCTTTTCTCTTTGAAATCAGTTTGCAGTTTTTTGGTTGTTGATTTTCCCTTTTGAAGAATCCGCCTCTGGAAAAGAAAACAATAAATTCAATCTTTAGCTATGTTTTCAATAGGAAAAATTTCAACCACTCAAGGTCATGTGCAG
This sequence comes from Noctilio leporinus, assembly GCA_004026585.1. Taxonomy (NCBI): domain Eukaryota; kingdom Metazoa; phylum Chordata; class Mammalia; order Chiroptera; family Noctilionidae; genus Noctilio; species Noctilio leporinus. Next base: position 177,434 of record PVIW01002212.1, read on the forward strand.
TGGGGAAGTGAGTTTGACCTTGTTCGTGAAACAAGCGTGTTTATTCATTCATTTCGTTGTTCCCCTTAAGAAAGTGACAGCCTCATGAAAAGCTTTTCAATTGTTAGAACTTAATACCTATGGAATTTCTCTTGTGGGCTCGCAGGGATGAGTAGGCCATCTCTGGCCTTGGGTGAAATTCTAGAGTCAAGTCTGGAATGCTGAGGGATTCCATGGGTCTCTGACTGCTTTACCTGCAAACTTGAACTTTTATTTTGGCTGTACCCTGCTTGAATGAGTGTTCAGATTTCAGATGATCTCTTTGCTCCTGACTTGATTCTCTGTTTGCATGGCGTATCTGAGAAAATGATGGCCTTTTAGGGCTCTTGGGACGCAGCTGTGAGCATTAGGAGCTGTCCCCCTCTCCTTGGCCTATGTTTGTGAGCACCTCCAAAAGCCACTTATCCATATTAAAGTTGCTTTCTTTACATTTAGAATAAGATCTAAAGCACCTGATGCAGAGCATGTACTACATAAGGGGCCGCCTTATACTTCCTCTGCTTCGATTACTGTTAAGACTATAGTACTGCCAACTATCAGGTCCAATCCTTCATTCCAGCCCTTCCCAGGCCTTTAGTCTGTTGACATGTGGGACTTTGGAATCTACCCTTGTAAGTTAAAGATCTTGGGTTGGAACACCTACCCGCATGCTTGTGGGCAACCAGCTCAATGGTGTGAAGCTTAGGCAATGCAGAATATAAAGGAGTTCTCTTGGAATCACTTGCACTAGCTACCTTTCCTTTGCAGATCTGCTATTGTTTGCAGACAGAATGGCTAAAGGTTATTTCTGATCCCTGGAGGACTGTATCAGGATTTATATCAGTAATTAACAGTGTACTGTGTGAGGCAGCTGAATGCATCCAACAGCACAATTTTAGGCAGGAAACTGCGAGTTACTCCCAGGCCACTCTAGCACTTGTCTGAACACTTTATCTCGGTCCAGCTGCCAGAAAACTTTTCATTCCCTTCCCTTACATGCAGGGAGCCGCCTTTCCTTGAAAAGCTGAACTCGGAAACATTTAACATTCTCCCAGGAAATAACTCCATTCAAAGCTATTGTGTTTAAGTGCTGGAGTGTTTGACTCGAAAGTGACTTGCGCAAATCAGTGCTGTTGATTGCTAAACACAATGGTAATTACTAGGGAGGATGGTGAAAACACAGTCTAGTCGTATGAGCACTAAGTCAACTGAAAGTAGAACCTATGACGGATTCTTCGGATCACACTGCGGTTACAGGGACAGGGTTGGCAAGTACGGGGCATGTATGCTTAAGTAGCTTTCCCTATTTTCCCATGTGGAAGTGTTGTTAAGTGGTCTTCCTTTCCCCCTTCGGCATCTGGAGGCCTCAGAAGTCTTCTCAACTAGCACTTCTGGTGCCCATTCTCAAGCAAATGGATTTTCCCAAAATGAAAATGATTTTCTGTCTTCTTGATGGAGTATGTGTTTTCAGATATCGACTGTGAGTTGAGGTTGGTGGCAGTTTTGTTTTTTTTTTTAATTTGCCCCTGTATTGAAGCAGGGTACAGAAGGAAGCTGAAGCTTATGGAAGAAGAGAAATTTCCCTTTGTAACTCTCAGTCTCGTGATGCTTCACTACATTGGACCTTTCTCCATGACAAGGGTCAGGGAGGTGAAGTGTCTTGTACTTTGAGCAGAGCCTTGCTGCGAAGGAACTTGAGGGTTCCTTTAGAACCAAGGCAAAGGGAGGATTACCCAGACCTGAAGTCCCACCCCTATATTCCAGAGCTTGGAGGAGTTACATGCTTGTTTGTATGTTCTATTTCTGAAAGACAAGCCAATCAAGGAAAACATTTGTTTGTTTTATAACATCAAAATGAGAAGTATGTTGCCTGATGGAATTATTTCAGAGGCAACAATCACATGACTATCTTGGCAGCTCGTTGTTTTCTGAGCTTATTTGGCATTTTGGAAGTTATCCCTGCTGATTCTACTCAATGGCCACTCAAAGATTCATAAGGGCTCCAGTTGGGCATTTTGTGTTTCTTGGAGCCAAGACCATATGGAGCCTCCAAATGTCAGCATAACCCGTGCCCATTCATTCATTCATCCATTCAATAAGTATTTGCCCACAAAGTGAAAGAAACTGTACTGAGCACCAGGGATCGAGTGGTACATAAAAATAGCTCTCTGTGAACAAATCATGTTCTGGAAAGTTGTTCTTGATCCCCAGGGAGAGTTTAGGAATTTCTGCTCTATGGTCTGCTTTTCTGGTCTTATTTACTGTACATGTGAGACTGACCCATAATAATCACAATCTCAAAGTAGAAAAGTTCTTTTGTGCCCTTGGTTAATGAATTTATCCTACAAGCTTTTCTAAGTCCTTCATTGTCTAAGGCCATTGTGCCTGCCCTGAGAATGTGGCCTGCATATAGCTAGAGGTGATTAAATAGCTGAATGAGTAAAGGAAAAATGGGTTCTTAAGGGCACCGTATTTGGAAGTGATTGTTGTTGGGATTTACAAAACTTCAGAAGTTTTAGTAAGCTCTCTGCATTGCGTGGACCACAGTAGACATTCAATACGTGTTTGCTGAATCTGCGTATTCTTCACAATCAAAAACGTTTTATTCGTCTCTGATGTACTAGAAATCCTAACCCTACTTACTTTCCCTGGGGTGTCATTCCCAAAGGGGAACACGCAACTACCAAAATTCAGAACAGGCCAAACGCAGATTCCCTCAGTCACCCACTTTTTTTGCCGAGGAAGCTGGAGACGTTGTAACAGCTGTTTATAATTTCAGCCCAAATCCCCAATTAGCCAGCCCAAGTGGAAGAATCAGCCAGCCTTGACTCCTGGCCCCTTAAAGCATCTTTTAAAAAATGTCAGCGCGACATTGACACTGCTGTTGGAGGCTTTAAATAACCACCAGCTCTGACCCTGGCTCTGAAGCTGAGCAGCCCCTCCGTACGCTGTGTCTCTGGCTTCCTGGTAGCAGATAACTAGTCAACACGTTCGTCCTAGGAACCCCTTTTAGACCTCAGGCTCCGTTAGCAACAACACAACAAACAGCTGAAAGGGCTTCTGGGTCTAAGCTTCTGGCTGCTTCAGGAATTGTTGCTAAAATAAGGGGGAAGAGCTGCAGGTGTTCTCGGCCTTCAGCGGAATCAGCTACTGGTGCCACGTCAAGGCCAGGCATACTGAACTGGACCCAAGTGGGCCCTTAGGATAAGAGTCAGACTAGTCTGCAGGCAGAGTGACAAGGAAACAGGGAGGTTGTATTTGTTTTCTTATTAGACCTATCAACCGCGTCATTGAATTCTCTGACTCCAGGCTCAGCTCTGCCAAGTCATTATTAATACTGCTGCTGGTTATCTTGTTGAAACTTAAATTGAACGGTATTATTGATGCTTAAAATTCCCATCTGAGTTGCTAGGTTATAGAGAGCAATGTCAAATCTATAGCAAGCATTGAGCCCCCTCGCACCACCTGGCCATGAATTATTGGCTAGTCTTATCACATTCATCAATGTCTAGGGACACTGGGCTTCAGCCTCTTGGAACCTCATTCCTCACACGTACCAATCGCCTTATCCCCATGGGACATAGGAAATATCTGGAGCCATTTTTGATGGTAACAATGATGAGGGGAGGTGTTGCTGGTATTTAGTGAGTAAAAGCCAGGAAAAATGTTAAACCGCTCACAACGCACAGGACTTCTCCTTACCATAATGAATTCCCCAACCCGAAATGTCAGTAGTAGCGACCAGTGGAGAAATCCTGGTGTATGCTATTACCTCTGCCTGGAACACCCTTCCTTCCCAGTCTGGTGAAAGGATCTTCATCTTGAAACCCTGCTTTAAGTTTCCTTCCTTTGGGAAGCCCCTCTCAGCACCGCTCCCTTCTCTCTCGTTGCTTTAGTTTCTTTGTCCAATCCTCAAACATTATTTCCCAACCTCTACTAAATACCTTTAATGTTTCACTTTATTGTTTCAAAGCAGCAGCACAGAGACAAAGGTCACTTTCCCCTTAAGAACTGGGACCGTCTTTTTGAAATTCCAATTCAGAGCATGGTAGAAGCCCAGAACACGCACCCATTGACTTGTTCTTGGCTGTGACTTGTTGTCATGGGGGGCGGGGCACCATCCAGGGTGTGGGGGGTCGACACCACCTTGCACAGGAAAGGCAGGCCTTTCCTCTGTATTTACAAAACCCCCACTCACACGGGATGATGTGTGCTGAGTGGATTTTACTGGAAGAAGGAGAGGAGTAAGTTTCCGTGTAGCAAAGCAAGCAACTCAAAACAACCGTTAGATGTCTCAGTTCCCACCTCAGCCACTGCGCTCTGCAGGTGCTTTTAGAGCTGCTTCCCAGGTTGTCTTGGGGCCCTGCTCAGCTTCTCCAGCTCCTCGCTCCACCCTTGCCTCACTCGTCTCCCCCTCATCTCTGCCCTCAGATTTGTTCCAATAAATGTCACTTATCTGGACCACCTTAGGTTTACCCTGCCACATCCTTTTGCCCAACTCCAGCCCACCTTCTGCAGCAAGTTAATTAAGGTGGTTGCTGGCTGTTCCTGCCTAGTGGCCAGAAAGCACATCAGTGATTATTCATCTTAATGACCATGTGTTTCAGGTTGACTCGGTCTCATGCTTGCTGCCCACTCTTTAGAAGGTTGGTCCAGAGAGTGCACGGTGTGCTTACAAGTAAAGGGAGCGTTAGAGGATCCAAAGTATGAGTCAAGTATACACAGAGCCAAGTCTCGAGATAGGAATGCAGGAAAGGAGCATGAGATGAATAGAATAGATTCAAGAGAGGAGGCAAAAGTAAATTATGTATTACATTCCATCCCAGGCTAGGCTAAACCAGGTACAGAGAATATATAGACAGCCAGGTCACTGCCAGATCTAGATGCATGAAGCTGGGTTTTTGTTTTTTTTTTCTTTTTCTTGGTACTCAAGCCAACATTTAGAAGAAACACAGCTCACGTTTGAATGTGCTACATTCAGAAAGAACAAAGCCAAAATGAGTTCAAATTTAGGATGTTGAGCATCTTAAGGTTCTAGTTGTATATAAAAGATTTTAAGACTTATACACTGGAGTCTTTTTTAATTTGCTCATAGTAAAAAAGGATTAAGTAGGTGGGTATAAGGGGGCTACATAGTAATGGAAAAAGTGCAATAAGATTTAATTTAAAATACAATGAAAAGAAATTTTAAAAAGAGAATGTTGAATTTGTAAAAAAAAAAAAAATACAAAAGGGTTAAGTAATACTAATTTGTATTTGCTTGCTGACAAATAAACCAGTAGCATTTCCATTGTTTATGGACATAAAATGAAAGCCACTATACTCTCTGATCATATCATGGCTCATTTTAATTTTCCAAAAGCTGAGGAATTTTGTAGAGGCCTATAGGATCTATAAAATTCCTGTGGGCATAAGAAGGAAAGAATGCAAATACATAAAAGGGGGAGGTCAAAAACATGACATCTGTCGTTTCTTTTCTTGATCATAAGGGAGCCATTTTCTGGTGGTGTAAGGAAAGCCCTCAAATGAAGAGGAAAAAATGCCGAAGGCTTTAAGTACACCTGATAACAAACAGAGGGAAAGAAAGGGAACAAGGTGAAGAACTGTGAGGCTAAATATTGACAATTAGAAACTCAATGAAACATGGCTGATGACAAGTTCAAGATGATGATGGAAAAAAGAGACCAAACAAGATTAAGTGTTTGGCCCTGCAGACATGTTCCAAAGTGTCCAAGAGGTGTCAGGAAGACATGGTGATGTTCTTCTTTAACAGAATGGATAAAAGTCATGCCAAAAAATGATCTGCTGACAAGAAGAGCCTTCCTCCTTTCCAGAACGGGTCTGGGGCAACAAAGGGGGCAAAGAGAAGGACAAGAGTGGAGTCATCAAAGGCTCACCTTGATGAAGGGAGGAGGCCACAGTTCCATATGTGAAAACCATGAGCTGAGTGTCAACCAGGAGACCAGCCCCTGGGAACGCTGGCTGCCTGGGACGTGGTGCACTTCAGAGGATGCTTAGAGCAGATTGTTGACCTCAAAAGTCAGTGGTCTAGGGGAGAAGCTCTTGACAAGCGAGACGTAACAGGAAGGGTAAGTGTGGTATTTAAATGGAAAGGGGGATCTATGTGTATAATTTCCTACCACCACTGTAACAAATGAGCACAAACCTAATGGCTTCAAGTAACAAAAATGTAGTTCCTTACAGTTCTGGAGGCCAGAAGTTCGCAATGGGTCTCAGCGGGAGAAACACAAGGTGCTGTCAGGAAGGCAGGCCCTTCTGGGGGCTCTAGGGGAGTAATCTGTGCCCTTGACCTTTCCTACCTTTGGGAACTTCATGACCCTTCACCACTCTGACCTCCCCTTTTGTTGTCATATGTCCTTCTCTGACTCTGACACTCCTGCCTTCCTTGTATAAGGAGTGTTGTTATTTCAGTGGAACAAATTGGTAATCCGGGGTAATCTCCCCATCTCAAGATCCTTAATCATACCTGCAATATCCTCTTTGCCATCTCACATAATAGATACATGACAGATTTCAGGGATTAGGATATGCACATCTTGAAATGGGGCAGGGCTTAGTATTCTTCTACTCTTGTTCCCTACTAATGTTGTAACCAAGGACCACACATGTAGTGGTTCAAAACAATACAAATTAAATTTTTTTTTTGCAGCTCTAGAGGTCAGAAATACAAAATGGACCTCATGTAGTCAAGATCAAGGTGTTGTCAGGGATGCATTCCTTTCTGGAGGCTCCAGGGGAGTGTCTTGACATTTCAACCTTTGAGAGGCTGCCTGCATTTCTTGGCTTGTGGCCTCTCCACCTTGAAAGCCAGCAATGTTTGGTTTAGTTTCTCTCACATCACATTCCTCTGACACTCTTCTTTATCCCTCTTGTTATTCTACTGGGTCCACTCACAAAATCTAAACTAATCTCCTATCTCAATGTCAACTGATTAGTAACCTTAATTCCTTCTGCAATCTTAATTTTCCTTTGCCATGTCACCTGACATGTTCATAGGTTCTGGGGATTAGGATATGGATATATCGGGGTGGGGAGGATGATTCTGTCTATCATGACATATACTCTCCCATTTGAACATCAATCAACCCTATAGAATGCCATCCTCTCCATTTTCTAGGCAAGGAAGCAGACTCAGAGAACAGTAGCATCTTACCCAGGAACATAACTATTCTCACAAGAAGACCTGGACTTCAACTTGGTTCTCCAGGACTTCAAAAAAATGACTCTTTCATATGACTGAAAACACGTAGTATCTATCTGAGGCTTAAAGACTGGGTTAATTAATGAAGATACCTCCTAAGGAACAATACAGGGAAGATTGTCTCATTGAGGAACTTCCGAGAAACCATGAAACATGCCAAAGGAAAGAGGGAAAAAAAATAAGGAAAAAAAAAAAGAAAGCGTTTCAGAGACACAATTGAAGACAGGGCAAAGGACTTGGTGCCTCATGTGTTCTGATGTTTCTATGTTGAGGTCACGTGCCAATGTGACTTCAAAGAAAAGTCTTGTGATCAATATCTGCAAATTCCTAAGCTTTGGGTTTCCTTCCTTTGTTACTGCCTGACCGCTATTTTATTTAATGTTAATGATTTAAACATATGGTACTGTGTCTGTAAGAAGCCCTAATTCCTTTCCAAATACAAAGGCATGAATATATAAACCTATCAAGAACTCATTGGAAGAAAATATAAGTACAGGTTGATATTACATTGTTAGCAGTTCTGTGCTCAATAAGTAATGAAAAGAAACTGAAGCTACAAAGGGCAAGAGAGAAAGCTGGCCAGTGGTATTTCCCATCAGGGTGGTTTTTAGCTGTACAGGTAACCCCCATATAACACGGTTGTTAGGTTCCTAAAAAATGTGGTGTTATGGGAATCCATGTTATACGAAACAAAGAGCTAGTATGAAAAAGGGGTTTAGGTTCCAAAAATTTTTTAAAAACATACTATATTTTTATAATTAAGAGAAATAGCTTTATTAAAGTAACTCTCACCAAAAGTATAACATATTAATATGTATTAAATAATGTTCTCTTCATCATCACTGCTAAGCGCCATTAATGAAAAATTTCAAATGAAATATTTTTTGCTCTTAAGAGCTTTTATTGCCTTCCATGTTATTTGGGTATTTCCCTAACTTCAAATGAGATATCTTTTGTTCTTACATTCCTTGTTGTTTGGGGGAATTCCCTAATTTCGAATTAGCTATTTTTTGCTCTTAAAAGCTCTTATTATGCTTTATGGTGTTTGGGAATTTCTCAAATTCTCAAACCGTGTTAGAGTGAAACTGTATTCAAGGATGCCATATTATATGAGGGATTCCCCCAATTCTCAAACCATGTTATAGAAGCGCTATGTTATATGGAGGTTACCTATATCAGACCACAAAGAAGTGATTTATAAATTAAGGACAGAGATAAGAGATACACAGTTTTGTCTCAGACATAACATATATAGATTCAACATTTCTGGCAATAACAGCATTTAAAACACAAGGATTCTACTGGAGAAGTTAGGACGTAAACTCTGTGAGGAAAAAATTACTATTTTGTTCCTGCTGGGTGCTCAAGGTCTAAAGAATCAACATGTTTTGGATGGACAAAAGTGGTTTTAAACATGAGAGCATCTGAGAAATTATACAAAAAGAGAAAGACAATAGAAATAAACTTTAGAGGTGAAGGTGTTAAAAAATTGGAGAGCCAGGCAATCAAGGAAGCAGAAGAGAGCCAGCCACTCAGAAGTCTAGAGGGATTATTGTTGGAGAAAAGACCAAATTTGATTATAGTATTGTTCTGAGTCGCAGTCTTTGGTGGGATATCTCCTCAGGGACCACACTGACAGGAGCACAGCCTGCTATGGCGCCAGCCCAGGGTTGTGCATTCACCCCAACATGAGCATGGGATGCAGACAGATTTGAGGCTTGACGTCAGTGCAGAAGGACTTGGAATATGCCCAGAGCAGGCAGCTGGGGGAACAAAGAAGCTAAGGAGCAACTGTAGCTTTAAGGTCAGCATACCTGTGGGAAAGGACAATTTCTTTGAACAATAATGGTTTACAAAGGGAAAGATTTACATTGAGGGGAGAGGAAGATGGATGGAACAGAGCAAAAGGGATAAAACTCCCAAACCAAGTACCAAAGGTTGCTGTCACTTGCATATTTGAGATGTGCCTCACCACTGTCAAACCTTTCCTAAGAAACAACCAGCCCTGGCCTGTGTGGCTCAGTGGGTTGGCCATTGGTCACTGGTTCAATTCCTGGTCAAGGCACATGCCTGGGTTGCTGGCTGGGTCCCTGGCTGAGAGCGTGCAAGAGGCAACCAATTGATGTTTCTCTCACATATTAGTATTCCTCTCCCTCTCTTTCTCCCTCCCTTCCTCTCTCTCTCAAAAACAAATAGGGTCCTGGCTGGTGGTTCAGTGGATTGGCACCAGCCTGGGAACCCAAAGGTCTCTGGTTCAATTCCCAGACAGGCCACATAACCAGGTTGCAAGCCAGGTCTCCAGCCAGGTCTATAGCTGGAGGCAGGTGAAAGGCAACCATACATTGATGTTTCTCTCCCTTTCTTCCTCCCTGCCCTTCTCTCTAAAAACAATAAATAAAATCTTTAAAAAAATTCTTTAAAAAACAAATAAAATCTTTAAAAAGAAATAACCAGACAGGATTAAATGGGAGGATGTCTAACTATAGCAGGTCCTCAAATAATGTCATTTATGTTATACTGCAGAACCCTAACTCTTGTTTCTATTGATTAACCTATGGTAAAACTGGTTTCATTACACATCATTTAGCTTGAAGCTGCAGAACCTATTAACACTGTTAAGTGAGGATTTACTATAAACCCTTTGGAGATCCTAAGTTTTCTCTGAATGTAAATTACTTACATTTTTGGTTCTCAATCAGTACTTGCCAATTGGAGTTGGGCAGAGACAAAATTCCAGGGTATCCCACAAAACCATAGGCACTGATACTGACTAATACCTAAGAATCTTCCTGTGCTATATTGATATATGAACTTATTTGTGAGTCTTAATGCCACTGGAAAACCTCAAAGGGAACAAAGAAGCACCATTATACCAATATTAAATTTCTAACACATTGAGAAGGGACCATCTCATCACTTTAACACAAAGGTATGAAAGCTGTATATCATAGTTCCCTCATCTTGTATTACAGTGAAATGCCTGGCCTCTGACTTCCTATCTGCTTTAAGCTTGCTTTGTTCCCATGGTCTTCAGGACAATAACCTCTACATACACATAGCCTTGCATATAGATAATCTAATCATTAGAGCAATTCTGCTAGAGGCTTGCATTTTATAGCCCCTCTCATTTCCCCTTCTCTTGACATTAAAGAAGCCTAAATTCCGTACATTGATAAGATGGATTTGAGATACCAGTATGGCTCCTGTCTTCTCTGTTGGAGCCTTCTCAATCCATAAACCTCTTGATCTTTTGAAGCATTGGGCACATGGACCTTGTTGGAGAAATTACCTTGGGTCAGTAATCTCAGGAGGTCACTAAGTGAGGGATGCCATGACAAAGACGGCATGCTTCTTGGAGAAAGGAGAACCCTCAGACACTGCTGATGGCAATGTAAAGTGGTGTAGCTGCTTTGGAAAATAGTCCAGAAGTTCCTCAAATGCTTCAACACAAAATTACCACATGACACAGCAACTCCACTCCTTGGTATGTACCCAAGAGAAATGAAAGCATGTATTTGCACAAAAACCTGTACACAAATGTTGATAGTCATTATTCATAATGCTTAAAAAGCAGAACAACCCAAATGGACATTAGTGAATAGACTGATAAAATGTTATATCCATATGGTAGAGCATTCTTTGGCCATAAAAAGAATGGAGTACTAGTACATGATCCAACTTGGATAAACCTTGAAACCATCATGCCAAAGACACCAGTCACAAAAGTCCACTATTACATGATTCCTTTCATATAAGTCTAGAATAGGACGGCCTACAGAGATAGTAAACAGATTTATAGCTGCTTAGGGCTAGGAACAAGACATTTTATTTTTTCTGAGACAATAAAAATGTTCTAAATGTGGTGGTGATGGTTGCTCATATCTGCAAATAAACTAAAAACTATTGGAAGTATATAATTTAACTGGGTTAATTGTATGGTATGTGAATTGTACCACAGTGAAGCTAATAAAAAAGAAAAGCTTGTGTCCCTGGCCAGGTTGCTCAGTTGGCTAGAGCATTGTCCCAACAGGCCAGGTTCGCAGGTTTGATTCCTGATCAGGGCATATACAAGAAGCAACAAATAAATTCATAAATAAATAGAACAACACATTGATGTTTTCCCCTCTCTCTCCTTCCCTCTCCCTCTCTCCTCCTCTCCCTCTCTTCTTCTCCCCTTTCCCTGCTCTCTAAAATAATAATAATAATAATGCATTCCTCAGCCTCAAGTATTCAGCAAAGGTGTTCTTTTATCCTGAATCCCAAATTGCTGCCAGTTGCACGCCCACCCCCATTCACCCGACGACCAGTGTTCATGATTGCCAGCAGATTCAAAAGAAAGAATTCTAGCTCACACATCTTCTGGTGTTAGTCTGAATGTCCAGGATGTCACCTGAGAGGAGTCATGGAACATTTTAAGCCTCTGTGTCTTCTATAAAATGATGCAGATAGAATCCTCCCTGTAAGTCAGGGTCCTTTAGCCAGTGCCCAGTTGGTATATTTTTCATGCTCAACAAACCAGAGCTGGGGTTGTTCTCACCCAAAGTTAACCCAAGCACTCTAAGGTTTGCTTGCCAATCAGGGCAGAGTCTTTGGGCCAGTTCTTACAGCCATATTTTATAACTGGAATTCTTAGAAACCATTTGGTACAGTTGTTCTGTTGGTATAGTTATACATTTGTGGAATCTCTAAAAGGAAAGGTACTGTTGGATATTAGTGGAAGCCTGAAGCTGAAACTGAGTGGTTTTCATGAATTTCTCTCTGTCCTGCCAGTTTTGCTGTTGTTCTTGAATGGAGAGAAAGACTTGGGCTTGGATATTGAATTGCATGAAGAATTTAACCATGCAAGAGTATATGTAGATGGTCAATCTGAAATGTGCTCTTCCTGAGAAAAGGGTTTCTACACTTAGAGGGGTGTCTGACTCCTTCAAATATCTATTAAAACATAAATTGTTCAGACAATGAGTCAAGACAGAAAAATCCTAGAACTCAATGATCTTTTAAAACATTTCCTTCTTGTAGGTTTCTTTGCTTACAAATTAATTAAGAAAATTAATTACAGCTCACACATCTTCTGGTGTTGATCTGCCATTATGTCCTTTATTCATCAAAATTATTTAAGGATTTAATCATGTAATTTATATTAACAAGATCAATTTCCAGTAACAATGAATATAATTTGTTTCTGAGAGGGTGCAGTAGAATGTAGAGATGTGACATCACCAGGGACTGCAAAAGAGACCTGGCAATATTTCACGTCTGTGGTCACTATTATGGATTTATGTACCATTGGTAGAAAGTACTAAAAACATGAGTTATTTAATTATATCATGGTATGGGTTAATATATTATCCATGCTTCTCAAGCACTAAATTCTTAGCAGATGTATACTTTGCTCTTTTTCTATTTACTGGGTATGCATATAATATTTACAAGTACGCAATGGTGAATATGCTTAGAAGAAATGAATTACTGTCAGTGCCTACTATCTGAACAGCAGGAAAAAATTGTAAAGATATAAATTCATTAACATTTGAAACATTCCATATACAGGAAAATCCAGTACTCAATTTTGTTTCTGTAAATATTTTCATAAAATATTTACATATGTAGGAAGTAGATTTTCAAATTGGTAATCTGAGTAATTTAAGTAAAATAAGCAGAGTCACTGTATTATCCTAACATTATTCATAAATTTATTCAATATTTATTTATTGAGGGCTGCTATGCCTTGAACTGAGGCTAAAATAGCGAACAAAACAGAGGATGGTAGAGAACCTGGTGTAAGGAGGAAGCTCAAAAGTGTTATTTCCCTTTCCTTGCTGTTGAATGGAATTGTCATGCCAAAAAAAATTATTATTCAAAGTTGTTAATGTTTATGTAACTAGAAAGTAATGGAAACATTACTGCATAACTTGGGGCTGATTTTCAGAGACAGTGTCCTTGAGTTTATATTAAAGAAGAAAAGGCACAAAACATTGACATCTTTCTATGAGAATTGTAACATGTATGGCTTGCTTTTAAGCCAAGGGCAGGCAGAACATTCCTCATCAACAGTTTTCTCATCTGGATGAAGGAAAGGAACAAAAAATGAGGTTAGCAAGCTTCCCATGACTTCACTGCAATCCAGGATTTGACCTTTTACAGCTGGATCAGACACACCTTCACTCTTCTTCCACAGCTATCTAGAAAGCCTACACCAAGACACCCCTAGGAGATCTTCAGAGTGTTAATAAAAATATTACCTTGGAGAAGTTATTCATCTTTCTGTGCTTCAGTTTTCTCATAAGTTTCCACATACCTCCAGAAATGAGAAGTTGAGCACAGGGATTGGGTGTGTGAGTCTAAAACCAGACTGGGGGTTCAAATCCCAGCTCTGTCATTTCCTGTTGTGGAGCCTTAAGTAAGATACTTCACTTCTGTGAGACACAATTTTTTCCTCTCTTATTCAAGGAAATTATAACAGCACCCACCCCCTGGAACTGAGATGGTGATTAAAGGAGATAGCATTGACCAAGTGCTTAGCACAGTGCTTAGTGCTGAGTGTGAAGGGATCAGTAGGAGACGATGACAATGATGACACAGAGCAGCCCCCATCTCATGCTGGCTCTGTTGGGAAGCCCCCCTCCCTTCCTGTTCTTTTACCAGAAAAGCCACCATCCTGTCATCTGAAGAAAGGAGAAGAACACATTTGGCCTTTCCCAAGTGACATGAACGATCAAGAACAATAAGGAGGAAGAATGCACCTGGAAGACATGGTGAACCACACAGATCCAAGAAAGTTTCACTCTTAATATGTCCCTGGAGTAGCATCAGCACTCTGCAAGGTCCATGTGGTGCAGGGTAGAAGTTTGCCTTTGATTCCTCAATCAAGCTTTCAAGAAATACAGTTCGAGCACAACACACCAATCCCTGGAGACTAATGGCTACCTATCTGTCATCTGACATATTAGAGCACACTTCCTTCAAAGAAAATGCTCATTGAATCTTGTACAATAAACCATTTCCTAGTCCTGGGGCTGAGCACCAGTGACCCACAACCCCTTTCACCATTTCAATGAGCTAAATGCTGTTTGTTTTTTGGGATTTTTTTTTTTTTTTTTTTTTTTGTCCTCACAGCCTGGCCACCACCTCAGCTTCCCATCTTATTCCCAAAGGATTAACTCTTTCCACTCCCAGGGGCACCCATTCTTGTTGAGTTAGAAGTATACTCATTCTAAATCTGCAGACAGCAGGATAGAGCAGACCATGTGTGTTCTCTCTGAAGTCCGGCTCTTCTTTACTCTCAAATCTGGACTCACCATTCATTCTGTACTAAGATGAGCTGGGCTCCAGAGGGCAAACCTTCATCAGCACTTCACTAGGACTTTGGCATCTGTCTTGTTAGTGTTCAGGGTTTAGCATTTACCTAAAGATCTCAAGGACTTGATATCTGTGTGTTCTGGATACTCTCTTCAGCACACCCTTTAACAAGCTCTCCTTGGTGCTTCTTGCCAGTGAAGCTGGTCTTGCTGATGCCAGAGACTCTCTATTGACACCAGGGAGCCTGCCTGCTCCTCCCTGCCTTGTCTGCTTTAGAGCCTGGTCAAGAGCTGAGCCCCAAGACCTAGGTTTGAATCCTGTTGCAGACTTGCTCGCTGTGGATGCATGGGAAGTCAGTTTAGCCTCTTTGAGCTTCCATCTCCTTGTTTGCAGAATTGGGCTTCATTAGTCTCCCCATATGGCTGTTGTGAAGATTAAATAACATAACTGAGGGCAGAAGGTACTTTTTCAACAAATACAAGTACATGAGATAGTCTCAAGCAATATTAATTGAAATTGGGTGCTTGCCTAGTTGTTTAACATCTGACTCCATCTAGCTTCCATATTCTGCTAGTCCTAACCCTTCTTTGCTATCATTTATATCCATTAAAAAATATACACTGATTTTTTGCAGTTGATGCCTGGAACATGGTTTGTCTCAACATTCTAGGTCTAGATCAATGAAAATCAATATAATATACTTCTCAAGGTTCATTGCTGCTGGGAAAAATCCAAATGCAAATGAGACATCTGGTTCTCATGTACAGATGGTCCACACAGGAGTTGTATCTTCATCAAATAAAGCCAATGTGAAGTCTTGCATAAACTCAGTCCATATATCCTGTTTTCTTGTTAGGGATTAGAGAATATGATGAAAAAAGTGACAAGAGTATAATGAAAATCTTTTCAGAAGTCATGCTAATTTATGTTTCACTGTCAGTAGAATCATTTGATTGTTTTGAGAAATGCTTTTTAATCTTTCCATGTGCGTGGCATTGTTTTCAAATCTATAGGGAATTAAAAAAAAAAAAGAAAGAAAGAAAGAAAGAAAGAAAACCCAAAATGTGGTATGAACTCTGTTTAGAAGGGAATTAGAAATTATTTTATAAACCCTATCTTTTTTATATAGCATCTTAAACATGGATTGCAAGTCCCAGGCCTGGGCCTTCTAACTAGAATCATGACTCCCTTACTCTGGGTCTGATTATCAACTTAAAAGTAAATGAAAATTTGATCTACTAGCCATAGATTATTGTTTAAGTTCAGTTCTCACCCTTCAGAAGCTTTAAGTTTAACTGGGGGAGGCAGACAAGTAACTGGATAATTATGATTTAGTGTGATCAGTGCAAATGTTAGTCCTATAAGAAGAAATTGAAACACACACACACACACACACATACACACACACACGATTCAGTGAGTTTTAGTCTCAGCTCAAATGGCAACTTCCTCCTCTGAACTTTCCCACCATGTTATCTGAACTTCCATAGCAATTTTTTCCATTTTTGCACCCTCTACACATATTTGTAGAATGAATGAACAATGTCCTTACCTTTTCCAAACACAGGAAGCCCATATCTTATATCTGAATAGCTCCTGCCCAATATCTGATGTAAAGTTGCATATTCTACAGGTGCTCTTTTGGAGTGTTTTATGGCTGACGTGGGTGTTTGATTTCACCTGATTAAAAATTCTTCCAGCCTGAAAGGATTGCAGCCATGCTGTCTGACCTAGGGTTTGAGATCAGGATTTCCCATCGGCTTGTGTGCTGGAGAAACTCCCTCCCAGATTACTCATCTAATATTCTTGTGAGTATTCCTTCAAATCAATTCCCATGAGGTGAGGGAGGGGCTCCTCTTCAGGCCCTTGTCTCTTTCTGGATACTCACCAAGTTCAAAGAGATGCCAGTCTTACTACAAAATCAGCTGCTTATTAAGATAAATAATTCTGCTCTTAACTGTTGTAATGAGCTGTTATGAAATATGGTCTTAAACACTGCTCAGAAATTCTGTTTTTATTACTTACCATGAAGTCTTTGTTTCATGTTCTTGCAGTCATCACACTTTTCCTGAATATTCTGTCAAACTCCAGCTCATGTGATTCCTGATTTCTCCTTAAAGATCCCACTTCCCCAAATGGAGGCTGCCTATTTCCCTTTGAGCCTTCACAGGAAAGGAATATGGTGTCAAAATCCTGGAGTTTTTAGCTAAAATCCACACTTGTCATTGCTATCCAACTTCACCATGGTTTGTCCTTCCTCTGTACTCCAGATGCCAACTTCCTGACTGTCTGCTTTACTCATTGAGTTTGGGCATTGCGCTCCCTCCCTTTCTTTCTACCTAGAGTTCTGCCATCTTTCTGGATGATCGCAATATCCTAGCCCCTTATTCACTTATTTCCCTAAGGGTCTTAGTAATGTATCAGAGGTTACATAAATCTGCCTGGGGTTGGGGAGCGGGGAAGAAAACCTAACATATGCCTGGAGTCAAAAATATTATTTGAATATATTAGATGTCAAATAGGCACATTAAAATAAATACATGTAGGGTATAACATAGAATGCAATGATGTGGAGATTTTAAAGACAATGTAATAGAGGTGGATGCTGAGGACTGGCCCAGAAATCTAAGGCTGAATATTGTGCTGTTTTTAAGGATTCTTTGGCAGAAAAGTGCTATCCGAGATTCTCAGCTCCTCCATTCAGCTGCCAATTTCCACAGCCACACCCTATGAACCTTATCATCTAGAACTGGTTCTTCTCTGAAGCACTGTTCCCAAACATCATAGTCTATCATATAAACTTTGCCAGGTTGATTCCTAACGAGATTTGTTTTTAATGTCTTTTTTTTCTTTTCTTATTTTCCTACTGAGGTGTCAATTTCTTGAATTTGGTTTGCACTTTAACCAACAAAACTGTTTTATTTTTATTAGTTTGTTCTTCACAAGTCACTTCAAGAATGATCAGGTTGTTTTTAGTTCAGCTGGCTAAGCTTAAAAAAATTATTTTAAGAATAATGGAGTTTAGAATCATATGCATTAAAAAAAAAAAAGCACGACTTTAATGCTGAACTGTGTTTACCTGTGGCTAATTCATCTGAAATAAACCCTTTTCCTGTCTCTGGTAGTTATAAATGTTATCTAAGAGCTCATTAATATTTTTTCAGTCATTTTTTTATTAATTTTATGTTCAAAATCTCACATCCCTGAGAGAAGTTTTCTGAGGATAGATTCATATTTTTTAAAAGACTACTCAAATAAAGCATCTAGTTAATGATGTGTATAAATATCACTCCAGAGCTTGTTGGAATGACCAGGCGCTTTGAAAAGACCCAAAGACGTAAACCCAGAATAGACTCTTTGACCCATAACAGATAAACAGCAGCTTCTCCCAATTCACCATATGTCAAAGCAGAGTGTCACAGTGGACTTTAGTTTTAGGTCTAATTTCTAGGATTTTCATATTAGGACCCCTCACACAGCCTTCCCAACCCCCTCTGTGTTCCCACTGCAGCGAGAGTGCTTCCCTACCCCGCCTTGTCCTTTGCAGTTTATTAAAGGCTTACCAAAGCAGTTTTTAATATAAACAGTTCTTTCACTTTTGTTTTGCTACTCATAGAATCTCTCTTCACGGGGAAAGCATCCCAGTGGCAGACTGAGCTCATAAACCCCAGTCCTGCTTGGACACTGGGACTTTGTTTCTGGTAAAGCCCATCTGTCTGCCTCCCTCCCTGCCCTTCCCCAGGGATCCTGTCAGGCCCTCCGGCACAGAGGCCCATGGTTGTCCCCACCCCAGAGTCTGACCAACGGGTTCCCAGATGTGTCAGAACCCAGAGGTGGTCAGAGTTTCCAGCTGGCTTCCCTGCCCATGGGTCATGCACATTCACAAGCCAGAGGGCGAACTGGGGTAAGAACTGGGGAGTGTAGCAGCTACTTCATCTCCGAAGCTATTTTTGTTTATGCAGCCCTGGCCCTTCTGGTTGAACACTGCCACTCAGCGCTCACACATGATCTGGAAGCCATTTGGAGTTCAAAGACACCCACAGACTTCAACAAAGCAGAGTTGGGGGCAGCTCCTGGCTGTACAAAGGACATTACCATTCACATCTGTTTAAGAGAATTGGAGGCGTCTTGGTGGTGTTTCTGGTTGAAACATTACTGAAGAAAATCCATGCCTGCCACATTTTCTGCAAGTCCGAACCCAAAGCACTCTTCATAGGGTTTATAGAGTATCTGGATAGGAGTCTGTCGGAGATCAGGAAATGACCACACTCTTCTCAGCTTTCAGGTGGCCAAGGCTAGACCCTCCTGCCTGGTCAGGATGCAGATGGGATTCCTGATCCCTGGATGCAATGACCCCAGAGTCTGTCTTTTCTCCTCCTCCTCCTCCTCCTCCTCCTTTGGCTTAAACAACAGAAATTTATTTCTCATGGTTTTGAAAGCTGGTAGTTCAAGATCAAGGTGTTGTTGGGATTGGCTTTTTCTTTCTTTCTTTTTTAATTCAGATGTTTTTATTTCTTAAAAATGCCTTCAAAATTCTAGTTGACACTCAATGTTATTCTGTCTTTGCTTTAGGTGCACAGCATAGTGGTTAGATAGTCCTGTACTTTACAAAGCGTTTCCCTGATGCCCTTAGCACACAATGGGCACCATACACAGTCACCACAATATTACTGATCATATTACCTACAGTCAGTTTCATTCTGTGCTCAGCTTTGGAGTAACCAAACCAATGACAAAAAAGATACACTCGATTCTATTTCTTTTTGACTAATTCCCTGCCATCGCTTTTTTCCCTTTATTTTTCTCTCCCCTCCTCCATCTCCTCACCTTCTCTTACCATTCTTTCTTCTGCATTTCCCATCACAGATCCTTCCATCATCCTTTTCTCCCTGTCCTTCCTTTTCCTGCTCCCCTTTGCTTTTTTGCTCCTCTGAGAGCTGAATTTGAGCAGAGCTTGACATAAGAAAATAGATTCTAGACTCTTGCCTCCTTCTTGCTCATGGTCCAAAGGTACCTCAATACTGACAGGCCAGGACGCCTTCCTCCGGGGGTCATAAGTCTGGACCCTGAGACAGTTCCTCTCACAACCCCACTAACATCATTTCCCCATGCAGAAGCTGGACAGGAACCATGGGCGAGTTCCACCAGAGTTCCGGGGGTGAGTTTTAGAAGGCAGGCATGGGATGTGGAGAGAGTCTAGTAACTTGTGATCTAACTCTTCCCTTCCCCTTGTGAGCCCTTGGCCACCTTCCCTCTGGGTGCCTTTGAGTTCTATATGCCAAAAGAAGATGCTTGGCTCGTGGGTTCCTTTATTTTTGCATCCTTTTGGTTAAGACATTGTCATAAAACTATAGGTATTATCTTCCTCGAAACAAATATTAACCTCTTTAGTGAAGAAACAGGTTTAGAATGCAAGTGTCCATCAAAAACGTTTTCCAGCAGAGAGCAATTTCTGTTTGAATCCTACCCTGTGGCCTCTGGATCGCTGGTGCCACCTTGCCTCCTTCCTAGCCACCCCTAGTCTCTGGACCCAGTGCAGTCGCCCATTTCTCACTGGCTCCAGCAAACCCTGAGTCAGTCAGTCTGTCTGTCTGTCTGTCTCTACAGTGTGTGCAGAAGGAAAAAAATCTTCCTTTAGAAACTGAGAAGATTGGAGGTTAAGAACTGAATATCCGTTAGAAAAACAAAACTAGTACTTCTGAATACAAGCTTCTGAATATTCTTGGGAGCCAAGTTCAGAGCCATTGCACTCTGGATCTAGGTTGTTTGGGGGATGACTTTCTAGACTTAATGGGATCTTCAGACACTGTCAGAGGACTCATTCCAATTCTCATAGAAACAACATTTCAGTGTTACCCTGAGAGTTCTGATGGTCCCCAAAGCTGGTTCTGTGATGGAAACCTGACCAGTGTGGAGTCACCAATGGGCGAGGGGTGACAGGAGCAGGTCAGAGATAATCCTTGTTCTGCTGGGAATGTTTCTGCACTACCTTCTCTGTTCCACCCACCCCCACCACAGCTCTGGTCCCCATCACTAGAACAGCAGCCTCCCTGGTCTATGGCCAGGGAAGTCTCTGGGGATGGAAAACCAAATCCAGGGATCATTTGGAGAAGGAAGCCCTGGTTGGTGGATTCGTTTCTTTGTCATCAGACTTGGGTTTTGGCCCTGCTCATTACAGATTGTTCCCATTTCCCTGGCAGAGGCCAGGCCTGTGCGAGGAAGGTCTAGTACATCCTTGGCTTTTGCTCCAGCTCTGTGGTGAGGGCCTGCCAAGAGCTGCAGGACAGGGGTGGGGCTCGGAGATGATTCCCATGTGGGGAAAATAAAAAGTGAAGGCAAATGGCTTGTACTAGAAAATGCCTTGTTGTTTCTAGCGAGGAAGGTTCTCACAGACAAAGTAGATGAGGATGGAAAACAGATGCCGCTCCTGATAGTCTCAGCAGTTAAATGAGCCAGGCTAGTCCCTTCCATATAAAGTATTTCAATTCCACATTTTTGGGGTTGATGTTGCTTGGAGAGCAAGGGTGACAGTCACCTCTGATAGGCACACCCCCTAGAGCCTTTTACAAGTTAGACTCTCCACAAATTATTACATGAAAACTTGAATGAGGGTAGCCTTTGACCTTGCCATTACGTCTGGAAAGTTGGGGGATGGAAAAGGGTTGTGTTCCCATTTCCCTTCTGAGTGCTTTGTAAGAGTCATGACTGCTCCTCCCAAGTCAATAAATCCTGCTTTGCTTTCACAGGTAGGGGGAGAAAAAGGCCATGTGATACTTTATGACTAGTTGCTCTGGACCCGTGTTAGAAAGGGGACACCCTCAGACGCTTTAAGTTTCTGGTACCAGCCCGGCTTTGAACTTCAGGAATCTGGAAGGGGTTAGATATAAGTGTTCTAATTTGGGTCCCCCACTTGTAAATCCAGTGAATGACCCAAGTATCCCTCTAGAATAAAATGAAAATTAAAGTGACTGTGGATAATATCCATGGGTGCAAATGTGTGTAGCCATGTCAGTTATTAGGAAAACCAATGCTGGGAACATTTGGGATGTGATAAGTTCCCCTAAAGCCATGTTTCTTTGATTGCTTTTGCTGCTATTTGAGTAGCTTCCTGCGGTAGCTGTCACTGAGCCCATTAAAGGTCATTCTTCAAAGGCGATGCTTCTGGGAATATCACCCTGCCCCGGGGTGACTCCTCCCCAATGTGTCCTGGGCCAGACAGTCAGGTGGCCACTTTACTATGGTGTGTGGAAATATCGGGCTATGACTACCCGCATGAGTAATGCCATGCCTGGGCCCCACACTCACCTCAGCTCCGGTTGCCAGAACGATAGCTCCACTGTCATCTCCATTTCAGCTTCCTCTTTGACACTCTCAGTTTCCTCTCCAGTAACCTTCCTCTCCCATAACCTTCCTCTCCCCTCTCACTAGAAATCGCTCTTGCCTTCTCCCCTTCCACCCCCAGCTATGACCAACAAACAAAGCCTTTCTAGATTCATCTCAACTTCATAAAGATGTTTCTAGGCAAGACCGGTCTCCCACAAATGCAATTATTCTCGACTTGGCAGTCTCTCAAATTCCCAAACCTAGAGTTCTCCTTTTGCAGTATAGACCCTAGGGGAGAATGTATAAGAAATATACCCCCCCCCCAGCTGTTCTTTCTTTTTTAACTATCATATTTTTCTTTCAGAGATCTTGGTGAACTTTTGGCCATACTTTTTCCAAATCTTTTTTTTACCTGCCACACAAGTCACCAGCCTATGAGAATGACACAGAGTTCATATTTCCATGAATATATTGAATACAAATGTGTATATATAAAACCTAATTTCATTTAAGTTAAAATAGGTAGTCATGTAAATGTATGTATAATATATGAGGTCTGTCCCAAAAGTATTGGCCACACAAACTGTTCTAATTATATTGACATTGGCTCCAGAATTTTGGGACAGACCTTGTATATGTCTATGTAAGTATATGTATATATAAGGTACATTTGCATATAAGTATATATTTATGAACCACCTACAGCTGATAGAAGAGTATTATGATAGCTCAAAATGGAAAAAAGTCATGGGAATTATAAATCCAGAGGACCGTAACCTTTTAGCAGTTCACTGACCTACTTAAAATGACTGGAAGCTAGAAATCAGTATTCCAAAAAATAACCTTGTATGTGTTTGAATCTAGTTTCAGGAGGCTCATGGATGTCCTGAGCCAAACCGAGGGCTCTAGGTTAAGGACACCCTCCCAGCCCAGCCTCTTTCCTTCTGTCACCCTCATCGTACAGAAAGGAAGCAGGTGTGTAAATGCCACAGAGAGCCTGAGACAGAGCTGTAACTGAGACCAAAGTCTCCTGACACCTAGTTCACTGCTTGCTTTAGCTGACATGGCCATTAGGACAGCCTTTGTTTAATCTCACTCTACACCCAAAAAAGAAGTGAGATCATTGTGCAGACAAGCAATGGTGTGAATCATCTGACATAGTTTTCTAGGGGACAATGGGCCATGGAACTGTTGGATGGTAGATTGTGTAATATGCCTATTGATCTGTATTTTACTGTATTTTAGTTTGGGATCACCAGAGCACAAGAATCATTAGGATGTACACATAGATAGAGATTTATTTTAAGAATTGGCTCACATAGTTGTGGAGTCTGGCAAGTCCAAAATCTACAGGGTGAACTGGCAGGCTGGAGAGCCAGAGTAGACCAGTGTTGCAGTTCAAGGTTGAAAGCTCTGTCTGCTGTAGAATTCCTATGTGCTCAGAGCAGGTCAGTTCTTGTATATGAAGGCCTTTAACTGATTGGGTGTGGCCCACCCATACTTGAGAGGGAAAGCAATCTGCTGTATTCAAAGCCCACACATTCATTTCACCTCAAAAAATGCCCTTTCCCCCGGCTGGTGGTTAAATGGATTGGTGCCCAAAGGCCGCTGGTTTGATTCCCCAGTCAGGGCACATAATCAGGTTGCAAGCCAGGTCTCCAGCCAGGTCCCCAGTGGGAGGCAGGTGAAAGGCAACCATACATTGATGTCTCTCTCCCTTTCTTCCTCCCTCCCTGCCCTTCTCTCTAAAAATAATGAATAAAAATTTTTTAAATGTCCTTTAAGTTAGTACATAAAATTAACCATCATAGTCTTTTCTGGCTCTTTCTATCGTCTTGTTCAGACTGAAGTCACAATCCATTGGCATGTGTGAACCTGGAAGAGCATTTTCTGGAATGAGAGATGCATTTTTATTGTCCTTGGATGATAAAACCAGAAATGTGTCATTTCTGATGCCATCAACTCCCTCACCAGTGAACTGTATAGGATGTGTGTTGTAGCAAGGTCATACTGGAACTAGTCATTTAAAACACAAATTATACTAAATTTGAAAATGTCCTTTGATTCTAGAAAGTGTCCAGAATTTCACTATCCTGCATTTCTTTAGATAAACATATATTGTCTACTAGTTCTTGGCCAGGACTTGTGTTAGCAGCTGTAGAAATGTAACAGTTCTTATATCAAAGAAACTTACAGTTTAATGGGGAGAATAGACAGGAAAAATGCCCTCCAAGTTTTCCTCCAGTTAATGCTCTGCAAAAAGGTTGTATGGTATGTTAATGAAAATACATTCTCAAGGATGAATTCCCTATCACAACTCATTCCTGCTTCATGTTTACTGCAAGCCTCTGCTTCCAATGTAGACAAGTATCTCTCTGGCAGATTTGCTTAACCTTTCTTAGCTCACACCATCCAAGTACCCTACCTGCAGAATCTAGCTTCCTTGCACTTGTTCTATCAGAACAGGATTATTTTAATATTTTCCAGGTGCACTATAGACTGAGGAACAAGAAGTCTGGGTCCAGCATTTAATCTATCACTTCATATGGGGAGGGAAGGCACATGGGCTGATTTGGGTCCCAAGAAGACCTAGCCTCAGACATCTGCATAAATAAAAGTCCCTCTATGGGAGACAGTTGGTTACATGAGGGATTTCTGAAATAAGAGTCCCATTAATAAGGTCACTGTGTTGTACTGTTATGTTAGCAATTATCACAGAGGAAGTTAGTCTGGGATTAGGACCAGATTTTCCGAAGCTGGACTTGTAAACACATTGGAAGTAGACTTTCCTGTTGGTGATAGAAAGATTGACGTTGAACAGCAGCCTTTTGTGAGACAACAGCAGGTCTGAGTATTCTAAACCTTGACCAAGCGTGCAGGTTGATTAGATTATAGTTTTGCGGGTGTTTCAATTTCTGGTTCACTGAGAGCTAGCTTTAAACCATAGGTCCAAAAATTTTACCTCTGCCACCTTCATGCTGTGCTAGCCCTGTGGTCTCTGTAACCAAGGGGAAGGTTCTATATCATGTTAATTTTTTAAAATTGAAGCCAGCCCTGACTGAGTACCAGTCAGCAAACCCAAGTGTTGATGGTTCAATTCCCAGTCAGGGCACATACCCAGGTTGCAAGCCAGGTCTCCAGCCAGGTCCCCATTTGGAGGCAGGTGAAAGGCAACCATACATTACTGTTTCTCTCCTTTTCTTCCTCCCTCCCTTCTCCTCTCTCTAAAAATACTAAATACAATATATTTTTTAAATGATAAATCAATAAAATTGAAGACAGAGGGTATAGCACAGGCTGATTGTGGAAAGCCCAGTTTTGTCATCCTAAATCCAAAAGCTCTTCTGAAACCCCTTGTACCTTTGTCCCAGAAGAATTTATACTCTGGTTCAGAATTTTAAAATTAAGCAGTGGGTGTGGTCACTGAATATTGGGAATAAGAGAGAACATACTTATTACTATTTTTTAAACTCAAAACAGAAAGGACCAAACCTTACTCTGTTGTAAGAAAAAGAAAGAAAGAAAGAAAAGGTTTTTCATTAAGATCAAATATCTGCAACTGATTAAAATGACAAGAAGCTTTATATTTACTTTTGAGCCAACAAAATAGACCATTATTGGAAAATAACCCTATTGCCCAGAAGAAAGAGAAATAGGGAAGATGTCCAAATAGGTCAACTCCAAAGAATAGTTTGACCTTACCTTACTAACTTTTGCTGGCTCACAAAAGGAAAACT
The DNA here is from genome assembly GCA_004026585.1 of Noctilio leporinus. NCBI lineage: Eukaryota > Metazoa > Chordata > Mammalia > Chiroptera > Noctilionidae > Noctilio > Noctilio leporinus. The sequence continues at coordinate 203,033 of PVIW01002212.1, forward strand.
AACATCGCTTATATAAATATTTATCATGGTTGTATTAATTAGATAAGATTTTGATATTATTCAGTGCATTAAAAAGAAACACTCAGATGTCCTTTTATTTCAAGTTGGCTGAATATATACAAAACCAGATTTAAGAGACATTCTGGAAGAGTTTAGCAACACACAAACATTGGTTATAATTAGTCAATTCTTTCAAAATATTGTGGAACAAACTAGCAGACAAATGGTGAAACATGAGGTTTAAGATGATGTAGAGACCAATTTGAAGAAAGTCATGATTTGAGTGTAAACAGTATTATTCCTAATAGTATTTTTGAAAATCACTGAAATTAATAATAATTTCAAAGCCCAATGGACATGCTCTTTTGCTGGGTGATGTAAACAAGAACATGGGCCGCTATTTGAAATCATGTTGAAACCGGACTCAGTGATAATTATGTTGGCAGCTGTCCTTGGGAGTCTCTCATTACTACAAGAAAAGGGGTGACACAAGAATGGGAAACATTTTCACTAGCAGTAAGTCTCATTAAAGCCTACAAAATGATCAGCTTTGCCTAACAACATGAAACTGAAAGACATCTCTCACTGACCTATCTATTGTGATTTAGCAGCTAAAATATTTGGTGGGTATAAACCAACAAGTGACCAAAACAGGGTTTCTATAAAAATACTAACTGGCTGGTAGATATAAACAAGAATATGGTATACTTACTATAAATTCTAACAGTATAGAAATTTAGAACTGTTCTACAGACTTTCCTGCTTGTATCTTCAACTTCTTTTAATCCCTTTGGCTCCTTCCCTCCTATGAATATGTTTAATTATGGTGTTTTTTAAAACTTCTTTTAATACAGTTTATCTTTATAGCTACTACTTTTGCATTTCTGTGAAATGTCTAAAAGATTAGTGTACATTTGTTCTATGTATTTATCCATATCATTTTCAATTCACTAAAATAATTTTCATGGTAACTTTCTTGCTCATCAATGACTTCCTAATTTCCAAATGCCAGAAATCAATGGGTTAGGTCCACATTCCATTTTATCTCAAAGGCAGGAACACTTCAAATCCTTTCCTTCTTTGAAACTTGGAGAACATTCCCTCTGTCTCTCCTCCAATCTCTGGTCCCCAATCCCTGCTCACTCTCAGTTCCACATTGTTCCCCTCTGCTCTTGCTCTGAACCCTCGGCCACCTAGATGTTTTCCATCATCGCTACTTTGCATGCTGCTCTTGTACATATGGTCTCTTCTCCCAAAATACTGCTCCTACCCACTGCTGTTAACTTATTTATACTTTATACCAGTGGTCCTCAAATGTGTATGTGCATGTGTATATGAAGGGACTGTGCCCCCTAGGGATACTTGGCAATGTTTGGAGGCATTTTGTGGCTACTGGCAATTTGTGGGTAGAAGCTAGGGATGCTGCTGAATATCCTACAGTGCACTGGACAGCACCCCCCCACACACACACACACATTAGAGGGTTATCTGGCCCAAAATGCTAAGAGTACCAAGATGGAGAAATCCTGCTCTAGGTCTCAGCTCAGGGAAGATTTCTTTGACAAAATTATGACTCGCTGTCATTCTCTCTCAAAATACACCATTGTCCTTCACGAATACTCACCCCTCTCTGTAAAATGGTATCATACGAGGACCAGGACCATGTCTATTTTGCTCACCATTTTATCCCTAGTTCCTGATTCAGAGTTCAGATCAATGAATGTTTGCTGGAAGGAAGGAACAAGGAAAAGAGGAAAAAAGCAAAGGAAATAAGACAGAAGGAGAGAGCTGGGTTTTCTGAGCCCTAAATCTCAGATTTAGGTGCACTATATGCTGATATAATTAGGCATAGATTTTTTTTCCCCTCATCTATAAAGTAGGAATGATCCTTTATTCTCTACTTGGGTGGTGTGAGGAATAAGCTTCTCTGTGGTGTGATGCAGGGCGGGGCCTCAGCATCAGATGCAGCATTTGTGTGGAGGCAGGTCAGAAGAGAGTGAACAGACAGCATGGCTTTGGCCCAAATGGAGAAGAGGCAACACAGTTCGACATTCATGGACCTAAATGGTGTGTGCAGGGTTGGCCAAGAGCATCTCTGAAGAAGTGCTTGAAAGTAGAAAGCAGACACACCCAGCCAAAGAGGAAGAAAAAGCACCAAGGGAAAAGGAAAACACCCCTAGAAGACTTCTATAAACTTTGAGAAGAGCATGTCATAGGTAAGGAAAGAGTGGGAGGAGTCTGCAAGGCGAGAACTCTATTAGGACTCTTTTAAAAGGTGGTGAGCTTCCAACAAGATGGAGAATAAATGATTACCAGGTATCCCCATCTGGGGAAGTAGAGTTGACCTGGTAAGGGAAGCCGTGGAGTGAGGTCAGGGTGGAGCTCAGAACGCACCTTCCAGTGGGCAGCAGCATGTGGGGTGGGGAGAGCCACGTGTTGGAAGTATGGGAGGCAGCAGAGTAGGAAAGTGGTAGTGAAAGAGGTGGCAAAGATCGATGGGCAGGCCACATGGTCGCTCTTCTGTGACATGCCCGTGTTGCAATGTGATTGCTTTTCTGTGACATGATCATGCTTTGCATGAAGTTGTTAAATACCATACCGTTCTCATGATTGGATTTCTTATGGAGAAAAGAAAGGGCAGCATTTCAGATCTGAGTATGGCATAGCATGAGCAGATGAGGCTTCAGGAACTCAGTAGTAGAGGCAGAGGGAAGATGAGGTAATGCCAAAGGGATTGTGGGGAGAGTTTGCAGGACCTCAGGCCTGTATCAAGTCTGAACCCTCAGCCTCTGAGGCCCTGGGTGTGCAGGCTTACACTAGAATAAGGGCAGATACCAAATGAAAAGTTGCACAGTGGGAACACCGATGTTCAACTACATTGTAACACAAGCCATGGATATAATTTGGAACCTTCACTGAACTCCAGATTGAAAAGGAAACTGGGTTTGCTTTGGTGAAAAGGGCCCGGAAGTTCTGGAAGCAATCTGTGCTGACCCCATTCACGAGGTAAGATGAAAGCATCTCTTCTTTCACACAAACAATAAAGCATCACCAAAAAAGGGGAGATATTTGACTTAGTTGAATAGTTTGACATATATTTTACACTAATTCAAAGTAATTTAAGATACAGGACCAGGCAGAATATTATAATGGTTAAGATCTGTTTGCATAAAGTTGCATGAGTGTGTGTTATGTGTGTGTTTCTCTACAGATTCATACAGAGGAGGTTACCCCCTAAAATGCTAACATTGATCATATTTCTGTGATAATTCTATTCCTTTCTGCTTTACGTTGCTTTGGCTTTTGATGGCAACATGCTTTATTTTTATAATAATAAATATACTATTTAATTTTGAAAAAAGAAGTCTCTAAATACATATTAGGCACATATACTATTCATTACTCTCTATCAACCTGTGAACCCATAACAAACAACAATGTAAAAATAACAAAGTACTTAAAATAGTCACCTCCTTTTCTGTTTTCAAGGATAATAAAATTTAAAACAGTCCTATTATGTAATAGTCAATATTTGTGACTATCAGGCATTGTTGCCTGATGTCTATGAAACATAAGGCAAAATATGAACCATGCCAAGAGCCCAGGGATTTCAGCAGAACAAGAGGTCAATTCCAGCTGACAATACCAAGAAAAACGCCATAGGAGATACCACACAGCTGCATCTTAACCATCTCAGGAATCTCACACAGGGACACCAAAAGCTCTTAAAACTCCTAAAGTAAAGGAGATTAATATACGTTGAGAAAGTACAATTCCAGGAACTATATGATGCTCTGCATACGTTATTCATTTAATATTGGGTTGCTCAAAAAGCCTCTTTGGTGTTTTACATAAAATCAAGAAGACACATTTTTCATTTTCACCAATAACTTTATTGATTTGAAGATTTTGAGGATGCTGGCTATCTCCTGCATGGTAGAATGTTAATCGTTCTCAGTTAATGTCTTGATTTGATCAGTATCAACTTCAACTGATCTACCCAACTATACAGCATTGCCCAGCAAGAAATCTCCAGCAGGAAACTTTGCAAACCCCTTTTGACACTTTTAATCAGTCACAGCACCTTCTCCATACACTGCACAAATCTGTCTTTGCATTTTGGTTGCATTTTTACCTTTCTTGAAAGTATACAACATTCACTAACAGCCAACACTATGCTCCTTCACTTAGGCTTTGGAGAACAGCACCTGTGTAAGAATCTTGCTCTTGAAATTTCTCTTTCCAGTGCTTCATCCTTCTTTTTTTCTTTCTAAATAAACCTTTTGTTTTAGAAAGGTGTTGGATTTACAAACAAACAAAAACAAAACAAAAAACTGGAATGAGTACAAAATTTCCATATACCCTACCTTATCAATTTTTCTTTCTCTCTTGTAGACTTTGCCCATCAGTGTACAGATAGTTTGTGGTTCCTCCCATCTTAAAACAGAATGAAAACATCTTTTCCCTTCGCACCAGCCTTCAGTTATTATTCCATTTCACTCTTCCACTTCACTGCAAAACTACTGTTATTTATCTCTATGGTAAATGACCTCTTCTACTTCACCCTCATTACCGCCATAACCCACTGGGTCCCCATGACTCCACTGATTTGAGTTCACCAAAGTCACAAATCCTCTCTGTTGACCAGTTTATGCTTCTCTGTCTTCATTGCATTCCACCTCAGTGTTCAAGTTATCTTTCCCTTCTTGGAAATCTCTCCCCTTGGCTTCAGGGATCCCACACCTTCTTATTTCACTGGTCGTTTTTCTTCTATCTCTTTTTCCAGCTACTCCTCTTCTGCTGGCCCTTTGAAGGCTGGCATGTTTCTGGGTATGTTCAAGAGCCTTTGGTTCCCCCTGCCCCCACTAGCATTCAGTGCCCAGGATATCTTTTACACTTTCCTGACTGATCCACCCTGGATCCAGTGATCCCCACATTGGTATTTCAAGTCCTCATTTCTAACTTGAGAGCAGGACTTGAGAGTTTACATCTGCACTTAGATGTTAGGGAGCTGTGTTGACAGGCTTCCAAGGCTGATTGGAGGTGAGAGGAATGAAGAAATGGGAAGAGTTGAGAATGGTTTTGGGTGTGAGCATCTGGGTGATTGCTGTCATTGACTAAGAGGACATGTACTAGAAGAGTAGTAAGATGTTTTGTTTTGTTTTGAAGAAAGATCATGAGACCAGTTTTGGAGACATTGACATTGAGGGTCTTATGGGATATTCAATAGAACGCTGAATACAAAGGGTAGGATCTCAAAAAGAGCTAGAGGGAAAAAAAGGAAAATTATCAACAAAATGTAAAACCACAAAAGTGGAAAAATAGGTCTTATGAGAGGTGAACCAAGAAATTCAATTGCTCAGGTGAAGTCATTTTGTATTTTTTAGACAGGCATTTTTAATTCTGTGTATTTGTTTTAATTTCCAAGTTTCTTCCTTTAATACCACTCCCCCCAAAAGACAAAGCAAACAAAAACAAAACAAAAATCTGACACCACCTTCTTTCCTAATATCGTCTTTAAATAAACTTATTTCAACTTGTTTTTTCAACATCAAATCAGATCATCATTCCCCTCAAGGGAAGGAGGCAGACAAGGAAACTGGATTAAATTCTGACAAAATGAGTCAATGTATTTCCCCTCCACTTGTCTTGTTTCACCCTGTGGTGACTGATGCCTCTGATAAAAACGAACACACATCTGTGGTTGATTGAAACAGTGCTGTGTACACAGCCTCAGTCACATCAAGCCTTTTGTTTTCTTTTAACTTCATGTTGTGTATGAAAGGGCTTTTTTCACTGTTGCTTTTTTCCTTGAGAAAATGGTGGGGTGTACATGCGCTTGGAGACTAAAGATCTAACTTTCCATGTTGATTCTGCCCCTTTCCTCTGAGTAACTGTTAGTCTCTTAGACATGATTTATCAATTGCCTTCAGGGGCTGCCACACTCAAAGGTGCCTGGTGGGAGGTGGGAGGTGGGAGGCGGGAGCTAGCTGCCTGCCACTGCCTACCCTCTCCTTTTTCCTTTCCAGCAGAACCCAATCTGCTGGAAACTCTAAGGTTGAACCATATGAAATGGCCTCATTGTTTGCTAAAAAAAATGTTCAAATGTTGGCAACTTCATTTGGTTCACTCTCAAGCAAGCAAATAAACAAACACAAATCTCTCTACTTACTGCCAGTGGTGGTACAGAGCTCTTCTGCTCAATGAGATATTGAAGAAGGTACACATGGAAGTACCCTTTCCTTACTAAAAAGGTAAAGCCCACTTAACTTTCTCAGGAATATGGAAGAGCAGCTGTCAACATAGTGCAATTGTAAGGATGAGAGCCACACACTAGAGATGGTGGGGAAGAAAGCTTGGGTGGAGCCTTGGTCAGTGATGATTTCTTTGACAAATAAACTTAGTGTGCTTTGGTGTGAATGCAGGCTGGTGCAGCCACTGTGGAAAACATTATGGAATTTTCTCAAAAAACTGAAAATGGAACTGCCTTTTGCTCCAGCCATTCCACTGATAGGATTATATCTGAAGAATCCAGAAACACCAATTCAAAAGAACTTCTTCACCCTTATACTCATAGCAGCACTATTCACAATAGCCAAGTGCTGGAAATAGCCTAAGTGCCCATCAGTGGATGAACAGATCAAAAAACTTTGGTACATTCACACAATGGGATACTACCCAACAGAAAGGAAAAAGAACTACCTTTCATGACAGCATGGATGGAACTGGAGAGTATTACACTTAGTGAGATAAGCCAGGTAGCAAAAGATAAATACCATATAATCTCATTTAATACAGGAAACTAGTGAACGAAACAAACAAATGAGCAAAACAGAACCAGAGTCATGGAAACAAGGAAGAGACTGGCAGTGACCAGAGGGGAGGGGGGGAGGGGGAGAAGGGAGGAAAGAAGGGGAAGGGTTTAGTCAATGAACTATTATAAATGACCCATGGACATAGACAACATGTGGAACTGACTGTGGGAGAGGAGATGGGGTGGGGTGGGGGGGCAGGGAAGAGCCATCTGGGAAAAATGGAATAACTGTAATAGAACAACAATAAATTAATTTTAAAAAGGAATGTATTCAGTACCTAATTCAATTCAGTAAGATAATAAATAAACTAAATAAACCTCTTAGTTAAGTTACAAGTTAGTTGGGTTTTCTGTGGTTTGCAGCAATTGTCAGGTTCTCTTCACTTCCATCCTTCTCATCATTCCATTTTTTAAAATTCCAAGATTACTGGAGCCCTTAGAGAGGGCCCCTTCTTAACTCAGAAGCCCAGGCTACCAGACAAAAAGGTCTCAGTGTGCAGCAGTTATCTGATGAAATAACCTCACCCTCAGAACAGTCATTCTCAATCATTTCTTGAGCACATACCATGTGCTAGACATCATGCTAAGCCCTTTGGACCCAAGGTCTCAGTTAATCCTCCAACCAGCCTATAGAAGAGTAATGTCAATCTGCAGCCACATTCTCTAGAGGAGAAAAACAAAGAGGAGAGCTGAGGCAACTCTTTCAAACCACACAATGTCTAATGGCCTGAAACTAGACTAGAATTCACGCCTATTTCTCACCCTGGTGCCACAATGTCTTGGTTCATTCCTTGTGCTGTGACCAAGCCTGATAGAGAGTTCTTTTCCCTGAAGAATTGTTCACTTCACATCTTTAGCCTGCCTTTCTGTAACCATGCTGTCTAATAGAGCTTTCTGCATGCCCCTCTCGATGTAGTAGCTGTCAGCTACATGTGGTCATTGAAGACTTGGAAGGTTGCCAATGCAACGAAGGAATGGAGTGTTTTACTTACAAAAATTGGGACGTTATGTCGGAATAAATTTTGAAATTGAATTTAATCTTTAGCTTTTTGAGAAATACTTGACATATAAAGCATTTAGGTGTATAACATAATGATTTGATATAGGTATATATTATAAAATGATTACCACTCTAAGTTTAGTGAACACCCATCACCTGACACAGTTACAAAATTGTTTTTCTTGTGGTGAAAACTTTAAAGATGTATTCTCTTGGCAACTTTCAAAGAAATAGTACAGGGTCGTTAACTATAGTCACCATGCTGTACATTATATCCCTGGAGCTTGTTTAGCTTTTAACTGAAGTTTGTACCTTCTGACCACATTTACCCATATCCCCTGCCCTCATCATCACTTCTGGCAACAATCCATCTGTTTTTTGTTTCTGTAAGTTTGTTTGTTTTAGATTCCATACATACTCGTAAGTGGTATCATAGAGTACTTGTTTTTCTCTATCTGACTTATTTCATTTAACGTAATGCCCTCAAGGTTTAACTGGGTTGTTGCAAGTGATAGGATTTACTTATTTTTATGACCAGATAATACTTCATACACACACACACACACGCACACACACACACACACATATATATACTGTGAATGTATATGTATATTGTAACTGTGTATACATGTATATACATATTATTGATTCATCTGTTGATGGACATTTAAGTTGTTTTCATGTCATATCTATTGTGAATAATTCTTCATTGAATATGGAGGTGCAGATATCTCTTTGAGCTTTTAATTTTATTTCATTCATGTATACCCAGTTGTAAAATTGCTGCATTATATAGTCATTTTATTTTTAGTTTTTTTTTGTAATGAATCTGCATACTGTCTTTCATGGTAGTAGCACCAATTTACATTCCCATCAGCAGTGAACAGAAGTTCCTTTTTCTCCACATCCTCCCCAACCCTTATCTCTTGTCCTTTTGAATTTTAAATTTTATTTAATTTTAAGTAATGTAAATTGAACAGCCACATGGGGTAAGTGGCTGCCACACTGGACAGTCAGTATGCTTCCATAACCAGATGACGCCCTTAAGGGCCTGCTTCTGGTAAACATGACTTTGACGGCCTGATAGTTCCTAGCACTGGCGGTTGTCCACCTAAGACCTTTCTTGTGGACCTGCTTAGAAGGGACCAAGCTTTTCAGCAATACCCCCATAGTCTTTCAGACTCTATACTATAAAAATGGCAGCATCTGACCTCAGTATGTCACATGTGATTCTTTTGTGGCGGAGGTAAAATGTCGATGTTGCTATGAAATGGTGGCAATAAACATGACAGAAACATGTTTTTGTGGGTTACAAAAAGATTATGAGACCATTTCTTGAGGCGAATGATTTATCTGAAAAACATGGATATTTAAAAGTACAAGGATAGGAAGCCAAAATCAAGTGAATATCATAAAATCCCTAACACTTTTATATTGGGTTGGCCAAAAAGGTCCTTTGGTGTTTTTCCATAAGATAGTTCTGGTAGTGCTTAGTTGCCTGTAACTTCATTCAAGACAATTTGGTGAAATTGTATATGACAGTTGTCCTATCAGCATGCATTTAAAAAACTTATCAAAATTGTTAAATTTTTGCGTAGCCATTTTAATATTGAAGATAGAAGAAAATATGCAACATTTTTGGTAAATTATGCTTTACTCTTTCAAGAAATGTAAGGGATCTGAAATACAAAAAAATGCTTTGTTCAGTGTATCAAGAAGTTGCTGTGACTGATTGAATATGTCAAAAGTAGTTTGCAAACTTTTGTGCTGGAGATTTCTTGCTAGATGATATTTCATGATTATGTAGGCCAGTTCAAGTTGATAGCAATCAAATTGAAACATTGAGAACAATCAACATTATACCACTCAGCAGGGAGATGACATACTCAAAATATCCAAGTCAATGAAGTTACTGGTAAAAATGAAACATGTCTTTTATGTTATGGAAAAAACTAAACAGACTTTTTAGCCAACCCAGCATTACACAGCTAAAATGCCACCTATAAATTTCCTTTTTCCAGCCTGTGCATCAACCTCTTATTTCCTAATTGGTTTCCAGGTGGTTTCTGACACTACCAGGAAGCAATTTATCTACTCAGTGGAATTTCTTAAGAAAACTATTTGTAGTCAGCTACAGGGAACAGCTACATGGCTATTTACAAACTTCCTTCAGGTGGTCAAGTTGGATGGGCTCACAGAGCAGAAATGGTGATTGGTCTGTTATTTCCCTAATTGAGGACAAGAATTCACACTGTTAGATGTAGCGAACCAGAAAAAAACACAAGTGGAAGAACTAGGAAAGCTGGTTTTCTACTGCTGTGTTGTGGCTTTGGGCAAGTAGTTCAACCTCTCTCAATGTCGATCCCATCAGGGTGAAAACTAGGGTAATAAAGGCTGCCTTTCAAACTTCAAAAGTTTGAATGTGATGATGAGTAGTACATGCTGGGACAGCAGCCACATGGTGCTTTGAGTGAAGTATTGAGAGATTCCAGAAACTATTGCAGTGGCTTAAGTGGAGAGACTTAGATGAGAGGGAGAAGAAAGATCAGAAGGGCATATAGGACCCTAAGTCAGCAGTATAGAATTGGGTAGAGATAAACCGCAAAAGAAACACCACCACCATAGAAGTTCAGGCATCCAGATTCCTGAAGTTTTTGCTGTTTAAACTTTGACGAGGAGTATAGTACCAAGTGTGAATCGGATGTTTTGAAAAAAGGGAAAAGAAGGATCATGCTGGAAAAACTGTGGAGGGGGAGAAAGAAGGAGTTAGGAAGAGAGTAGTAAAAGAAGAAGAAATAGCAAAGAAGGAAAATCAAAGAAAAGAGAATGCCTACTCGTATTTGTTTTCCCTAGTATCTTCTATCACATTTTTGGATATCCAAGGGGAAATCCAAGACAACCCAGAATTGTTATCTTCTGCAGGGCAGGCCTCTTATAGTACAGGTTTCCCCGACTAGGTGAGTGTTCTAGGGACCCATCTGTGTCAGTGCACCAGTTGGTGGTGTTGTGAGAGGCTGTGTTCAGCTTCAGTTAATTTTTTTTTTTGAAGACTCAATGCATTTTCCCATTTTATAATGGGTGATTTATGAATGCACCTGCCCACACCACAATGAGTGTTCAACAGTTTTTAGCAAAAACAAACAGCATACCCCTTGTGCCCTACCCTCCTTATTCACCCCATCTTACCCTGAGCAAATTTCTTTTTGTTTTCCTGGATGAAAAAAGTCCTCAAAGGGAAACATTTTGCAGATGTGGAAGAGGTGAAACAAAAAGTGGCAGAAGCATTAAAAGTCATAAAAATCAATGGGTTCAAAATCTGTTTGGAATAGTGGAAAAAATGTGTTGATAAGGTTATGGCATCAAATGGAAAGTACTTTGAAGGTGACTGCAATTTGAATGTGTAAGAATAAATGCATAAATTTTATAAATAAATTTCAATTTTGGGGTCCCCCCATATATCAGTTTAGGCTACAACCTTCATGATCCCATCTAGATTATTGCAATACATTTCCAGCTGGTACCCCTCCAATCCATTCTACATATGCAGCCAAAGTGAATTTTCTAAAACAAATCTGATGAACATGCCGTTCCCTTGCTTAAAATCCATTATCAGCCTTCCCATTATTCCCTGAACAAAGTCTGGATTCTTGAGTGTGGCCTTCCAAGATCACTGTGCTCTGACTGTTTCATGTCTATGGCAGTGGTTGGCAAACTTTTTCTGTAAAAAGCCAGATAAGTAGAAATTTTCTGCTATGTAGGCCAAATGTTCTCTGTGGCAACTATTCAACTCTGCCATTATTGTAGGATAACAGGCACAGACACTATGTAAGTGGATGGGTATTGCTGTGATTCAATTAAAGGTTACTTAGAAAAACAGGCAACCCTCCTGTGGGCCTTAGTTTGCTGACCCTTGGCCTATTGTCTCAAGATCACACCCCTTACCCAACCCTTTATCCCTCTGTACTCAAGATGCACTGAATTACTTGCAATTCCCTAGCCGTACTCTGCTGTCTCTCAGTGCCACTTTTGCCCCCACCCTTCCCTCAGTAGAGATCACCGACCCCCATCTCTGTCCAGTTCATTCTGCTCATCCTCATGATCCTATTTAAACCTCCTTTGCCCAGTGTCACACCAACACTGTTCCCACTCATGACACTGTAGCTGACCTATTCGTATGTGTCTCATCTCTCACTAGACTGTAGGCTATTGGAGAGCAGGAACTATATGTGTTAATCATTTCTGTAATAACCAAAGTGTTCCTGGTCCATTAATAGACACTAAAATCCATTCATTATTATAATTATAAGGACTCAATAACCAAGATATTTCCTGTTTTGTTGCCTAAGTACAGAATGAATGCAACTCTGATGATAAATTGATTTTGGAAGAATGTAGGCCATATTTTCAGTAAGTCCAGTTCTTAGGTAAGAGGTTTGATAGCCCCCAACTGGAGAAAGCAAACTTAATTTGGAACCCATTTCAGGAGGAAAGAAGGCAGCAACTCTGACAGCATTCGGTGACTTTACAAAAGGCCACACGTCAGTTAGAGAGGTAATGTGAGGCATGCGCATGGTAAATTTAGCAGATGGATTTGAAATTTGGACTGAGCAATACATGAGCAGTAGCACAGTGACAAGGAGAGGATACATCTGCCGTGTTGTTTCCATTAGGGACAGAGATGTTTTAGCTGGTAGAACTGACAGCCAGACGCATGCCAAATAAATAATCTGCGTAGAAAGTGTAAGAATGGAAAACATTTCTGACGCGGAGAACAAGGCCTTGGCTGGGCCCTCTGCCTTGATGAATGTGAAAACCACCCAGGAAGATTATCTGAGGAAGAGGTGTGTGTGGGTGGGAGGGGCAACCAAGATTTTTGTGAGATGACTACTGTGTATCAAGGGCTGTATCTTACCAGTCATGATCTTCACAAAAACATATGAAGCATGTCCCAATTTTATGGGTGGTAAAATGAGGCTCAGAAGGCTTACACAACCTTTATCAGGTCACAAATCTCTGTTCTTTCCAACGCACTAGCAGGTGCACGGTATCCAGTATCAAGCATCCAAGAGAGAGGAATTAAAAGAACTGAGTTAGTAATGCCTGCCCAGCTGGATGGAGAGCATCCATCTTGATTTGAAAAGAAAGGGAAGACAGGAGAATGAAAGTTCATACATGGTTCCTACATTTTTTTGTTCACCCACAATAAATCTCCTTCCTGTTCATTCTCCTTCTTGACAGCATTTCAATTTGCTGTTGGAAAATCATCCAGTCCCATTGTATATGATCTTACTGGATTGTAAATGTAGAAGTCACTCCCTTTTTCTGTATCAAAACATGGGGCCCTTGGAGGCTATTTCTGCCAGATCTTTCTCAAATCTCAGGATACCTCGGCATGGCCAATTAGATCCCATCTCTTAGAATCTTACATCTTGAGAGGAAATGGCTGCATTTTATTCATTTCAACAGCACTTTGGTGGTTGATCATTTCTCTCCTGTCTCCAAATCTCCCCACTGAATCTCTGATTCAATGTGTAATTGGAACCAAGACCTAAAAGGAGAGAACATTAATTTAGTAGAGAAGAAACCATTTCATTGACTCTCAGATAAGTCAAAGAGGTAATAAAAGTCAAGTAGAAGGGTGTGAGTAAAAGAATTCAGAATAAGCACTAATAAAAATTACGTGACATTGGGTACAAGTCCAACTTCAAATAAGACTGACAATCAAATAACATGTAAGAAATGAGAGCAAAAGCACCGAGAAAAGAAATATTGAATGTAGTTTTAGTGCAACATATAAGGCTGGCTAGAAAGAGGAGAGATTAATACATTAAAAATGGAATCAAAAAGAAATGGAGTATGGGAGCCTTCACACTAATAAATGGTAGAAGAAACTATAGAGCTAGTCATTGTGGGAGAAGAGATGTATATATATAAAGTCATGTGATCTATATTTGAAAGATGAATTGAAGCTTAAGAATTCATTGGGAGTTTTATGATCTTGGACAGAGCCATGTCCTATTTAAATGCACACAGTGTTTTATGTCAATTATATCCCAATAAAACAAATATTAAAGGATATTATTAAGAATATAGACTCTTGCCCTGGCTGGTGTATCTCAGTTGGAGCATTATCCTGTACACCAAAAGGTCACCAGTTTGATTCCAGGTCAGGGCACATACCTAGGTTGCAGATTTGATCCACATTTGAGGGCACATGGGAGGCAACTGATCTCTCTCTCTCTCTCTCTCTCTCTCTCTCTCTCTCTCTCGCTCTAGCTCTCTGCCTGTCTTCCTTCATTTCTCTTTAAAGATCAATGGACATATCCTCCTCAGGTGAAGATTTAAAAAAAAAAAAAAAAGAATATTGACTCTTTCTTGCACACTACAGTGGGATGGCAGTGGAAAGATATTTTATGTACATGTGGGAAAAGAGGAATAAAGTCAGGAATAATCAGTAAGTAATTTCTGAAGCCAAGTATTTAAAAATACTTTCTAAGAGGGACCAAGTTGAAAGGTTCTTTTTAAAATTCAAATTTCTAATAGACTGGAATATATACCTAAAAATGAAAAAAAAAAGCTGCAGAGCTGCCAGAATTTTATAAAATATATGGGATAGAGCTTGTGACATAAAAAAAACACCTTGCCACTCTCATCCATTTGTTTAAAGCGTGGATGGAACATTGGCACAATTAGTTGGAGATTAAATGAACTTGTGGTAGTTTAGAAGGAAACATTGAATTGTGAGAAAAGAATCGCCAAGCTAAGTAAAATTTTGCTTCCTTACATCATCAGTGAATAAATGGAGTGGATTTAAATGAAAATAAAAGGGGGTTCTGAAAAGCAAATGTGGAGGCTAAAGCTTTAAATAGTAATAGAAACATTAGAATTTTCAGATGGAATTTGAATTACTGAACTCTGGGTAGAAATTCTTAGTTTACCAGTTTACTAACTTAGGGTCTGAGAGCAATTTCAGGTGGACAGTGAGAGAATCTAGATTGATAAATATACAGATAGGTAGGTAGGTAGGTAGGTAAGTAGAAATATAGGCAGGCAGGCAGACAAATAATTCCTTTCTCAGATTGAGAAAATGGAATAAAATCAACATGTGACCTAGAAAGAGGTTCTGTAACATAAATGTTAAAAAGCACACCACTCAAAATGTAGCTATAGATTGCAGACCATGCTGAAAGTATTTCCTAGTAAATGGCACTCCATCAGGGTTCAAAACAATATTTTCTTATTTAGGATGAGAATGTCAAAGCCAAAATAACTCACTAACGTAAACAACCCTGCTTTATAAAAACCATCTGGTGAACTGAAATAATAAATACTCTGGTGCCATCAGCAAATGACACCAGGTAGAACTCGGCATAATTTAAAGATAAGTGACATAAGTGACAATGAGGTAAAGTACTTATACAAATACTACCAAAAAAAAAAAAAAAAAAAAGTGGAGATAAACAATTCTTCCAGTGAATCAATACAGAGAGAACTCTTCCCACTCTTTTTATGAGGTTGATGTTTTGATATCAAAAAATTTGAAATAGACTTTGCATAAAGGGATGAAATGAAAGACCTAAGTAAGTGTATTCACTAAGGGAACCATGAGTTGAAGGACTCAAGAGTGTGACAGTTTCTCCCTAAATGAACCCTTAGATTCCATACAACACTGATCAGAATCCCCACATGCATTTGTGTGTGTGTGTGTTGACTTGACAACCTTCTTCAAAAATTTATTTGAAAATACAAAAAAACAAGAAGAACTAAGACAGTCTTTAAGAAGAACTAAATTGGAGGACTTGTATGACCATGTATGGAGACATAAAACTATAGGAATTTTTATTTTTTTTTAAATTTGTTTTTAAATATTTTGAGAGAGAACTTTTTAAAAGATTTTATTTATTTATTTCCAGAGAGAGAGGAAGGGAGACAGGCAGAGAGGGGGGGAAACCTCAATGTATGGTTGCCTTTCACCTGCCTCCAGCCAAGGACCTGGCTGGAGACCTAGCTTGCAACCTGGTTATGTGCGCTGGCTGGGGAATTGACCCAGTGACCTTTGGGTTCACAGGCCAGCACCTTATCCACTGTGCCACCAGCCAGTCCTAGAAAATTTTTAAATGTGATGTTAGAACAAAGAAAATTATAAACAGGAAAAAAAATCCAGAAAATGACCCACATATGACATATACAGTCACCTAATTCAGGACAAAGGTGCCCGTGCAATGTTAGGGAAGTAGAGCAGGCTCTTCCTAGGATTCCCTAACTGTCACACCTTTGAGTGTCTAGGAAGCCCATACAAGCCTTTGAGGCCATACAAGTGACTCTAGGAGTCACTTCAAATGATCCTAATCTAAGTGGGTTTCCTGTCTCCTGGGTCTCTGAGAAACTGGAGGCAGGTGTCCCAGAGAGCATTCACCATCACACAGTCACTTCCCCTGCATTTAGGCAGACACATCCTTTCTATAGCCTCTCTTGTTGCTGACTGATCCTCTCCTAATGATTTTTAGGGGGAGATACCATTTCCTCCCTCAATAGTGTATTCCACATTAAAACCCACCATGGTGGATAGAAATGTACATGTTATATGCAATGAAAATCCGCCTCTTTTTCCTTTTTTATGCTCATGACTGAGACCGTAGGTTGATACTGTTAAGAAGGGACCTTGAACACCATCAAATCCAAAGGTTTGCCAATGGGCATTTCTGTTTATGTCCTGATACTTTTTCTGAATTTCAAAAGGTTAAATGGAAATTATCCATTTGTCTAAAATGAGACCAGACAGGTTATTCTGTTGTTTGCAATGTGTTGTGGTCAAAATCTTTTCGAACACTCATCCCGTACAAAAAATTTGGGGATTATCCAGCCTAGCTTAACTTCCTCCTTACAGTGTCGCCCAAAGAGAGGTCATAGCTTATCCAAATGCACCCAGTTACCTTGTTGCATAACTTGGCATGCAGCCCTGGTTTCCTTGTTCCTAATGAGTTCTCTTTCCATCACACAATCCTCCTCCTTCAATGAAAACGTCCTGCCCCAGTATAGCTTTATATCCATGCTTCCTTGGGATAAACCTCCGAAAAGCAACATGCCAAATAAATGTAGCCCCACTACTCCAAGTGTAGTCTGAGGACCAGCCACATTGCTGTCACCTGGGAACTTATTACAAGTGTCCACTTCCCAGTCCAGTCCCCACCCCAACCTACAGCATCATAGAAGTGTCTGGTGATTTCTGTACCCAGGAGAATGTGAGACACTCTAGCCTACAGTCTTGTTAATTTCCAATCTGTGAATGACACCTATAAGTGGTCTGTCCCCAGCACCCAGAGGTACAGGTAAGTGACTGTTTTTTCCTGACCTCATTCCCTACAGTGGAGTTGATTGGGAGAAGTCTCACCAGGTGGAGGAACTGTCTGAAACCTCTTTCTCCCCCAAACAGAAGGGTGGCACCACTTTACCGTGATCCCAGCAGCCTAACAGTCCTTTGCTTCCAGAGTCAAGTGCTTCCAACTTGCCCAGGGTTGGTTGTCTTCATGCGTCAGAGCCCCTTGAGAATGCTGGTTTCTTCTACCTCATTGCCTGAAAGCTACACATGGAAAATAGGAAATGAAAATGGATGGAGATGGGGGGGAGGGGGCAGCTGGACAAAGGGAAATCATTTGGAAATGAAAAACAAAACAAAACATGAATCCAGGAGTCTGGGAATTGACAAGGGAAGTTTTATGTAATTCTAGCCAGTTGATGTCATTGCAGCCCATTCTCAACCGACTGGAGAGGCCAAGGGGTGGGTGAGCGGGAGGTGGGAAGAACGCAGCCATTATCCTTTGGATCTGAGGCTAGGCCTTCTGCATGCAGGATGAGGTCAGGAAGAACAAAGAGAGGTGACTGAGCAAGCGCCAGGGCCATTTCCCTGCAGAGAGGATTCCAAGGTCCCAAACAGGGACCCGCAGAGAGTTTAAAACCTCCGTCATCCCTTCTAGGCCTCCCCCTCCCTTGGCCAGTCTTTCTGGGGCCTCCCAAGCCCACATGGCCCAGTGAGGTGTCCGGGCTTCTAGCTCATCTGTGTTCAGGAATGGGAGGGTCGGGGCCACTGACACACACCAGTATCCTGCAGCCTATTATTTCCTGCCTGTCTTGGCCCCCCTCCAAGGCCCAGCATGACAGGTGGATGAAGTTCACAAGAAAGCTCCACAATGGGCCAGTTTTCCAGGAATGCTGCTGCTGAATAGAGTCACAAGTAAGCCACCTCCTCCACCCAGCTGAATGGAGCGCCAGCTGAATGGAGACAGAGTTGGACTCTTTCTCTCCCCCCACCCCGCCCCCCATCTCTGTCTCTAGTCTGGATCCTGTGATTATTTCAGCTGGTAGATGCAACTCCTTCCTCAGACTCCAGGGTTTCAAGTCGTGCATCTCTATGCCTAAACCAATGACCCGCCATTGAGATGGAGGGAAGGACATGTGACACCAGGGAGCATGAATGAGGGAGCCTCTGACTGCTTTAGCAAAAAAAGTCCCAGGGTGATTTAGTCATCTGATTGTGGAAGGAAGGACTGGGGGGAAGAGGAGCAGTAGGTCAGAGCTTTCTGTAGACCATCCAGAAAGATGTAGCAAACCAAATTTGAGTTAGAGAAAGAAATGACTCCTTCTGAGATCAGAGATCCTAATAATGTCTGATCTTCCAATATGCTTAGGACTTTTTTCCCCCAAGTAAAACTGTAAGTTACTACAGCTTCTTGTCAATAGAGCATATGGCCTGAGGCTGAGCAGTTGAAAGCAACAGGAAAGCTGTCACCTATGGGTCATTCAGCAGAGCACCCACTGAGCACCAGCAGCCTCCACTGCACTGAGAGGAAAAGCAGAAGGGGAGGCAAAAGCTGTGGGGCAATTGCTGCCCTCCTGGTGTTCTCAGGCAAGCAAGCAAGACAGACATGCAGCTGGATATGTGGTGTGGCCAGCCAGCATTGATACAGACCCATACAAATGCCATGGCAACACAGAGGAAGGAGACACAGGAAAAGATACAAATCCCAGGGAGGGGAGAGGTGCACTCCCTTCCATTCTGGTAAGCAGAGCCAGAGGAGATGGGCCCGCTGGGTTTTTAGGCAGAAATCTTGCTAACAGAATTGGCAGTCAGGAAAAGTCAAAGGGCAATCTGTGGGCCAGGGCCAGCCTGTCTTTGATCTTGGGCTCCCTTTGGATGCTAAATAATCATCCTCTCTTCCCACTATGAGCCCTGCTACCAGCTAGGGAGACATTTGCATAAATCCTTAGAATGTTCCCACCATGGATACAGGGAGAACTAGCATCAGACTTCACACAGATGTCCTAGGCATCAAAGGGGAAATTATTTGGGGATAGAAGTATGTATTTCAAGGTCATGGCCAGTATTTAAGTGACTTCCCCACCAGAGACGAGACAACCTTCATCCTATCCACAGGTGGGGTGGGGAAGATTACTTTAATTAGAGGCTAGTAAACCCTCTAACCACCTTTGCACAAGGTTTAGAAAAAGGATGAACAAAAGGACTGACTTATCTCTGCATGTATAAATTAAGGTCTTTGAAGATTGTATTTGGGAAAGTGTTTCACTTTCTTAAGGCTTTGACTACATGTTTTAGATATTAATATTTAGTCTGAAGAGGAGGATGTGTGCATGTATGTACACATATGTGTGTGTCTTTGAACCAATGCTTATTTGCTTAGCAACTAGGAAGAAAGAGGAAGCATATCTAATGTCACACTGATGCAAATCTATCCAAGGGGACCACACTTGGAGGACCAGAATCCACCTTGGGGTGTTCATCTCTTTTCTAAAATCTATCTCATTGGTAATGCTATTACAGCTGTCCCAATTTCCCCCCACACACACCCCTTCTCCCCCATCCATCCATACTCCTCTTCCTTCCAGCAACCACCCCCGACTTAGTTCATGTTCATGGGTTGTGCATATAAGTTCTCTGCCTTTTCCACTTCCTATACTATTCTTAGCATCCCCCAGTCTATTCTATACCTACCAATTATGTTTCTTAATCCCTGCACCTTTTAGCCCATCCTCCCCCTTCCTCCTCCCCACTGATAACCCTCCAAATGATATCTCTATATCTGTGACCCCATTCCTGTTCTGGTTGTTTGCTTAGTAACTTTTTTTTTGAGATTCAGTGTTGATAGTTGTAAATTTGTTTCCATTTTAATGTTCTGAGTGATATTTGTTTTGAGGTCCAGTTGTAATTCTTTCTATGATTGCACAAGAAGGCAAAGTGCGTTCACCTGTGCCTCCATCTTGACTGGAAGTCAGGATGTCCATTCTATTGCAATACAAAAGCCCACCCTTGGGCTGTCTTGCTAAAGTTCCTATCATCTTCCTTCTTTTTCCTTCCCCTCCCCTAGATATTATTCTAAGGGGAATAAATGAGACTTTGGAGAATTGCTGTAAGTTAATGTTATGCTATTATGGATGGAACAGAGATGGGACTATGCTACCTCTCTAGTAAAAGTGTGAAGGAGCCCTAAGAAATGAGATTACTTATAATGCAAAGGTTTAATACTAAAGCCAAACTTTTTGAGAGAAAAGGCCTCTGTTAGGAGAGAAGAGTCAGGCTAGCTAAAGAGTATATATTATACTCAAGAGGAGCTTCCCTTGTGGTGGTTTTAAATTACCTTGATCTCTTGCTTTGTTGTATAAAAACAGTCATATTTAACCTTATGTTTGAAATGGGTTTCTCCTACTTCATAATTCCCCTTTGATTATAACAACCCTTTGGTAAATTTTATTTATTTGTTTTAAAAAAAGAAACCATTTTTTAATTTATTTAAGATGCTATCCATTATTTTTAGAAAGAAGGGCAGGGAGGGAAGAAGAAAGGTAGAGATGCATCAATGTATGGTTGCCTTTCACCTGCCTCCAGCTAGGGGCCTGGCTGGAGACCTGATTTGCAACCTGACTGGGAATTGAACCAACAACACTTGGGTTTCAAAAGCCAGTGCTAGTCCACTGAACCACACCAGCCAGGCTGTTTGGTAAATTTTAATTCACCTTTAAAGACTTCTGGGAATAGGGTTGTAGGAATTAGAGCCTTTTCATTTTCCTCTTTATTGATTGTGATTCTTGTTACAGTAATAGTATGATCTTAAGAAGAACTACCCAGGCATCCTTGGTAGGAGTAAACCTGAGATCAAAAATATTTTCCAAAAAGATACCAGAGGGAGAGCACATTGAAAAAGATTTGGATATTTGGAGACAGGAGGAATTACAAAACAAAAAGAGAGAAAGCTTCTAATTGACTCAAGAAGATAAAGCATATACCCATGACTCACTTTTTCCAATGAAAGTCATCATTCACCCATCCTGTCTTGGCCCGACTTGCTTCCTCAGTTGTGCCCTGTCTTTATAAATGGTACCACCATCCATCTAGTTTCCATGTGGTCAAGAAGTTGGGTGTCAAATTTGATTCTTTCCTTTTCCTCACTCTCTACAAATAATCTTTCTCAAAAGCCCTATTGAGTCAATCCTCCTTAATACTTGTAATATTTTTATTTGATGCTGCTACAGAGAAAGACATCAGAGATGACGTCAAAGAGGAAAGCCACTGTATTTTGTAACTAGTAGAGTTTAAGTAATTTGTGAGGGAGCAGTTTTAGTAGCTAGATTCCAAGGGGTTAAGTAAGTGTGAGTGATGAAGAAGAGATAGCCAATGCATCTAAGTATTTAGGGTTGATGTTATTAGGTACATGTTCTAATTAAAAAGAAAAAATATTCCAAATTATGCCTCCCTTTGTGATCAAAATGAATATGACCTCTTCTGCTTCCATGATTCTATTTAATCATTTCTTTCCCCTCCTTAAAAATATTAAATCTACTTCCAGAGAAGTAATTATAAAAACCATGCTAATAGTAATTTGTGAAAATGTTAGCCTTTTTAAAAAAAAAGATTTTATTCATTATTTTTACAGAGAAAGGCAGGGAGGAAGGAAGAAAGGGAGAGAAACATCCATGTATGGTTGCCTTTCACCTGCCTCCAGCCATGGAGGAGACCTGGCTGGAGACCTGGCTTGCAACCTGGCTATGTACCCTGACTGGGGAATTGAGCCAGCGACCTTTTGGTTCACAGGCTGGCACCTTATCCACTGAACCACCAGCCAGGGTATATTAGCCTTTCTTCTTGTTAGGAAAATCTCACCATTTATGCAGAAATGAAATAGAAATTGAAGCACCCCCTGGATTCTGAGATGGTAAATAATTTTTTGCTGGAATCCTATGCCTCATTTTTTCTTATTAATACTAGCCTTTATATATATATTTATGACTTATTTTTTATTTTCCAGCTTACTTTCTGTCAGCTAAACCAGTTACCTTACTATTTGTGCAGCCTTGGCTTTTTTTTTCCCCAGACATTTTTATTTTAAGTTATTTTTTCCCATCTCTCTATAATCAGTCAACTTACAGATTCAACTGCAATGTAGTTTTAAAATGTTTGAAGAATCTAGCAGCCAGGGTATTTAAGTCTGTGTATTAGCTGCCCCACATAATGGTTGTATGAACTTGGAGAAAAACTTGATGTCAGGTGCTCATGTTCCTACCTATGAAATGGGAGAATTGTGTCACCTTGTTAAGGGCTGACACAAGGGTTAAATATTTCAAATTTCCGGCAGATATCTCTACATATAAGGCTTTCTAGTACCTCACACTCAATGTTCCAAAACTCATGGAAGTCACCATTTTTCATCATTTTCCTCCCTATTTTTGTTAACACTACCATCAGTCTATTATTTATCATGTTTTTTGTACCCTGTTCCATTTCAACCTCCACTGATACCTGGCAGAGACCATGAGATGTCCCAGACATTTGGTGACCCCAGATGGAAGCATTTGATACTTCATACCACCTCTAAAGTATTCCTCTGGAGGGAAGGATTCTGTTTATTTATTTTTAAACAGTGGGAAAGGGAGGAAGAAAGAGGGGGAGAAAAACATTGATGTGCCAGAGGAACATCAGTTGTCTCTCATACACTCCTAGCAGAGGACCTGGCCTACAACCCAAGCATGCGTCCTAAGAGGAGAATCAAAGCAGCATCTGGTTTAGGGAATGATGCTCAACCTGCTGTACCCACCAGTTAGGGCTCCTCTAAGGTAATCTTGCCAAAAACATAAATCTGAATCTAATCAAGGCTTTGCATTTAAATGATGATGAAATTCGTTAGTAGTTATTATATAATTATTGATAAGTAGATAATAAAATACCGCGAAGTAAATTGCATAATGAATTATAAAATTAATTTTGTAACATTATTACATACATGAAAGGGAATACAGGGGCAAAGGTCAAAGTCATGATACCATGAGTATTTAACCAGCTAAAGGCAAATTGAAAAAGTCTGCAGCACAAACAACTCAATTTCTTCAATAAATAAGAAGTGGCGAGTGGCAGTGGTGGTGGTGGTGGAAAGAGTGACAGAGGAGGGAAAAAAAAGAGACAAAGTGTACCAGTCAATTGTGATGCTGAGCAAGTCATTTGTTTTTTGATTCAGAAAATTGTGAGGCAATATGGGAAATTTACTG
This sequence comes from Noctilio leporinus, assembly GCA_004026585.1. Lineage (NCBI taxonomy): Eukaryota > Metazoa > Chordata > Mammalia > Chiroptera > Noctilionidae > Noctilio > Noctilio leporinus. Next base: position 226,396 of record PVIW01002212.1, read on the forward strand.
ACTGAATGCTTGATTTAAAGGAAATCTGGCTAATTTGAATATATCATTATTGTATTTAGATTTTGAGAAAGTCTATTTAATGATATAAATGAAATATTTACAGATAAAGTGATATGACATCTGGTACTCTAAAATAATGTGAGCTTAGGGTAGTAATCAAATAAGAAGGACCATGGATTCATAATTATTAAAGCTGGCTGATAAGTCTTTGATAAGTCATTATATTTTCTCTTTACTTTTGAACATGCTTGAAATTTTTCTAATGTAAAAGTATTTTAAATTCAGATTCCTGGGTTTTACCCTGTAGAAATTCTGAGGCCATAGTCCTAAAGTGGTACTCAAAAATCTAAATTTTTAACAAGTGCCCCCATGGAATTTGGAATTGGATGGTCCCTAAACCATAATTTGAGAAAAGTAGACTAGAGAGTGCAGTTGTCTTCAAGGGAGAAAATCAAATAGGAGAAGGTTGCAAGGTAGCTTTGTCTTTATAGAGTAGGTGTTCAAGATAAATATCTCCCAAATTCATTGGGTAATTGTTTACAAATAACTGTCTCGAATTATAATAGTGTTTTGTGTAATAATCATTCAGGATGTAATTACCGGCACTATTTCCTGGCATGGGCCTTTTTTTCCATTAGATTTTTGAAGAATCCTCTAATGCTTGCCTCATGAAGGAAGGCTAATTCCCTGATTAGATAATCATTCTTGTGAGCACTTTCTCCCTAATCACAATGGTAGGAGAGATGTTGTCAGGCCTTCCAGGAAGGGAGAGACACCCAGTTGTGACCCATTAAATTGGCATCGTTAGCTTGCCCTCCACCCCTTCCAAGAGGAAAAGGCTCTTATAACTCTGGGAAGGGGAAGGAGCAGAGAGGTGACCCGTCTATCCCGGTGCTGTCAGGTCACATCACATCTCATAGGTTCCCCACCCGCTTTTCTTTCCCACTTTGAGACTTTTTCAACTGGAAAGTGCCCTAGGTCCTGGGGCGTGTCATGAAGACAGGGTGGGCTGCATCATGGAGCAAATGAACTGAAAATGGAAGGTCCCGTGTTGGATTCTCAGCATGAGTCCTTCTCCCATGTTAACCCATAGCTGCCCCTCCTAGCAAAGCACATACAAGTAAACACTGCTGGCTGGTTGAGGCTACCTGGGATCACAGGCATGCTTTCCTTCCAGGTGAAGCTCTGCTGTTCTGCCAGTGGCCAAAAAGCAGTTTTCCAGAAAAATTTCTGCCTTATCTTGAGCTGTCTGGGATCAGCTCACCTCTGCGTAACTAGATGAAGTGGCTACATTCCACCCCCTCCCCAGTACGCCATTGCCATGACTCTTCCTGCACAATCTAGAGCAACCTCCTTGAACCCCACTGGTAAGGTAATGAGATAAGAGTAAAGATTGGCACTGCTTATATCCTGATTTTTTTTTTTTTTTTTTTAGACAGAGGCCTTCAGCTCAGTTCAGGGTGAGGGCTGGGATCAGGTCATCTTGCCTTGTGTATTTAACTTCCTCAGTTCTTTGTTATTTGCCTTTATCCAATCAACCGGCCTATTCCATCCTATCCTGCTCCTTCGCCGTAAATGTATGTTACCCTCCAGCCCACTGAAGCCGTGTGCATTTCCCTGAACTGGTCCCACTTGTCTTCACATAGCTGCTTTTTCTTCTTTCTGAAGTTCTTTCTTCCCCTCACTCCAAGTTCTCTAATTAAAATTATGTTCCTGCTTCAAAGCTTTTTATGATGCACTCTCATCCAAAGCTTTGTATCTTTATCGCATTCCAATAAAACTAACATTTTTCTCACATTTGTTTCCTTTTCTTGTATTTTCCTTACTGTGGTATCATGGCCATATGGATTCTTGCCCTAAGAATCCTTACGTTGCTAACTCCTTGATCTCAGTAGTGATTTCTTGTGCTGCTTTTGATTTCCTCCAGCTTCAAAAAAAATCTATTGAATTGAATATATGCAATCCTGAAATATGTATTTAATTTTCATTGAAGTGATAAATATATCATTTCAGCCCTGGTTGGTGGCTCAGTGGGTAGGCGCCAGCCTGCAAACCCAAAGGCCTCTGGTTCAATTCCCAGTCAGGGCACATAACCAGGTTGCAAGCCAGGTCTCCAGCCAGGTCCATAGCTGGAGGCAGGTGAAAGGCAACCATACATTGATGTCTTTCTCCCTCTCTTTCTTCTTCCCTTCCCCTCTCTCTAAAAATAAAGAAATAAAATCTTTTTTAAATAATAAAAAAAAAGAATAGGGAAAAGCAGCATAAAAATATGGTGGGAAAGTCTTAAAAATACATCACTTCATTTTCATTTCTCAATATATGATTAAATGCAAAAGTGAAGTTAAATGCTACAAGGGATTAACCCAGTGATGCCCTCCTGAACAATTCAAACAAAAACTCCTTAAGCCACATCAAAATGCATGTCTTGTGCTTAGTATATGCAAATACAGGTTAAGCAATTAAAAATGAGTTGCCAATGTATTTTGAATGTCACGCTCAAAACATTCTCCACAGCACGTAGACAAAGAAACAGAGTCCAAAAGACGGAGCTACCGAGCTGCCTGGGGAAGTTATTATGTTCAGAAGCTCACCCCAGTCTTACTTACTGTTTCATGATTTCTGATTGGATTGGGTGTGTGAGGAGGGAAAGGGCAGCCCTCTGGGGAGATTAATAATAAGGTCTGAAGGATGAAGATCAAAGAGCAACTTTGGCTGCAGACCATGTAGTAACCGGCAGAGGCTCTCTGATCTCCGGGCTCCTCCATAACCCCTGTAATCTCACACTGCATTTTGCACCCACACTTGGGGTCAGCACCCTTCTCAATTACACACTACCCTTGTTTCTTCAAAGCTTCCCCTTCTGCAAGACTGTAGGGTGTTGTTGATCTACACAGAACCCACTGTCTAGCCATCAGACAGCCCCACCAAGACAAGTTTTACAGAACTGATATAGACCCAATTTTAGTTAGTGTAAAAGTTGAGGGAAAATTTGCTTCAACTTTTCTTCTAATGCATGCCCAAAAGGCCTATTTGGACCTCTATACTATTTAACATCATTAACCAATTTACAGCCATGTCATAAACCTTATATAAAAATTTGCCTTTTAAATACTCTGTTGCATGTTGTCTAGAATTTACTCCAAAATATCAGTTGGTAAATGGGAGGTGGCAAGAGGGTACAAATGAACCAAAACTGGTTTTAAGTTGACAATTGTGAATGAAGCTGGGAAAGAGGGGTACCTAGAAGTTCCCTGTAGTATTCTCTCATTTTGGTGTATGTTTGGAATTTCCCTTATTCATTTTTTTCTTTAAAAAAAATCTGTTTTGTCTTCCAATTCTGCCTCCACATGATTCTGGTGTGTTTTGGTTTTTCAGAAGATAGGAACCACTTAGTCGGGTTAACTGCTTCCTTTGCCTTTCTTCTTAGCCCAACTGGTATCATCTTGCCTTGACCCAACTTGGTAAAGCAGGGGTCTGTCTGCTTGGTGAATCGCAGGTATTATGCACAGAGTGGCCCAGGAATCTTGGGCCTTGCCAGTCTGAATGCTCAGACACCTTTCGTAACCTTTTAAAAAATATGTCACGGTAGCAGGAGTTCCAAGAGCAGTTCTATTTCCTCTGGGAACTTCAACTACTGCTGCTAGGCTGCAAACAGAAACTGGGACAGTGGCTTGCAAGCAAAAGTTGCTGTGTGCTTTTCCTCTTTCCTATTCCTTCCCTCCCTCTTTTCTCCTGTATTGGAGGAAGCCTCTTTTGACGGGGCAGTTACCAATGCAGGGATTCACAAGCTCTCTGTTGTTCAATGTTTCCAGGATATCAATAAGCAAAGCTGTTGGGGCTTTCCTGAATGACACAGTAAATTGCTGCCCTGTCTCCCCCTTTTGGGAAACTTAAACTGTACCCTCAGTCTGGGAGGAAAACATACTCAGAACCCCAAAATGAAAAAGCGACGCTCAATTTCTGCTTTGCAGGTGTTCTGACACCAGCAAGTCACACAGAGCATTTCTTACATCTCACCAGCAGGCCAGACAGGCTTGCCATCTGACCCACAGCAGGGCCTGTCCCCCACACACCGCGTCCCAAATAGGATTCCGCTCAGTGGGCAGTTTGCTACATCAGTCACTGGCAGGCATCTCTTGACAGCTACCCCCCCAAGGTGTTACCTTTCTCTACAGCTTGTCGGATTCCATGAGGCTGAAGACACTCCTTGAACAACCAAGAAAGGCAAAGTCGAGAAAAAGGGCCATCCAATGGGTTAGAATCCCGGGCCATGGAGACAGATGGCCCAAAAGGCTGGATTTACAGCTGTCCGGCATCCCGCTCATTCTGCACAGGAAAGACCTTTCTTTAATCCACCTGTTCAATTATTTATCATGCTATGTGTTTCCTCCTAATTGTCATTCAGGCAAAGCCTTTATGTTGTAAGGGGACACCCTAGAATTTTTTAATGACCTTAGGCACAGTGATTGACACTGGATCCCGGAGTCAGATGTTCCTAGTGACGCAACTTGTTCTTCCAGGAGCAGAAAAGCTTCCTGCCATGATTAAGTTAGAACTGTGAAAGTGAGAAAATGTGTTGTCAGTCTTCCTCTGATGCAAGCACTTTTATTACAGGGTCCAGTTGCAGAGCGAGGAAGCATCGGACGCCTGGCCTCCCTTCTATCTCTGGACTAGCCACTCTGAGCAGAAAGGCAACCTAGGCAGGACACTTCTCCAAACTTAACAGTTTCCCTGACTCCCCCCTCCCCCACCCTATTTCTTCTGGGTTCATAGGACAATGCGATCATGACCGGTCTGTGATTGGCAGGCTGCCCGTCTCTGAACTCTCATTAACTACCCCAGTCAAGCAAAACAAGAAGCAATCCATTCGGTATTTCAGCTTGACACGGAAAAAAATCATCTGTGTTTGCTTTTCCCGATAGGAGGCTGAGATGGAGCAAAAGTGTAATTCTATTTTCTTTGGACATGGCCTGCATTTCCCATTGAAAATGCTTGAGAACCTGAGAGCTGTGGGGGGCAGGGCCCCTGTGACTCAATGCTGGGTGATTTGCTCTATGAACCTTCTTGGTGCCCACTGCTTGGATTATCTCCTTTGCTCTTCAAGTTTCCTGCACAAAGGGACTTTGGGTGTGTGTCTGACTCCTGGGTGGTTAGTCTCAACAATTAATGATACATTAATTAACCAATGTTGTACCACAGCTAATACAGTGCACCCAAGACACACATAATGCTATCGCCTACAAAAACCTGTGTTTCACTTAGAAAGGAAGGAAACCAACAGAAAATATGTTGCACTTCTGTTACGTTTACACTTAAGACTCTTCTAGGTATTGATTACAAATGACTGTAGTCATTTTGTTCTCATTCTATATTAATGACAGAGGCACTGAAATCAATCCAAATATTTGAGGTTAATATATAGATTGAGAAGTTGACCCTTCGGGCTTCTATAGCTTTGGTAAAATGATGCCCGAACTACCTCAGCCAGACTTATTATCTTAATGGGATCACAAAACAATTCTTTTTGCTGCTTGAATTTCCATTGCCTAGATGAGTTTAACACATTGCGAGCATGGGAAAATGAGTGAGCGGGTGAATGAATGGAGAGGAGCTCCAATGATGCCCTAACATTGCTGCACATCAGAATCAATTTTAGCTCTTTATTTTTATTCATAATGTTTCACCAAGTACCCCTTTATTTCCCACCTTGATTGGATGCCCTTCTAAAGTGAATTATTGCTCATTATCATAATTCAAACAATATAGAGGAGCCTAAAAATATTGTCTCCTTTTCCTTGAAATAACACCCCAATGATGTAGATGTTCTTAAATGATTCACTATATGTTCTGTAGTTTTTCTTTGTTTAAACAAGCTCAAACACACGTCCAATGTAAATTTTAAGAATCATATTGTATGGCAGATATTAGTTGAACACTGGATTTTTTAAAAAGATTTTATTCATTGTTTTCAGAGATAAGGGCAGGGACGGAAGGAGAAAAGGAGAGATGCATCAATGTATGATTGTCTTTCACTGGCCTCCAACTAAGGACCTGTCTGGGGACCTGGCTTGCAACCTAGTTATATGCCCTAACTGGGGAATGAACACTTGCTTTTTCACATAATATTTTGCAGATACTCTTTTAAGTTCATGTTAACATAGCCTAATCTGCCTTATTCATTTTATTTTATTTTATTTTATTTTAATTTTATTGTTGTTGTATTACATCCATCCCCTTTTTGCTCCCCTCTGTCCCCCTCCCCACCCACCCATTCCCCCCAAAGTCAATCCCACCTGTTGTCCATGTCTATGGTTCCTTTATACTAGGTTCTTGTCTAAGCTGCCCCCCTTCTTTCCCTCTGCCTCCTCCCTCCCCCCAACCCCTTTCCCCCTGACCACTGAAGGCCTATTCCTTGTATTCATATACTTGGTTCTGTTTTGCTTGTTGTTAGTTTTGCTCATTATTGTCCTGTAATGGGTGAGATCATATGATACCTGTCCTTCACTGACTGGCTTATTTCACTAAGCATAATACTCTCCAGTTCCATCCATGTTGTTGCAAAGGGTTTA
>PVIW01002213.1:0-232942 GCA_004026585.1 Noctilio leporinus
AAGAAAGAAGGAACTTGTACCCTTTGCAACAACATGGATGGAACTGGAGAGTATTATGCTTAGTGAAATAAGCCAGTCAGTGAAGGACAAATATCATATGATCTCACCCATTACGGGACAATAATGAGCAAAACTAACAACAAGCAAAACAGAACCAAGTATATGAATACAAGGAATAGGCCTTCAGTGGTCAGGGAGAGAGGGGTTGGGGGGAGGGGGGAGGCAGAGGCAAGGAAGGGGAGCAGCTTAGACAAGAACCTAGTATAAAGGAACCATGGACATGGACAACAGGTGGGATTGACTTTGTGGGGAATGGGTGGGTGGGGAGGGGGACAGAGGGGAGCAAAAAGGGGATGGATGTAATACAACAACAATAAAATTAAAAAAAAAAAAAAAAGAATTCTGTTTATCTTGGCACAGAAGAAACAAGCTGTAGTGATATTTGGAGAACATTTCCAGAGGTATTCTGAAAACATATAGACCTTTTGGGTGGAATCGAGGACAAAAAGGAGAGGATGATGGGTATATATAAATTAAGCCAATCTTGCACCTTGGTTCTTCTTCCATTGCTGACTGGCAAATATAACCAGGAACTTAGTAGGTAACTTTGATTTTCCATGTTTATGAATGAAAATCATAACCCTGGACTTGCTGTCAACCTATCAGGAGTGGTGAAATGCAGTACTCACATTCTCCCACAAGCATATGAAAATTTAAACTACTGAGTAATAGTCATTCAGAACCATTCGAAATCTAGCTGGACAGAATTCCTATAACTAAGAATATAAAAAGGAATCAAACCAGTGACCTTCGGGTTTGCAGCACCTTATCCACTGTGCCACCAGCCAGGGCCTAAAACTATTTTCATTAACTTTTTTTCTTACACAACATAGAGGTCACAGCTACAATAACATTTAATGTTACCTGGTGTTCAGATTTAAGACTACGGTTACTTACTATTACACTTAACTGGCATGATTTTATTAATATTTTGTCAGCCTGTGCTACTTTGAAATTATTGATGATTGAAAAGTTAGATTGAACAGTTAAATTTTTGTACCTAAAATATGTCTAAAGTTGTAGAAAATGCAAGTCACTGGGAAGCTTATCCATTTGAATTGTCGATTGAGATTAAATATTTTTTTAGTTTTTTAGGGAAAATTGTTTCTATTTTAATGTTTATGTGTATTTTAGCTGTACTGTTAGGAAATACATGTAATTCTATTCAATAGAAGCATTGTTTTGCTCCTACCTAATAGCAATTGATTTTTATTATATATATTTTTAAAGTATATTTTATTTATTATACTGTTACAGTTGTCCCAAATTTTTTTCCCTTTGCTCCCTTCCACCCAGGACTCCCTTTCCCTCCAGCAATTTCTTCCCCATTAGTTCATGTCCATGAGTCATGCGTATAAGCTCCCTGATTTCACCCTTTGCTGCATTATTCTCAACTTCCCCCTGTTTATCTTGTCCCCACTAATTATGTTTCTCAATCCCTGCACCATTGCCCCATTTATCTCCCTTCCCCCTGCCAACTGATAACCCTCCCAATGATCTTCATACTTAGATTCTGATCCTGTTCTGGTTATTTGTTTAGTTTGTTTTTTGTTTTATTTTTTTAGATTCTGTTGTTGGTAGTTTTGAGTTTGTTGTCATTTTAATGTTCATAGTTTTGATCTTTTTCTTTTCTTAAGTCCCTTTAACATTTCTCTTTCTCTTGCTGCTTTTAAGATTGTCTATTTTTAATCTCACTGGAAAGAAGCTTCATGGTCAGGTAAACCAGTCAAAGTTGATAGCTATCAAATTGAGACAGTAATTGAAAACAATCAGCATTACACCATGCAGGAGACAGCTGACCTACTCAAAATATCCAAATTAATATAGTTACTGGTGAAAATGAAAAATGTGTTTTTTATGAAAAAGTTAAGTGGACATATTGGTTAACCCAATATAAACATTTTCTTATTCTGTTCTTTTGAGCTATTAGGAAGAGTAACGTGAATTCAAAATAGCAATGGAGTAGCAACTCAATACCTGATTTCTACCACTATTGGGTTGTTAAGAACTTTCACCTATCATCGTCTTAAGTTTTTCATGTAAAGAAACCATGAAAAACAAAGGTGTATGTGAAAGTATTTTGAAGGTCTTAAAAACTCCTTCAAAGTTATCCTTGATTGTGTCATTAATAAGACCAGAACTTGTCATGCATGCAAACCCACCCAGTCTAGAAATGACTGCTTGATACTACATTAACTTCTCAATTTTCTTGTCTCTAGGTTATTGAGGTGGTGATCCGCTCAGAGGAGGGACTTTCGAGGGACATGGTGAAACACCTGAACAGCATTGAAGAACAGATTTTGGAGAGTTTAGCATGGAATCATGATTCTGCACTATGGGCATCTCTCCAGGCTTCTGCAAACAAAGTTCCTACTTGTGAGGAAGTGAGTCAGAACAAGGCTGATAATCCTATCATTTTATAAAATAACAGCTTTATTGACATAAAATTCACATACCATACATTCACCCACTTAAAGTGTACAGGTCAGCGGTTTTTAGTATAATCATAAATATGTGTAGTCATCACCGTAGTCAGTTTTGGAACATATTAGTCACTCAATAAGAAACCATACCTTTTAGCTATCAATTCCCTACCCTGTCTTTTCCTTAGCCCTAATCAATGAGTAATCTACTTTCTGTTTCTATTCATGTACCTATTCTGGACCTTTTATATAAATGCGATTACACAATATTTTCCTTTGTGATTGGCTCCTTTCACTTAGCATAATGTTTTCAAGGTTCATTCATGTTGTATGTACCAGCACTTCATTCCTTTTTATATTTTAGTTATATTCCATTGCATGGATATACCATTTACCAATCAACGGAAATTTGGGTTGTTTCCATATTTTGGCTGTTAGGAATAATGCCTCTGTGAACAATCATGAACAAGTTTTTGTGTGGACATAAGTTTTATTTTCCTTGGGTATATGTTTAGGATTAGAATTGCTGGGCCATATAGTAACTGTTTAAGCATTTGGGGAACTGTCAGACCTTTTTCCAAAGTGGCTAGCACCATTTAATGCTCCCACAGTTAATGTATGAAGATTCAGTTTCTTCATATCTCCAAATCACTTACCTGTCTTTTTATTTTTATTTATTTATTTATTTTTAAATTTTATTGTTGTTGTATTGCATCCATCCCCTTTTTGCTCCCCTCTGTCCCCCTCCCCACCCACCCATTCCCCCCATGTCTTTTTATTTTTTAAGATTTTTTAAAAATTTATTTTTACTCACCCATTATAGGACAATAATGAACAAAACTAACAACAAGCAAAACAGAACCAAATATATGAATATAGTGAATAGGCCTTCAGTGGTCAAGGGAAGAGGCAAGGAAGGGGAGCAGTTTAGACAAGAACCTAGTATAAAGGAACCATGGACATGGACAATAGGTGGGATTGACTTTGGGGGGAATTGGGAGGGGGGGACAGAGGGGAGCAAAAAGGGGATGGATGTAATACAACAACAATAAAATTAAAAAAGAAAAAAAATTATTTTTAGAGAGAGAAGGGAAGGGAAAAAGAGGGAGAACATCTATGTGAGAGAAAAACATCAATCAGTTGCCACTTGGACAGGCCCCAACCAGGGACCAAACCTACAACCCAGGCATGTGTTTTGACCAGGAATCCGGTCAACCTTTTGCTTTGCAGGGCGACACCCAAGCAACTGAGCCCAGTTAGGGCTTTCGTTTTGATTCTACCCATTCTGGGCAAGCATGAAGGGATACCTCATAGTTTTTATTTACATTCTCATGATGGCCAGTGATGTTCAACATCTTTTCATGTACTTAATAACTGTATATCTATCTATCTTTGGAGAAGTATCTGTTCAGATCCTTTGCCCATTTTTAAAGTGGGTTACTTATCTTTTTATTATTGAGTTACAGGAATGTTTTATATAATGCATGTAGAGCTCCTGCATGTGACACATGATTTACAAAATTTCTCTCCCATTCTGTCAGTTGTCTTTTTACTTATTTTAATTTTTTAATATTTTTAATTTATTTTTAGAGAGAGGGGAAGAGCAGGAGAAAGAGGGAACAAAACATGAGAGTGTGAGAGATCCATCCATCAGTCACCTCTCATACCCACTCAACTGTGGACCGGGCCTACAACCCAGTCATGTGCCCTGCCTGGGAATAGAAGTGATAAATGCGGCACTCAGTCCACTGAGCCACACCAGCCAGAGTGACTTCTTACTTTCTTGATGAAGTCCTTTGAAATAAAAAACTTTTTAATTTTGATGATGTTTAATTTATATATTTTTCTTTTGTTGCTTATGATTTTGATTCCATATCTAGTAAACCATTAATTCCATCATTTTTAATTAATCAAATGTCCATGTAAAGAATTAAATATTTTCATTAGTACTGTTGAGAACAGAATAGTGAGAACTTTGTGCCTCTTACATACAAATAATACATTTAACATTTTAGTACCCTATGAGAAATTGATTTTTTTCCCTTCACCTCTTCATTCTTTTGTAACGCTTCATTCCTCTTTGCTTTTCTGTCTCCTTATACCTTAATCTTGAACTTTTCCTTAAACCCAAACTACTAAAAGAACTCTTCAAGACCAGGAAGAAGTTAAAAGAAAATGGTGTCTTAAAAAACATCTCTCTTCCATGAGTCTTTCTTCTTTTGTAGCACTGTGATTAATGGGACAATCTTTAGTATTCATCAATATTTATATTATAAAATCCATTAGGAACTTAAAGGAAAAGGATTTGATTTGATACTCTTGACCTGTTACTTAATAGTAGTTAATATCCTTGGGCAAATTTCATATTTTGAGCTTCAATTTTCTTATCTCTGGGTGGAAAATGATAGTACCTACCTCATAGGTTTACTTCTAATTGTTGATATACTTAAATAGATACATGACAAGATTAAATGAGATGAACCCTTTACATATATTTAACAACATTAACTATTGAGCACCTAATGTAAATTGTTACATTTTATGAAGAAAAAAGAAAAGGGATGTTACATATAGTAAAAGAAGTTAAGTCATTTTTCATTTTTTCTTTTATAAATTTTCATGAGTAGGTTTGTCTGTATGTAAAGCAAAGGACTTTTGTTTTCAACAGGTTATATTTCCAAATAACTTCGAAACAGGAAATGGGGGAAATATACAGGGACATCTTCCCATGATGCCAATGTCTCCTCTGATGCATCCAAGAGTAAAAGAAGTTCGAACGGACAGTGGAAGTCTTCGAAAGGGTGAGTTCAACATCAGCAAAACAGTGAAAAATTAACAAAGATCATATTTCAGAAATTTTCAAATATTTTTTTCTTTTTTAATCCTCACTCAAGGATATGTTTGAGTTTTAGAGAGAGGAGAAGGGAGAGACAGAGAACCATCAATGTGAGAGAGAAACATTGATCTGTTGCCTGCTATATTTGCCCTGACTAGGGTCGAACCTGCAACCTAGGCATGTACCCTGACCAGGAATCAAACCTTCATCCTTTTGGTGTATGGGATGACGCTCCAAACAACCAAGCCATCTGGCCAGGATTCAAGTCTTACTGTATCATTAAGTTCTTCATCAGGATTTGAAGAGGGATTAATGCTTATGTCAACCTCTTAGTGTGGCTGTTCTACACTTTTTTATTAATGTTTTTATTAATGTTAAAGGAATAAGATTTCCAATCTTATTTTGAATATGACCTATGTTTTAAAGTTTTACTTATATTTTTAGAGAGAACAGGAAGGAGGAGAAAGAGAGGGAGAGAAACATCAATATGAGAAAGAAACATCAATCAGTTGTCCCTCATTATGTACCCCTGGGGACTGAACCTGTAACCCAGGCATGCTCCCCAATGGAGAATCAAACAAGTGGCCTTTTATAGGACAGTGCCCAACCAACTGAGCCACACTGGTCAGGGCGAGTATATTCCATTTTTAAAATCTCAGTGTCAGTTACTATGAAAATAGTATTTTGGTCTTTTTTTTTTTTTTTTTTTTTTAAGATTTTATTATTATCAGAGAGAAGAGCAGAGGAGAAGGAAGAAAGAGAAAGAAACATCAATGTATGGTTGCCTTTCACCTCCTCCAGCTACAGACCTGGCTGGAGACCTGGCCAGAGACCTGGTTATGTGCCCTGGCTAGGAATTGAACCAGTGACCTTTGGGTTCACAGGCTGGTGCCAATCCACTGAGCCACCAGCCAGGCCTTGGTCTTTTAATAAACACAGACGATCTTTCATAAATTCCAATGGAAAACTAAATACACTACCTACTTTTCAAATGTAATGAAAACTATTATCTCTCTGCCTATGTATATCTATAGAAAGATAAATATAGCAAAGCAGAGAATTCTTTGGGATGTTGAAGTTCATCTCATAAATGACTTATTTATACATCCTTAAAATAGTTAATTTGAGCCTTAGTAATAGGAAGATTTTAGTGCATTCTTTCTTATTTTCTCTTTGTTGTAGCAAACTGGCATGTGCATTTTCTGGATCAGGTAGCTCTTGATTTTTTTTAATCAGTTAAAAAAATATTGTGTGACCACACCATATTCCTGAACAAACCTCAAATGAACAGATATTCAGCTTACATAGTTAAGTAGCTCTAGATCCATTTTTGAACTATAGTATTTAATGTGTGTATTTGCATGCATGCATGCACTTTGCTTTACATGCAGTGAAACATTATAAAAATGTGCAAGCTATGCGTATAAATCAATCACAAACAATGGAAATAATTAGGATTGTTTCTAACCTTTAAAATTTTTGTCAAAATTTTTAAAATTCTCTGTTAGTTATTTAGCAAAATGAACAAGTAGTAAAAATATTTTCCTGGCTGGTGTGGCTCAGTGGATTGAGCACTGGCCTGCAAACCCAAGTGCTTTTGGTTCGATTCCCAGTCAGGGCGCATACCCAGGTTGCAAGCCAGGTCTCCAGCCAGGTCTGTAGCTGGAGGCAGGTGAAAGGCAACCATACATTGAAATCTCTCTCCCTCTCTGCCCCTCTGCCTTTCTCCCTTCCCTTCTCTAAAAAGTAATAAATAAAATCTTAAAAAAAAAAAAAAAATTACCCAGACAGGTGAGACTGTTCTACCCTAGAAACAGGCAAACACAGGAATCTGTCAAGTTGAGGAGACAGAGAAGTATGGCCCAAAAGAGGGAACAGATCAAGGTTCCAGTGGGAGAACTAAGCCATAAGGAGATAGCCAATTTGACAAATGCACAGTTTAAAACACTGGTGGTAAAGATGCTCACAGGCTTGACAGATATGCTTGAGTACGCCAGACACAGAGGGGAAGAAGTGAAGGCTCTGCTAAGTGAAATTAAGGAAAACCCACATAAAACCAGTGGTGAAGGGAAGGAAACCAGGGTTCAAATCAACGATTTGAAAAAAATGAAAAGCCTAGGAACCTCTGACAACTTTAAACGTGCCAAAATCCAAATCATAGGGGTGCCAGAGGTGAAGAAGAACAAGAAATTGAAAACTTGTGTGAAAAAATAATGAAGGAGGCCCTGGCTGGTGGCACAGTAGATAAGGGCCAGCCTGCCAACCCAAAGGTTGCTGGTTTGATTCCCAGCCAGGGCACACAACCAGGTTGCAAGCCAGGTCCTTAACTGGAGGAAGACGAAAGGCAACCACACATTGATGTTTCTCTCTGTTTCTTCTTCCCTCCCTGCCTTTATCTCTAAAAAATAATAATAATATTTTTAATAAATAAAATATTAGAGACCCTGGCTGGTAGCACAGTGGTTAAGGTGCCGGCCTGCAAACCCAAAGGTTGCTGGTTCGAATCCCCAGCCAGGGCACATAACCAAGGTTGCAAGCCAGGTCTCCAGCCAGGTCCATGGCTGGAGGCAGGTGAGAGGCAACTGTACACTGATGTTTCTCTCCCTCCCTGCCTCTCTCTCTTCCCCTCTCTTTCTGGAATAAATAAAATCTTTTAAAAAAAAAAAAATATTAGAAACATTGAAAATGAAAGTATTTTATCTTTTTAATAACTTACAGAAAATAGTTTAAACAATGTTTGCTGCCTTCTCACATAGTTTACAATACTGAGTGGAGCATCTATTTTGTGCCTTGGTGAACTGTAATGTTCTTTTCTAAGTTTGGATCAGCTTTCAACGTGTTATTTATTTTTTTAGAATTTTTATGAGAGTTTATTTTAGTGAACACCATGCTGTGACTCAAGATCTCAAGTGCTCTCAGCTTTCAATGTTTTATTCTATGTGCTTTCAATGCTGTGAAATATCTCGGTTCCTCTATGTTAAGTTTCTGCCATTGTCACTTCCTGTTGGACATTATTCTTTCTGTTGTAACAACTTCCCTTTTACTATATATCAGTAAGTTCCATCTTTACAAAGTAATTCTAACTCTATGTGTAATCTCTTGAACAGCGGCAGTGTCAACATCACTCCCAGAGTCAGCTTTTCTTCTGTAACTTCATTGACACTCTATTTTAACTTCATTCTCAGAGTTAAGACTTTTTATTTCTTTGTTGCACTTTCATCTTTTTTTATGATTCTCCCTTTCATTTGTTTTGTAAAATATTGTAGACCCTGGCTGGTAGCACAGTGGTTAAGGTGCCGGCCTGCGAACCCAAAGATCGCAGGTTCAATTCCCCAGCCAGGGCACATAACAAGGTTGCAAACCAGGTCTCCAGTCATGTCTGTGGCTGGAGGCAGGTGAAAAGCAACCATACATTGAAAAAAATATATATATATATTGTGTGGGTTTATCACTGGGAGACTAGGAAGCAACATAACTATATGGTTTGCTGTCTGTATAAAATAAATAACATATACCTTGAACAATCACCAAAAGGCTTTGAAAGAAGTGACGTGATTGGTCACTGACCATGATGTACAGCTATTATTTCCATAACAATATGTGGACTGAAATTTGTAGCTTATGCAGTTTACAGTTAATTTATGGCTACTCAGAGTTGAAGTTTGAACTCTTTAGTTAGGACTATAGGTAATTTAGACTGTGATCACTGAAATTTCTGCATATTAGAACTGAACAAAGCATGAATTGTGTGTGTGTGTTCTTGACTATAATTTATATGTATGTTGTACGTGTGTGTGTGTGTGTGTGTGTGTGTGTTTGCCACCTAGTTAGAGATCTGAGAACAAAGAATGGTGACCAAAATGTGATTCTTTCCAGGTGATAGGATTTTGACTGTTATTTTCTCCATTATAGTGTTTTTCATGGTTTCATTTTTTTCAGTGAGTTTTTTGTTTTGTTTTGTTTTAAAGATTTTATTTCTTTATTTTTAGAGAGAGGGGAAGGGAGGGAGAAAGAAAGGGAGAGAAACATCAATGTATGGTTGCCTTTCACCTGCCTCCAGCCATGAACCTGGTTGGAGGCCTGGCTTGTAACCTGGTTATGTGCCCTGGCTGGGGAATCAAACCAGCGACCTTTGGGTTCGTGGGCCAGCTCCTTATCCCCTGTGCTACCAGCCAGGGCTAGGGCATTTTTTAATTGAGATATAATTCACCTAGCATAAATTTAACCCTTTTAGAATATACAATTTAGTGGTTTTTAGAATGTTCATTAGACTATACAACTATCACCATTATCTAATTCCAGAATGTTTTCACAATTCCAAAAAGAAACCCCATACCTATTATCAATCACTCTCCAATTCCCCCTTCCCCAAGCCCCTGGAGCTACTCATCTTTTTGTCTCTATGGATTTGCCTATTCTGGACATTTCATGTAAATGTAGTTGTGTAATGTGTGGCCTTTGTAATTGGCTTCTTTTAGCATATTTTCGGGATATCTTATGTTGCAGCATGTACCACCAGTTCATTCATCTTTATGGGCGAATAATATATTACTGTATGGATATTGATTGTTCATTAGTTGATGGACATTCTGATTGTTTCAACTTATTGGCTGTTACGAATAATGCAACCATGAATTTTCAAGATATGTATTATTTTTATAATTAAAGGAAAATGTATTTTCTTTTAAAAAAATTCAGGCTAGAGTATCAAATAATACAAAATTTTTAGAAAACAATAATACGGGGCCTTAACTCTGGGGAGATAAAGTTTTACTTGACATTTGCTTTCTTAACATCGGCAGAGGCAAGAAGTCAGGAAGTTCAGTTACCATTTTCACATTTTATTGTAAGAACTTATTGCAGGCCCTTTTTTCCCACTAGACTCTGTTATTACAGAGGCTGTGTTAGTCACTGCTGGATTCCGATTGCCTAGAATGGTAACTCAGTATCTTTTTGTTGAATGAATAAATGAATGAAGCTGGTTCACTATTTTGGAATACCTATCAAACTGTTTTAAATTTATTTTTCTCTTTACTAGATATGCAGCCATTGTCTCCAATTTCTGTCCATGAACGCTACAGTTCTCCTACTGCAGGGAGTGCTAAGAGAAGACTTTTTGGGGAGGATCCCCCAAAGGAAGTACTTATGGACAGGATCATAACAGAAGGAAAAAAATTGAAAATTGCTCCTTCTTCAAGCATTACAGCGGAAAACATATCAATTTCACCTGGGCAAAGTCTTCTAACAATGACCACAGCCATAGTAACAGGGACAACAGGACATAAAGTTACAATCCCATTGCATGGTAACAGTCTAATACATTGATTTTATATTTGTTCTTGGATGAAATTTAAGAAATATCTTACTGTATTGGATCACATGGCCTTGCTAAACCAGGATTTTTTCTTGAACCTAAAAACTATTTTATTTTTATTTTTAGAGGAGTTTTTGGTTTATAACAAAACTGAGCAGAAGGTGCAGAGATTTCCCATATACTTTCTGTCCCCAAACACACTCAGCATCCCTCACCATCAATACTCCTATGCCAGCAGGGTACACTTGTTACAATTGATGAACCTACACTCACACAGTATTATCACCTCATCTCTTGATATTGTATATTCTGTGGGTTTTAACAAATACCCAAGGATACCTATTAACCATTATTGTATTACACAGAATAGTTTTCTGCCTTAAAGATTCTGTGCTCCACCTTTTTTGTTTTGAACCTGTACTTTTTCCTGAATTTTCACATTTTATAAATTTACTACCCTTCTTGTTCAAAATTATTTTCTTATCTGAGCTTTACAAATGAGTATATTGTGCAAGAATTTTGTGGGGTTTTTTTGTTTGTGTGGCTTTTCTCTCCTTTTTTAACATATTCCTATTGCTTATACACTTAGATGGATAGATATAATTGACAACTTTTCTAAAGCACATACAGCTTCTTGCTAAAACAGAACTCTTGCTTGTACATTTAGGTATTGCAAACGATGCTGGGGAGATCACACTGATACCAATTTCCATGAACACACCTCAGGAGTCCACAGTCGAGAGTCCTGTATCGCTTACTGCTCAGTCATTAATTAGTGCTTCACCAAAACAAACTCACCTGACTAAAGCACAAGAGGTACATCCAACTGGAACAAGCAGACCAAAGAGAACTGGGTCCTTAGCACTGTTTTATAGAAAGGTATGTGATTTTATAGTATCTAATTAGATCTCATTTAATCAATACAAAAAAGATTGTGTAATAGCAGCTTTAGTTTTCTTATTTATCTGTTTGGTAAAATATATATTACAAAAATGTACAATTTTAACCTTTCTAAAAAATCTTCATCCAAAGCTATGTTTATTGATTTTAGAGAAAGAGAGAAGCATCGATATGCAAGAGAAATATTGATAAGTTGCCTGCCCTACACACCCTGACTAGGGATTACACCTACAACCCAGATATGTGCCCTGACTGATAATGAAACCATCAACCTTTTGGTGTTCAGTACAGAGCTCCAACCTGATTTTAACCATTTTTAAATGTCATGTGCAGCATTCACCACTGTCCATCTCCAGAACTTTTATCTTCCTGAACTAAAATTCTATTCCCATTAAACAGTAGTTCCCATTCCTCTTTCTCTCCCCCACACCATCCCCTGGTAATGACTATTCTTCTCTCTCTCTGAATTTCATTACTCTGGATACCTCATATAAGTGAAATCATAGGGTATTTGTTTTTTTGTGACATGCTTATTTCACGTGGCATAATATCTTCAAGGTTTATTGTACATGTGTCAGAATTCTTTTCTTAAGTTAAATAATATCTTACTATACATATATATACACACACAACATATTTTATAGTTTATCCATTGACATGTGGTTGACATTTGGGTTGTGTCTACCTTATGGTTATTGGGAATAATGCTACTATGAAAATTAGTGTACAAGTATGTATTCAGGTCTCTGCTTTCAGTTCTTCTGGGTATATACCCAAGAGTGGAATATTCTAAATTTAGTTTTTTGAGAAAATGCTGTATTACTTTCCACAGTGACTGCACCATTTCATATTCCTTCCACATCCTTACCAACACTTATTTTCAGGGTTTTTTTTTTTTTTTTTTTAACTAATAGCCATCTTAATTAATTTGAATCACAGTAGTTTTTATTTGTGTTTCTGTAGTGAATGGTGGTATTTTGAGCATCTTTTCCTGTGCTTATTGGCGGTCTGTATATCTTTCTTGGAGAAGTGTCTGTTCAAGTACTTGGTCCATTTTTTATTTGAGTTTTTATTGTTGAGTTGTAGAAGTTTTTTATATATTCTAAATAATGATCCCTCATCAGATGATATGATTTGCAAATACATTCTCCCCTTCTGTAGGGTGTTTTTTCATTATGTTGAGTGAGTCCTTTAATGCACCAAAATTTTAAATTTTGATCAAGTCCAATTTATCTTTTTTGTTGTATTGTGCTTTTGGTGTCATAGCCAAGAAATTATTGCCCATTTCAAAATAATGAAGTTTTCCCCCGTTTTCTTCTAGCACTTTTATAATTTTAGCAATTACACTTAGGTGTTTGATCCATTTTCAGTGAATTTTGTACTTGATGTAACATAAAGATCCATTTTCGTCCTTTTGCATGTGGATATCCAATTTTTTCAGCACCATTTGTTGAAAAGACGGTTCTTTCCTCCCTTGAATGGTCTTGGCACTCTTGTCAGTGCTCATTCAACCATGTATGTTAGGGCTTATTTCAGGGCTATCTGTTCTATTGATTGACTGCTTTATGTCTGTTTTTATGCCAGGACCATACATTTGATTACTAAAACTTTGTAGTAAGTTGTTTGCTTGTTTGTTTTTTAATTTTATTTATTTATTTTCAGAAAAGGGTAATGGAGGGAGGGAGGGTGAGAAACATCAATTGGTTGCCTCTCTCATGCCCCTAGCCAGAGACTGGCCCTCAACCCAGGCATGTGCCCTGACTGGAAATTGAACCTGCGGCCTTTTGGTTCACAAGCTGGGGCTCAATCCCCTGAGCACACCAGCCAGGGCTGTAGGAAGTTTTTTAAGTCAGGAAATGTAAGACCTCCAACTTGGTTCTCTGCTTTCAAGATTATTTGACTTTTCAGTCCTTTGAGATTCTGTGAGCTTTAGAATGGAGTTTTCTGTTATTTCAGAAATGTCATTGCAGTTTGATAGGGGTTGCATGGAATCTGTAGATTGCTTAGAGTAGTGTTAACATCTTAACTGTAAGTCTATCATCCATGAATGTGGGATGTTTTTCCATTTATTTGTGTTTTCTTTCATTATTTTTTATAGTTTTCAGTATACAAGTCTTGCCTCCTTGGTTAAGTTAATTCTTTCCCATGCTATTACCAATGGAATAATTTTCTTAATTTCATTTTTTGATTATTCTTCATTATTTCATATTTTTTCTAAATATTTTATTTATTATTTTTATAGAGAGTGGTAGGGAGAGAGACATCAATGTATGGTTGCCTTTCACCTGCCTCCAGCTATGGATCTGGCTGGAGACCTGGCTTGCAACCTGGTTATGTGCCCTGGCTGGGGAATTGAACCAGTGACCTTTGGGTTTGCTGGCTGACACATTAACCACTGTGCCACCAGCCAGGGCCCATATTTCATTATTTTTGATCCTCACCAGAGGATATGTTTATTGATCAGAGAGAGAGAGAGAAACATTGATCAGTTGCCTCCCATATTTGCCCAACCAGGGATTGAATCCACAACTTAGGTAGGTGTCTTGACTACAAATCTAAACCACAACCTTTTGGTATATGGGATGACATTCCAATCAACTGAGCCACCTGACCAGCGCTACTGTGAATTTTTGTTAAAAGTAGAAGCCTTCTAAAATATGTGTATTTTGGGAATTTCTGGTAAAGATGGAGGTGTAGGTAAAACAGTTCACCCACTTACACAACCACAGCAAAAATTACTGTTAAACTGCAAAACAACTATCACCCAGAATCACCAGAAAATTGAGCTGTATAAAAGTCTGACAATCAATCAAAGAGGTCACGTTCATCCAGATAGGTTGGAGGGACAGAGACTCAGAATGGGTGGTACCACACCCATATGTGATGGATAGAAATTAGGAGTGAGGTATCCCAGCCCACACCAGACCACCCAGCCTAGGGTTCTCTATAACTTCTGGTTATAAAAACTAGTAGGGGGTGGGGAGGCAAAAGCAACTGAGATTCTCAGGCATCCCCTCTTAAACGGCCCGAAATGGACTTGGGACTCAGTGCAGACTCACTTCCTCAGGGCTCTAGCACCAGGTCAGCAAACAGGGAGAAACTGAAGTGTCTGGCATCAGGGCTAGTGCCCGGTGGCAGCTTATTCCCAGATAAAATTCCAAAGGCCAGGCAGTGGCATTGTTCTCTTTCTTTCTGTTTTTTCTTATCAATGTTAAACCCTAGTTTAACACTCCCTTTAATTTGGTTTTAAATATTTTTAAGGTTTAAAAGAGTTTAAACTTGATAATTCTTAGTAGGAAAACATTTTCTGAAATAAGACCATAATAGCAAACCACTGTAAAATGTTACAGCTGCATTTGGGGGTGAGGGGTAGGAACTCTTCAGTGTACCCCAGCTTTCTTCATGAGGAGGTCAGAGGTACAACTGGTTTGTATTATTGCAACATCCATTGGGTAATCCAAGTTGCTATTCCTTTAGCAAGGGCTTTATGTGTCAGAAGGGCATTATGCTTGACCTCTGGATTTTTTTTTTTTTTTTAAGATTTTATTTATTAATTTTAGAGAGAGGGAAGGGAGAGAGGCAGAGAGGGCGAGAAACATCAGTGTATGGTTGCCTTTCACCTGCCTCCAGCTATGGAACTAGCTGGAGACCTGGCTTACAACCTGGTTATATGCCCTGGCTGGGAATCGAACCAGCAACCTTTGGGTTCACAGGCCAGTGCCTTATCCCCTGTACCACCAGCCAGGGCTGAGCTCTGGATTTGGCTGATAGTTTACTGATGAGATTCGTTAATGTTTGGGTTGCTCTGATATTTTGACATATTTCCCATATCCTGAAAGTCCACCATAACTTCTGGATCCTGCATGGCTACAAGAACCTCTGGATCACTAAGACTTTCATTGAGCCCAAGCATTCCCTCAGGAAAGCCACATGGAAAAGAGCCATACTAAGCTCCTGATTGTTATCTGGCTTCTTCCTCCCTCTGGGTTCTCTGATGTTCTTCCCGAGCCTTTTCATTTTTATCTTGATCTCTCATTCTTCAAGTATCCATTTACACTTTTTCAATGCTCTGCAATTTTTGAGACCCTTGGTTGAACTTCTTTCAGCATTGCACTGGCATCTTTATCATTATCTAAATTATATGCAAGGGCAAGATCATGGGCTGCTTCTTCCCAATGACCTAGAAATCTGTGTACTTTTCTTCACCCTTTATAAGTCTGAACTAAATCAGGTTTTACTTCAATAGCTCCGTCACAGTCTCAGATAGCAGCATTTAGCTTCTGTACTTTGCTGAAGACATTGGCTCTCTTGGCATACAGAATGGCCAAGCAAGGATTCAGCTTGATAGCATCTGTGAACAAGTCAGTGGCTTTCTGTAGTGCACCATCATGTAGTGCATCAATGGCAGCCATTTTTTATCATTCACCTAATCCATCATCTCAGTCATCTCTTATATTTTCATCTCTCATTTCTTGAAAGGCATCAGCGTCTGGTTCAGTCACTCCCTCATTTTAATTTCTGGGTCCTCACTTGATGATTCACCTCTCTTTATGTCTTCTTCCCCCTCTTACTATCTGTTTTTTCTCCTTGTTTTCTTCTGATTTGGTTTTGAGTAGCAGGTGCTATACCTCCCATGCTCTCCACCTGCTCCCTCAAGAAATGCATTTCTTCGGTATACAGAATACTTGGATCCTGCCTACAGATTTTCATAAAGGCCCAAAGCTAGCTCACTTTGCAGGCATTCATGGCTGGGAAGTGGTGGGAGGCATCAGGCACAGCTAAGGTTGCTAACTTGGCATGACCGTGTAGAAGAGGGAAACTGCCACACGGCAGAACATACCACAACCTTTCTGGCTGCTAACTCCTCCCACCAACCCATTGTCCTTTTCCTGAGCCTTCTCCGACACAGAATCACAGAGCTGCAACACCATATACAAGATTCTTGTCAATCTGGTTTATACAGTTTGCCCCACCGTTGCAATTACCTAAAGCTCTGCCCCATCAAACTTACCAGTGTGTTTTTTTACATTAGGCCACACTACCAAGATAGGGAGTCAAAGCAGCTCTCTACCTAATACATAGAAACAAACACAGGGAGGCTGCCGATTATGAGGAGACAAATAAGGCCCAAGTGAAAGACCAGAACAACTAAACAAAATGGAGATATGTAATCTATAGGATGTAGAATTCAAAATACTAGTTATCAGGATGCTCACAGAACTCATTGGATACTTCAACAACATAAGAAAGACCTAGGCAGGCCCTGGCTGGTAGCACAGTGGTTAAGGTGCCGGCCTACGAACCCAAAGGTCGCAGGTTCGATTCCCCAGCCAGGGTACATAACCAGGTTGTAAACCAGGTCTCCAGTCAGGTCTGTGGCTGGAGGCAGGTGAAATGTAACCATACACTGATGTCTCTCTCCCTCTCTGCCTCTCTCCCTTCCCCTCTTTCTAAAAATAATGAAATAAAATCTTTAAAAAAAAAAAAGAAAGAAAGAAAGACCTAGGCAGAAATGAAGGTTACAATAAGTGAAGTAAGGAAAATTTTACAGGGAGCCAACAGTGGAGTGGGTGAAGCCAAGAATCAAAGCAATGATTTGGAACATAAAGAAGAAAAAGAATAGCAAGATGAAAAAAGAATTTAAAAAAACTAGGATAGGCTAAGGAGTATCTGGGACAACTTCAAACATACCAAATTTTGAATCTTAGGGGTGCCAAAAGGAGAAGAGAAAGCAAGAACTTGAAAAAATAGTAAAAGAAAAATTCCCCAATTTGGTGAAGGAAATAAACATACAAATTCAGGAAACGCAAGGTCCCAAACAAGATGGACACGCAGAGGACCATACCAAAAATCATAATTAAAATGCCAGTGGGCCCTGGCTGGTAGCACAGTGGATAAGGCTCCAGCCTGCCAACCTAAAGGTCACTGGTTCAATTCCCAGCCAGGGCACATAATCAGGTTGCATGCCAGGTCAGTAGCTGGAGGCAGGTGAAAGGCAACCATACGTTGATGTCGCTCTCCCTCTGCCTCTTTCCCTTCCCTTTTCTCTAAAAATAATAAAATGTTTTTAAAATAAAATGCCAAGGTTAAAGATAAAGAGAGAATAGTAAAATCAGCAAGAGAAAAGAAGAGAGTTACCTACAAAGTGGTGCTGATAAGACTATTAGCTGATTTCTCAAAAGAAATTTTGCAGGCAAGAAGGGTTTTTTTAAAGATTTTATTTATTATTTTCAGAGAGAAGGGTGCAAGGAGGGAAGAAGAAAGGGAGAGAGGATTCAGTGTATGGTTGTCTTTCACCTGCCTCCCGCTAAGGACCTGGCTGGAGACCTAGCTTGCAACCTGGTTATGTGCCCTGACTAGGGAATCGAACCAGCGACTTTTGTACTTGCAGGCTGGCTCCAACCCACTGAGCCACACCAACCAAGGTGGCAAGAAGTATTTAAAGTGATGAAAAGGAAGGACCTACAACCAAGATTATCCTGCAAAACTGTCATTTAAAATTTAAAGATGACAAAGTAAATCTTAAGGAGTTCATCGTCACCAAGCCATTATTAATATGAAATGTTAAAGGGACTTATTTAAGGACAAAAACATCAAAACTGTGAACACTTAACATGGCAATAAATTTACAACTATCAACAGTTATCCACAAAACAAACCAGGGAAAACCAGATTTCCAGCCAAGATGGAAGAGTAGATAGGCATGCTACCTCTTCCTTACAACTAGAAGAAGTTTACATCTACCTCAAAACTAAATAGAAACAATGCAGAAATTTCAAAAAGTCGTACTATATGGAAGTGCAGTAAACACACAAGTAAAGAAATACTCAGCTAGACAGGTAGGAGGGGCAGAGACAGGGAGGAGAGCAACAGTGGCAGCACCGGAGTTGAGGCCATTGCAAAAAACACAATCATACATTTAAACCTAGGACGCAATCCCAGAACCAGACTGAGCAGCAGCCCACAGTTACATTTTTGGGAAACAGAGCGAGCCAGCAGCTAGCCCAGGGACTGAAACTGCGGTGAAAAGTATAGTCATGTATTTAAACCTGGGAAGAAATTCCAGGACCACACTGCGCAACCCATGGTTCAGGTGCTGGGAAAAACAGAGCCAGCAGCTGTGGCGGCACCACAGGGACTGAGGCCACCGTAAAAAGTGCAGTCATACCTTTAAATCTGGGAAGTGGTCTCTGGGCCAGACTTCAAAAGTCACAGTTCCAGCGCCAGGCAAAATAGAGGCATGTTGCATTTGACTGAAAACTGGTTGGGGTTGGGATGGAAGAAACTGCCATTTTCAACAAGCAAGCAGCATCGTTCCCTCTCAGACCCTTCCCCAACATACAGCAGCACAGCGTGGTGAAACAGGTCACCCTACACTGATGAATTCCTAAGGCTCCACTCCTTACAGCGTCTCAAGTGCAAAAGAACTATGAAAAAGACACTGAGACAAACGCAGAAAGCTGTCAAGCTGAGGAGACAGAAAAGTATAGCCCAAAAGAGGGAGCCAGTGGGAGAACTGAGCGACAAAGAAATAGCCAACCTAACAGCCAAGGAAATTGCCAGCGTAACAGATACAGGTTAAAAACACTGTTGATGAAGATGCTCACAGACTTGACAGATATATTTAAATACAGCAAATGCAGAAAGGAAAAAATGAAGGCTAGGCTATGTAAAATGAAGAAAAATCACACAAAACCAAGGATGAAGGGAAGGAAACCAGGGTTCAAATCAAAGATTTGGAACATAAGGAAGAAATAACCAGTGTAAAAGGAGGAAACAAGAATTGGAAAAAAAATAATACAGGTGTAAGAACATCCGGAACAACTTGCATCATGCTTATAATCTAAAGCATAATGATGCCAGAAAAAGAGGAAGAGCAAGAAATTGAAAACTTATGTTAAAAAATAATGAAGGAAAGCTTCCCAAATTTGGCAAAGGAAATAGACATACAAATCCAGGAAGCATAGAGTCCCAAACAAGCTAGACCCAAGGAGGACCACATCATGACACATCATAATTAAAATTTCAAAGGTTAAAAATAGAGAATCTTAAAAGCAGCAAGAGAAAGGAGAGTTCCCTATAAAGGGGCCCCTATCAGATCATCAGCTGATTTCTCAAAAGAAACTGCAGGCAATAAGAGACTGGCAAGTATTTCAAAGTAATGAAAGGCAAGGACCTGCAACCAAGATTACTTATCCAGCAAAGCTATCATTCAGAATGAAAGCACAGACAAAGTGCTTCTCAGACAAGATAAAACTAAAAGTGTTCATCATCATGAAGCCATTATTATATGAATTATTAAAGGATCTTAAAAAAGAGGATCAAAATTATGAACATTTAAAAGACAACAAACTCACAACTATCAACAACTGCATCTAAAAAATAAGAAGACAACCAAAATGGGAACAGAATCAAAGATATGGGCAATATTTGGAGGGGGATCAGCTGGAAAAGGGGAAGAAGAGGGAGAAGGCACAGGGATTAAGAGGCATAGTTGATGGGTGCAGAATAGACAGGGAGATGTTAAGAATAGTAAAGGAAAGGTAAAGCCAACGAATTCACATGCATGACCCATGGACATGAACTAGGAGGTGGGATGGCTAGAGGGAGGGGGTTGCTGGGCAGAGGGGAGCAAAGGAAAAAGAAACTACAACAAATGTCTTCAATAACAAAAAGAAATTACAAAAGTGCAATCAAGCAGAACAGAAACAATCATAGATATGGAGATCATTTGGAGGGTTATCAGTTGGGAGGAGGAAGAGGGAGAATGGGCAAAAGGTGCAGGGATTAAGTGCAAATTGGTAGGTACAAAATAGGCATGGGGGTGTTAAGAATGGTATGGGAAATGGAATAGCCAAGGAATTTATATGCATGATCCATGGACATCAACAAAGAGGAGGGATTGCCAGAGGCAGTGGGGACACCAGTTAAAAGAGAGCAAAAGGGGAAAATTTGGGACAACTGTAATAGCGTAATCAAAATACATTTTTTAAAAATACCTGAATCTTTTAGGCATTGGATCAACTTTGTAAAATGCACCTAACAAGTATTACTTAATTACATATTATATTTAATCCTAGCTATGACTGTATCTGTTATCTCTTTATTTTTTAATTTTTAATTTTTTAAAGATTTTATTTCATTATTTTTAGGAAGAGGGGAAGGGAGAGAGGCAGAGAGGGAGAGAGACATCAATGTATGGTTGCTTTTCACCTGCCTCCAGCTACAGATCTGGCTGGAGACCTGGCTTGCAACCTGGTTATGATGTGCCCTGGCTGGGGAATTGAACCTGCGACCTTTGGGTTCGCAGGCTGGCACCTTACCCACTGTGCTACCAGCCAGGGCTATCTTTTATCACAAATGTAAAGTTGTAGCATTGTTCCAGAAACAAAGGGATGTGATGCAGAAAATGATTTGCTATAAAATAAATGAATCATGGGTAGCTTTGGAGTCAGCCACTTGTCTTTCTTTTTCTATGAGAGTCATGTATTGAATAACTTAACATTTGCTTTAAGTTCTAAATTGTGGATTTTTTTTTTCCCTGCCAGAGACACACTTACAGGTTAGGTGATGCCCTACTCTTTTTTATTTATCTTCCTGAATATTTAAATTGAAAGACTTAGTTCAAACAGAATAGTCTTGTTATAGGATTACCAAGGTTACCAATTCTTAAAACAATAAAATAATGTTTCTAAGATTATTAGAAACCATTTTAGAATCTTGGCAGGACCTTTGGGTCATTTGTATCAATTCATATGGCTGATATATATATAAAAGGTTCAGAGAATTGCACTGAATTTACTCTGACCATAAAAAATAACAAATATCTCATTTAACACTCTGAACACGAAAAATTATGTATTCATGATGGTCATACTAGAGGTAAATTCTACATTCTGGTGTTTCTTTACAGACATGGCAGCATAGAGTAGCAGGAGACATCTATCTTTTCAAAAATAATTGTTATGGTAGTTTTAAAGAGAATTGTGCTTTAATCTATTTTCTTCTGCCATAGCAGTGGACTAGTGCAATAGAATAGCAATTTTATGTAACTTAAGTTATCAACTGCCTAGATCCTTGTCAAAGTTGACATGAAAGGCCATGTTTATGGTAAAACATAAACTTTAAGAAATTATTTTAACTTGCCTTTTTGCATCCATGTGCTGCCTTCCATCTTAGGTCTATCATCTGGCAAGTGTACGCTTACGTGATTTATGTTTAAAACTGGATGTTTCAAATGAGTTACGGAGGAAGATATGGACATGCTTTGAATTCACTTTAGTTCACTGCCCTGACCTAATGAAGGATAGACATTTGGATCAGCTCCTTCTTTGTGCCTTTTACATCATGGCAAAGGTAATGTATATGATGAGGGAAGTTCTTTGCACTAGTTGCCTATATTTGAAGCATGAAGTAAAAACCTGTTACACTTCGTCCTTAGTTTGCCTTAAATGCTATAAGCTAATAGTGCCCATGATCTTTGATTAAGTAGTAAATTTCAGGTACTATGCCTATTCGCTGGATTCTCCATTTAATTTATAATAATCAGCTTTCCCACTTCATATGTGTACATTGGTTGTAAAGACATTGGGAAAGGTCTTAGAGACCATTTGTAGTCAAGTAGCTCTTCTCCCTAATTTTTTTTCTTAAGATTTTTATTATTTTTAGAGAGAAGGGAAGGGAGAATGGCAGAGAGGGAGAGAGACATCAGTGTATGGTTGCCTTTTGCCCACCTCCAGCTACAGACCTGGCTGGATACCTGGTTTGCATGCAACCTGGCTGGGAATTGAACAAGCGACCTTTGGGTTCGCAGGCCAGCACCCTATCTACTGTGCCACCAGTCAGGGCTTCTTCCCATTATTAATGTGTCAGCCCCCACACCTGTGGTACCTCTAATCTGGTACTAACATGATCATTACATTATAGGTGAATAACTGAGGCCCAGAGCTTAAAGTAACTTGGCCAAAGTTCACAATAAGTGGCAACCTAGAATCTCCTGATTAATAACCTAATGTAAGGTAGTTTCTATAACATACCTCTTTCCAGTGACTTACTCTGCCCCCTCTGAAGAACATTTTATTCTCTAGTTGCTACAGCATGTTTTATGTTATAAAATAGCGTATCTTTTTTTTTTTTTTTTTAATTTCTTATATATCTAATTATCTGTAACTTTGGTCTTGACTATATTGGCCACACTGGCAGTCCTAGCGGACATACATCATTAAGTCCTAATTTGTAAGCTTTCTGAGGCAGAGGACATGTTTTCAAATTCCTTTGTGGCACCTTTCTCACAGTGCCTCTTTAAAATCCCTGTACAGTTGTTCTCAGTTTCTCAAATCTTTTCTAGTGTACTTTCTTTCTTTCCTCTAAGCTTTCAAGGGCCCATCATTTTGCCTCTTTTTTCCTGAGCCCACACCCAGCTATCTCGCTTTTCTACCTCTGTCATTTTGTAAGTGAACTTTCACTACAATTTGGGAAAATATATATATATAAATAGGTATTAATACATTTATTAACTAATCATTTCTGTTTTCCAAAGAACTACAGAGTTCAGGCTTTGCCATTTCCTAGCTCAGCATTATGGAGAACAGGTTAAATGCTAACTGGGAAGCAGAGGAGAAGAGTAATTTTAATAAACTTTATTGATAACAAATAGAAGGTATTCCTTTACAGATCACTAGTCCATTTTCTTCCTTTTAGCCATCACTGTGACTTTCCTGTCTAAACATTAGAAACCATATAGTCTGTCCTGACATGTTAAAAGCCTAATCCTATGATAACTACTCACTTTCATTGTCACTCACCACAAGATACTTTCTGTAGTTAAGTATGTATTTAACTTACTTTTAAATAAGTAATTAAAATCTAATAAACCCAGAAACTGTATGGGATTCAGCAGATTTGAGTTTTCTTTTTTTGTCATTTAAAATTTTTTATTGTTTTTTTCCCATTACCATTTAGCCCCCTGTATCTGCCCCCCTTGAGTTTTCTTATATCAGTCTTTTTATAAAGAAAGGCATTTTCAGTAAAGTAATACCATAACAATCTTGGTGCTTTTTGATTAATGAAACTATTAGCTAGGTCCCCACAGGCCACAAAGTCTGAACTTTAAAGGTAGTGCAAATTATTTATGGTAGTGGTTTCTAGTAAATGGACTGGCCTAGGGTTAATGGCTTTCTGCAAGACTGCTCTCAGTGCCAGCCTATAATTGAAATTTTTGTTCAGAGCCATTTTTCTTTTAGGAGCAGTTAGTAAATGCAGTTTTTCTTTTCCTTAGGTAACAAAAGAAGAAAGAACTTTTCAAGAAATAATGAAAAGTTATAGAAATCAGCCCCAAGCTAATAGTCACGTGAGTAAGCATTAATGATTGTTCGGTCCATATTATTATTATTATTGTAGCTTAGAACACTGCATCAGGATACCTTAAGGCTTGGGCCATTCAAGATCTTGGTTGCTCTGCTTTAAAGGATCATAGCATAATGTCCCTCTTCTCTGACCCCCATGATCTTCCATCTTAGGAAGAAAGATGGTGGCTCAGCATCTCAGGTTGGAATGACAGCTTTTTCTAAGAGAGCCCCACCAATAGTTTTGTTGTCTATGGAAATCAGGCTCTTCCATGGGGATCATGAAGAAAACATTCCAGGTACCCATGCAGAGGAGATTATGGTGTGACAAGATGGTTTATTCATGTGGAAGGCTTTCCCTGTGTCCCCTCTGTCCTACCTCAACTCACCCTACCACAGAAAAAGTCCATCCATGTCCTCAGCAAGGCCAAAACAAAAGCCAGTGTCCAGATTTCCTGCTTCGTATCGGAGCTTAGTCTTTTGGAGCCATCACAGTCTGCCACAGGTTCCAGTACCTGCTGGACCCACATGGTCATGTGTTCCTTGGCAAGCAAGAGCACATGAATGAACTGGGCAAGTGTGGATCACCAAGCAAGAGAGAGAATGTGCATACGCACAGGGCTAGTGTGAGTTGGGGTGGGGAGTGTTTGTTTCATTGGGTTATATCCAGGAGCTATTTCAAAATAACTAATGAACTTTCCAAGCTTTTGCAGGCTTGTAATGACTTCGCCTCCCAGCCAGTCCATTGTTCCCCAAGCTAACTGACAGGCCTCTATTGTCAAGTACCTCCCTCTGCAACCAACCTCCCAACTCCCCGCCACCTGATACCAAAGCAGGGGTGGAAGGGCTGTTAATCCTCTTGGAGAATAATGCTGTGGTCCCCTAGAGTGTGAAAAGCTGCAGCTTCCTGGTGAAGCCAATAGGCTCATGCCTTCCAGTTTATTAAGCTCAATGTCTAAGTCCCTTTGCCTGCTTTTTTATTAATAATTAGCTAACTACCTATGGTAATGGTGTCACTTCTTCACTTAAGCCCCCAAATACCCTGATGGTGATTTAGAGAGATAAGAAGAGCCAAGTACAGGTGTTTGTTATGTACTATGACAGGCTAAGTTTCTGGACCTCTTCAGAAAAATCAGGAACAGAGCTTAGAGAGGTCCCTATTGTCCCTGAAGATCATTAAGGTAAAGTTACTGTGTGTCATAATAGGCCAAGCCCAAGCTTCCTAAACATCTTCTAAATACTAATACTCAGGATGAGGGGAAATGGGTCATGCCTGTCAGCTATCTTGGAGACAGGAGAGTTTAGGAACAGGAGGGGAACAAATCTTCGGGTGGCTATTTGAAAGGTGCTGAGAATGGAATGGGAGCATAAACAAGCAAGTTAATGAGAGCAGGTGACCCTCAAGAAAGGAACAAGTTCAGATCTTTGAAGTTACTTTTATTTAGCAAAACCTGCTCTTCGGTGTTTAGTTGCTATTATGTACTTAAAATTTTTCTATTTATATTGTTAACTCCTACAGTGGCATATTTTAGGTATAGGTTTAGAATCAGCTTTAGTATTCCCTCTTCTAAGATGTTTGCTATAATCTACATTTACCAGACTAATAACATCTTGCCCTTGATTATCACCAGTATAGACAAATACTTTTTAATTGGCTTGATATTTGTTGTTCCTGTTTTGGTTTTGCTTAACTTGTACCTTTTTGTGACTAAACAGTCCTTTTCTTCCCCTCTGACCTATAGGTCTATAGAAGTGTATTGTTGAAGAGTATTCCAAGAGAAGCTGTGGCTTACAATAAAAAAATAAATGGTGATTTTGAAATGACAGATTGTGGTAAGTTGCTCATTTTTACATTCTATACCTAATACACCTTTGATTACGTTGTACATTATACAGTGGATGTCAGGTAACAGAATCAATGACATAGGTATTTTGGGAAGAAATAAATAAGTTTGTGATAAGTACGGGTCAGGTGCCTTCTCCAAAGAGATTGTGTATTGAAACCTAATTTGCCCCCTGTTAATTGTGTTTTAGAAGTTTTCTCGTCCACTTACACACATTACTAAAATAAGCAGAAGGCACTTAAATGTTTAAAATTCAGTAGCCTTCCCTTATCCACAGTTTTGTGTTCTTTGATTTAAACTACCCACAGTGGAAAATCCCAGATATTTTGAAAAAGAGAGACCAAATTCACATAAATTTTATTACTATTTGTTTATAGTTAAAATACTTCTATTTTCTTATTAGTTATTGTTAATGTATTGCTGTGCCTAACTTAATAATTAAACTTTATCATAGGTATGTATATATAGGACAAAACAGTACATATAGGGTACAGTACTGTCCACTATTCAGATACCTGCTGTGGGTTTTGGAACATATTCCTGTGAGCAAGGGAGGACTGCAAATCTGACTAACAGGGCAGGTAAGATAGCTACCAGTGAGCTGCCTGGGGAGACAATTAAGGAAATATCCTTGTTATTAAGAAGTATATAGGAGCCCTGGCTGGTGGTACAGTGGATAAGGTGCCAACCTGCGAACCCAAAAGTTGCTGGTTTGATTCCCAGCCAGGGCACATAACCAGGTTGCAAGCCAGGTCCCTAGCTGGAGACAGGTGAAAGGCAACCATACATTGATGTCTCTCTCCCTCTCTACCCCTTTTCCTTCCCCTCACTCTAAAGATAATAAATAAAATAATTAAAAAAAAAAAAAAAGTATATAGGTATTCTTCTACCACTGGCAAGGCTGCTACCTTGTTGCTCCAGTCATGCTAAGACTTGAGGCACTAGTAAATTTTTTTCAAAGGAAAATCGTATTTTCTGTATTCATATGTTGATAAATTGTAAAAATGCCTTTTCTACCCATCTCTTTAACCTTGCCTCATCTCTCTATCACTTAATTTATGCATACAGGGTGGGTCAAAAGTAAGTTTACGGTTGTGAGTACACAAAACAGATTTTATTCTTGTATTATCAATTATATTATTTTCCATACAAACAACTATAAACCTACTTTTGCTCCATCCTGTATGTGTGCATGTGTGTTATATATACTATGATATCTATACAATGTGGGAAATTTAGTTTGTTTCCAATTTTATATAGCTTTGTAAGGAAATCACTATAGATTAATATTTGGTCTACATCCCTAGGATAAATTCTTAGAGAAATTGTCTGGGTCAAAGACATTTTTTTTAATTACACAAATATCAATGATCATTATGGCGTCTACTAGAATCTGCACTTTTAAGATCTTATCAAAACCCTTTAATAATGGCCTAGAATCTGATCCCATTTAGGGATAATTAGGCCACTTTCAGTTCTTTTTACATAAATATATTATTCCTGGGCCTTTCAAGACAATGAAAAATATATTCAACTGTAAATCTAACCAAAAAAGGGGAGAACAAAATCTTTATAGTTTTGTTAAACATGTTGCTCATCAGTCCTGGGTGGTTTTATTGTCCTTGCAAAACCAGGGACATCAGGGGTTAGACGGGGGACAGTGTGCTCTATGAGAAAGGAACTACCAGCAGTTATCTGAGATAGGAGGACCAGTGAAGCTCAAGACAGTAAAAGTAAGCAAAAGAAAATATATCATGGTTTCATTTTGATACAGTGTCTACCAATGAAGTTTAAGGTGAAGGAGAATTAGCTTACTCTCTGTAAGAGATCAAATTGTTATAGAGAGAGAGAGAGAGAGAGAGAGATTTATTATCAGGCAAAAAAAAAAGACATTCTTAAGATCCTAACCAGTGGTTGGTGGCACAGAGCAAGGAGAGTATTCAGTGATAATGCTCTCAGAAATTCTGGCACCAAAAAATCGAGAAAGTTACAGAGAAAGATACCAAAAGGCAAATCTGTTCAGAAAAGTCATGTTTCAGTTCCTATAGCTGTGGCTTAATGCAATGACCTAGCCTTGGACACACCAGAGAACTCCACCTTGAAAAAACCAATTCTCGTTCTATAAACAAATTCATCATTAGGTATAAAATGATTACTGTTTTAAAATCACACAGTGTATGTATGCATCCTATACAGTTAGCTAAAAGTCCTAGCTGTCTTTCCAACTACCACCTCACATAAAGTACTCACTTGAGGCAGATGCTCTTACTCTTTTATCTTTAAAGCCAGGATCAAGCCGACAGTATGCATCAGAATTCTGATCTGGGCATCATCCATAACAACAAAGCCCCACAGACCTCATGGGATCTCTGATCTTTTTCATGTCATTATGAATAGTGTCTCAAATATTTTATCTGCTTACGTTAAATAATTTTAATTTCCCCAACACAATCCAGTTTTTAGCATTAGGCATACTTAATAAATGGTTGCTATTTTCATCATTAAAACCTATTTGTGCTGTTGAGTATGTTAGTTAAAAGGTTGACCACTGGTTGACATATGCCTAACAGAACTCTTATAGTAGCCAAATGTGAAAAATGAGCTTCTTAATTAAAACAATTCTCAAGCCCTGACTGATGTGGCTCAGTGGATAGGCACCAGCCTATGAACCCAAAATTCGCAGTTTTGATTCCCCATCAGGGCACATAACCAGGTTGCAAGCCAAGTCTCCAGACAGGTCCGTAGCTGGAGGCAGGTGAAACGCAACCATACATTGATGCTTATCTCCCTTTCTCCCTCCCAGCCCTTCTCTCTGAAAATAATAAATAAATTTTTTAAAAAATATTTTTTTAGCCCCCCACCCAAAATAAAAACCACACACACACAGCAATTCACTCATGTACCATGTGTTCTTCATTATCATATTAGCAGACCTCCTGAGACTGGCTTTTTTTTTTATGTTTACTTTTTTTTTTTTTTTTTTTAAGATTTTATTTATTATTTCCAGAGAAAGAGGAAGGGAGAGAGGGAGAGAAATATTAACGTATGGGTGCCTTTGACCTGCCTCCAGCCATGGACCTGGCTGGAGACCTGGCTTGCAACCTGGTTATGTGCCCTGGCTGGGGAATCGGACCAGTGACCTTTGGGTTCACAGGCAGGCACCTTATCCACTGAGAATGACATTCTTGATTTACAACATTTGAGAGACCCAGATTATAGCTTAATCTAAATAACACAAACATAACACTCAATTGTATTATAGTAAATTGGGAACTTTATAATACTTCACCAGAGGCCTATTTCAAGGATTAAAAAGAACAGGTGTGTGTATTTAACACAAAGACTGCTCATAGTGAGACCTCAGTACTTGTAAGTAGTAGCTATTATATATTATTTTGTTTATAAGAAATAGAAAAGTTATATTTTATTCATGAATATAACATTTGTCTTTTAAAGCTACTTTTTGTTTATGAGCAATATAAAATTTATTGTATTTTAATGAATATGACATGTTTGTTTGTTTGTTTGTTTATGGATTTTATTTACTATTTTTAGAGAGAGGGGAAGGGAGAGAAGGAGAGAGACATCAATGTACGGTTGCCTTTCACCTGCCTCCTGCTAAGGATCTGACTGGAGACCTGGCTTGCAGTCTGGTTATGTGCCCTGGCCTGGAGTCAAACCAGCAACCTTGGGTTGGCAGGCTAGCGCCTTATCCTCTGTGCCACCAGCCAGGGCTGAGTTGTCTTTTTTAAAGCTACTTTTTCTAAGGCCATATTTCTTATTTAAAATCTTTTTTTTTATACTATTTGTGATTTTTTAAATTTAATTTTATTGTTGTTGTATTACACCCATCCCCTTTTTGTTCCCCTCTGTCCCCTTCCCCACCCACCCACTTCCCACCAAAGTCAGTCCCATTTGTTGTCCATGTCCATGGCTCTTCCATGCTAATTCCTTGACAAATTGCTCCCCTTCTTTGTCTCCTTCTCCCCACTCCCACCCCCTGCCTCTGAAGGTCTAGTCATTGTATTCCTGTATCTAGTTCTGTTTTGCTTATTTGTTTGTTTTGTTCATTATTGTCCTATAATGGGTGAGATCATAGGTATTTGTCTTTCATTGACTGGCTTATTTTACTAAGCATAATACTCTCCAGTTCCATCCATGTTGCAAAGGGTAGGAGTTCCTTCTTTCTTTCTGCTGTGTAGTATTCCATTGTGTAAATGTAGCAAAGTTGTTTGATCCAATCATCCTTGAAGGGCACTTAAGCTGTTTCCAGCACTTGGCTATTGTAAATAGCACTGCTATGAACATAGGGGTGCATAGGTTCTTCTCAATTGGTGTTTCCGGGTTCTTCCGGTATAGTCCTAGAGGTAGAATTGCTGAATCAAAAGGCAGTTCCATTTTTAGTTTTTAAGGAAACTCCATACTGTTTTCCATAGTGGCTGCACCAGCCTGCATTCCCACCAACAGTGCACCAGGGTTCCCTTTTCCCTACATCCTCGCCAACGCTTGTTTGTTGATTTGTTGATGATTGCCATTCTGACAGGTGTGAGGTGGTATCTTATTGTAGTTTTAATTTGCATCTCTCTAATGGCTAGTGATGTTGAGCATCCTTTCATATGCCTTTGGGCCCTTTGTACGTCTTCCTCAGAGAGTTGTCTGTTCAGGTCCTTTGCCCTTTTTTTTTTTTTTTAAGATTTTATTTCATTATTTTTAGAAAGAGGGGAAGGGAGGGAGGCAGAGAGGGAGACAGACATCAATGTATGGCTGCTTTTCACCTGCCTCCAGCCACAGACCTGACTGGAGACCTGGTTTGCAACCTTGTTATGTGCCCTGGCTGGGGAATCGAACCTGCGATATTTGGGTTCGCAGGCCGGCACCTTACCCACTGTGCTACCAGCCAGGGCTCCTTTGCCCATTTTTTAATTGGGCTATCTCCCTGGTGTTGAGTCTCATAAGTTCTTTATATATTTTGGATATCAAACTTTTGTCTGAGGTATCATTGACAATTATGTTTTCCCATACCGTTGGTTCTCTTTTAATTTTGCTGGTGTTTTCTTTAGCTGAACAGAAACTTTTCAGTTTGATACAGTCCTATTTGTTTATTTGTTCTTTTATTTCCTTTGCCTTTGGAGAAGTATTAGTAAACACATTTCTGCGTGGGATATCTAAAATTTTACTGCCTATATTTTTCTCCAGGACCTTTATGGTGGCACTGCTTATGTTCAAGTCCTTTACCCATCTTGAGTTAATTCTGGTGTATGGTACAAGTTGGTGATCTAGTTTTATTTTTTTGCATGTCACTGTCCAGTTGTCCTAATACCACTTGTTGAAGAGACTGTTTTTACTCCATTTTATGTTCCTTCCCCCTTTGTCAAATATTAATTAACCATACAGTCCTGGGTTTATTTCTGGGCTCTCTATTCTGTTCCATTGATCTATGTGTCTATTTTTTTGCTAGTACCAGACTGTTTTGATGACAGTAGCCTTGTAGTATAATTTGATGTTGGGTATTGTGATTCCTCCTATCTTGTCCTTCTTTCTCAAGATTACTTTGTCAAGTAAAAAGACGATGGATGTAATACAACAACAATAAAATTAAATTAAAAAAAAAAAGATTGCTATGGCTATTCGTGGGTGTTTTTGGCTCCATATTAATTTTTGAAGAATTTTTTTTTCTATATTTGTTAAGTATGTCGTTGGTATTTTAATTGGGATTGAATTGAATCTATAGATTGCTTTGGGTAGTATGGACATTTTATGATGTTAATTCTTCCCATCCATGAACATGATATATGCTTCCATTTATTTGTATCTTCCTTAATTTCTTTATTCAGTGTTCTGTAGTTTTCTGAGTACAGGTCTTTCACCTCCTTGGTTAAGTTTATTCCTAAGTAGTTTATTTTTCTTGTTGCTATGGTAAATGGAATTTGTTTTCTAGCCTCTATCTCTGATGCTTTATTATTGGTATACAAAAGTGCTTTTGACTTCTGAATATTGACTTTATATACAGCTAATTTGTTAAATTTGCTTATTAGGTCCATTAAGTTTTTGGTGGAGTCTATCGGGTTTTGTATGTACACTATCATATCATCTACAAATAATGACAGTTTGAATTCCTTCTTTCCAATTTGGATACCTTTACCTTTGATTCCTTTTTCTTATCTGATAGCTATGGCTAGATCTTCCAAAACGATGTTGAGCAGAAATGAAGAAAGTGGACAGCCTTCTCTTATTCCTGATCTTAGGGGGAAAGCTTTTAGTTTTTGCCCGTTGAGTATGA
Organism: Noctilio leporinus; assembly: GCA_004026585.1. NCBI lineage: Eukaryota > Metazoa > Chordata > Mammalia > Chiroptera > Noctilionidae > Noctilio > Noctilio leporinus. The sequence goes on from PVIW01002213.1 coordinate 32,002, forward strand.
TGTTGGCTTCAGGTTTCTCATATATGGCATTTATTATATTGAGGTATGCTCCCTCTATTCCCATTTTGCTGAGTGTTTTTATCATAAATGGTTACTGTACTTTATCAAATACTTTTTCAGCATTTATTGATATGATCATATGGCTTTTGTCTTTCATTTTGTTTATGTGGTGTATTACATTTATTGATTTGCAAATGTTGTACCATCCTTGCATTCCTGGGATGAAACCCACTTTATCATGACGTATGATCTTTTTAATGTATTGCTGGATCAGTTGGCCAATAATTTGTTGAGAATCTTAGCATCTATGTTCATCAGAGATACTGGCTTATAGTTTTCTTTCTTAGTTGTGTCTTGACCTGGTTTTGGGATTAGAATAATATCGGCCTCATAGAAAGAGTTTGGGAGTCTTCCCTCTTGTTGAATTTTTTGGAATAGGTTGAGAACGGTAGGAGTTAGTTTTTCTCTAAATATTTGGTAGAATTCACCTGTGTAGCCATCTGGTCCAGGGTTCTTGTGCTTTGTGAGATTTTTTATTACCTCTTCAATTTCACTAGTTGTTACTGGTCTTGTCAGGATTTCTGCTTCTTCTGGATTCAGTTTTGGTAGGTTATACATCTCCAGAAATTTATCTATTTCACCCAGTTTGTCATATTTCTTGTTATATAGTTGTTTGTAGTCATTTTTTACAATCCTTTGTATTTCTGAAATATCAATTGTGATTTCTCCTTTGTCATTCCTGATTCTGTTTATTTGGGTCCTCTCTCTCTTTTTCTTGATGAGTCTGGTTAAAGGCTTGTCAATTTTGTTTATTTTCTCAAAAGAACCAGCTCCTGGACTTACTGATTCTTCGAATTATAGTTTTAGTCTCTAAGTTATTTAAATATATTTTACTTATTTCACTATTGCAGTTGCCCCAATATTCTCCACTTTGCCCCCGTCCACCCAGTACCCTATTTTTTCCAGCAATGCCCCCTTAGTTCATGTCCATGAGTCATGCATATAAGTTCTTTGGCTTCTCTATTTCCTTCGTTCTTCTTAACATCCCCCTGTTTATTCTATAACCACCAATGTGTACTTTTTTTCCCCCCTAGTCTCTTAAGTTATTTAATTCTGCTCTGATCTTCATTATTTTCTTCCTTCTACTTGCTCTGGGCTTTGTTTGTTGTTGCTCCTCTAGTTCTTGCAGCGTTATGGTTAAGTTGTTTGCATAAGCTTCTTCTAACCATTTTTGATAGACCTGTACTGCTATGAGGACTGCCTGTGCTGTGTCCCATAGGTTTTGGGCTGTTGTGTATTTATTGTCATTTGTTTCCAGAAACTTTTTTATTTCATCTTTGATCTCATCGTTAACCCATTCATTACTTAAAAGTGTGTTGTTCAGTCTCCATGAGTTAGTGTTTCTGGTTTCTCCCTTCAGGTTGGTTTCTAGTTTCAATCCATTGTCATCTGAGAAGATGCTTGGTATGATTTCAATTTTCCTGTATTTGTGAAGGCTTGCCTTGTGACCTGTCTTTAAGAATGTTCCATGTGCATTTGAAAAGAATGTGTATTTTGCTTCTTTGGGGTGAAAGGTTCTGTATATATTGGTTAGGTCCATTTCCTCTAGAGTGTTGTTCAAGGCCACAACATCCTTGGTGTTTTTTTGTTTGGAAAATCTGTCCATTGTTGATAATGGGGTATTAAAATCCCCTACTATTAGTGTGTTGCTGTCTGTATCCTTGAAGTCCTTCAAGATTTTCCTTATATATTTAGGAGCTCCTATGTTAGGTGCATGTATGTTTACCAGAGTTATATCTTCTTGATGGATTGTTCTCTTAAGTATTATGAAATGTCCGTTGTCTCTTTTTATGGCCTTAATCGTAAAATCTATTTTGTCTGAAATAAGTATCACTACTCCAGACTTTTTTTTCATGTCCATTTGTTTGATATATATTTTTCCATCCCTTCACTTTCAACCTATGACAGTCCTTTGTTCTGAGATGGGTCTCTTGAACACAGCATATATGTGGGTCATGTTTTCTTATCCATTCAGCTACCCTATGTCTTTTGATTGGCGCATATAATCCATTTACATTTAAGGTTATTATTGATTGATACTTATTTATTGCCGTTTTTCCCTTTGTTCCTCTCTGTGTTCCTCTCTGTCTCTCTTATTTCTTCATTTTTTTTTTTTTTTTGAACAGACCCTTTAGCATTTCTTACAATGCTAGTTTGGTGGAGATGTATTTTTTTAGTCGTCTTTTGTCTGTGAAACTCCTTATTCCTCCTTCCATTTTGAATGAGAGCCTGGCTGGGTAGAGTATTTTTGATTGCAGGAGTTTGTTTCCCATTACTTGGAATATTTTTTGCCATTCCCTTCTGGCTTGTATTGTTTCTGCTGAATAATCATTTAATAACCTTAATAGAGCCCCCTTTTGTGTTATTTGCTGTTTCTCTCTTCATGCTTTTAGGATTCTCCCTTTGTCTTGGAAATTTGCCATTTTAATTATACTGTGTCTTGGAGTGGGTCTGTTTGGATTCATCCTCATTGGGACCTTGTGTGCTTCCTGAACTTAAGTAATGTTTTCACTCATCATGTTAGGGAAGTTTTCTACATTACTTTTTTTAGCAGGTTTTTCATTCCTTGTTTCTCTTCTCCTTCTGGTATCCCTATGATATGGATATTCTTGTGTTTCATGTTGTGCTGCAGGTCTCTTAAAACCTCTTCATTCTTGCTTAGCCTTTTTTCATTCTGTTGCACTGTCTTGGAATATTCTTCTATGTTGTCCTCCAGCTCGCTGATTCCATCCTCTCCTTCCTCTAGCCTGCTGTTGATTCCTTCTGCTGTATTCTTCAATTCGGAAATTGTATTATTCATTTCCTCCTGGCTCTTACTGATAGTTTCTATGACCTTTTTAATACTGGTGTAGTTCTAGTTCTCAGTAAATTCCTTGTATTTTCCCTGGAGTTCTTTGTAGTTCCCCTGAGTTGTTTGTAGTTTGTTTTTTTTTTTTCTTTTTGAGCTAGCCGGCCTCATTGAGCTTCTCTATCATCATTATTTTGAATTCCATACCTGATAGTTTGCTTGCATCTGTTTAATTTAGTGATCTTTCTGGGGATTCCTCCTTTCCTTTTGGTGATAGACTATTTCTTTTTCTCCTCATTTTCAGGTTTTGTTGTAATCCCATCAGACTGTGATCAACTGCCAGGCTAAGGAACTGCTAGGCTAGAAGGATTGATTTAGTTGTAATCCTATCAGACTGTGATCCACCACCAGGCTCAGATGCAGCTTGAGGTGACCAATTCAGTGGTAAATCAATGAATCATCTACCAACTCAGGCCCTTCTAGGCTAGAAGGAGAGGTTTAATTATAATCCAATGGATCAGGTACTGCTTGGTGGGACAGATTCAGATGTAAAACAATGAATTTTTGATCAGCCACCAGGCTCTAGAACTGCTGGGCTAGACAGCAAGGTTCAATTGTAATCCAATGAGTCTGTGATTAGCTGTGCCTGAGTTTGGTAGCTGATTCAGGTGACACTGGGCCCAACTGAAAAATTCTATTGTAATCTAATGAATCTGTGATCAGTTGCCAATCTGAGGGGACACTGGGCTAGACTGAAACATTCACTTGTAATCCAATGAGTTTGTGATCAGCCGCCAGGCCCAGGGGACACTGGGTGGGACAAACCAACTCAGTTGTGAACTAGTGAATCCACAATCATCCACCAGGCTCATTTGCCACTGTGCGAGGCTAACTGTCTGACCCAGCTGTAAGTCAGAGTTTATAATCAGCTGCCAGGCCCAAGTGCTACTGGGAAAGTACGACTGACTCAATTGCCAATCAGTGAATCCAGGATCAGCCACCAGGTTCACACTCCACTGTACAGGGCTGTCTGACTGACCCAGCTGTATGTCAGAGAGTTTGTATCAGCTGCCAGGCCCAGGTGCTGCTGGGCAAGTACGACTGACTCAGTTGTCAATCAATGAATCCAGGATCACACACCAGACTCGCACTCCACTGTGCAGACAGCTGGGACTGCCTGACCCAGCTATAAGTCAGAGTTTGTAATCAGCCGCCAAGCCCAGGCGCTGTTGGGTGAGAACAGATGACTAAGTTGCAAAGCAGCGAATCTAGGATCAGCCACCAGGCTCACTTACCATTGTGTGGGGCTGACTGACCCAGCTGTAAGTCAGAGAGTTTGTAATCAGTCGCCTGGCCCAAGCACTGCTGGGCAAGAAATACCTCTTCAGGTGCCAACTATTGTATCTATGCTCAGACAGGGCAGGGCAGGAGAGGTTTATTTAGATGTGAGTCAGTTGTGATCAGGCGCCGCTGGGTGGGGCACATTGCTTCCAGTGGGCGGAACTATGAGGACCCTCATAGGGAAGCTGCTTGGCACAGCGTAGTCCGCCCAAGGTGTGGGTGATGAGTCAGCACCGGGATCCCCACGGCCGCCTCCCCACTTCTCTCCTCCAAGCCACCACCACAATCTCTCCCCATGTGTCTCCAGGCCTCTCTGTCCTCCCTTCGCTGGAGCCCAGGGTAGGTGGGGGCCAATGTATGTTTGTTGTGGTCATCCTAATAGTTCTCTGTCTCCAGCGCTCTCTTAGGCTAGTAAACTCCACGCCTTTCCGCCCTTCTCAGCTGGGCGCTGCTCTATTCTCTGCCATGTTGCTGTAGCTGGGAAGCCCAGCTGGGAGACCAGAACCCATCCTTCTTATGTGGAGCCCCCGGCTCCATCCCTTTGGCTGCTGCCTCCTGTGGTTGCCCAACCTGCCCACTCGTGTTTCTGTGATTCCTACCAGTCACATTGTGATGAGGCGTCCTCCTCTGTTCTGTCCATGGTTATAGGACTTCTTTCCAGCTGGTGTTCTGTTGGTAATTTCAGATGCCACCTAGGATGAGATTGGTGTAGCTTCATTTCTCCGCCATCTTGTCTGAACCTAAACTCTTTTAAGTGTTGAAAACTAGGTTACACATGTAAAATAGAAATAAACAAAGCAACTTCTCTGAAAGTACAAAAATTCTTTTTTTATATGAGATATATAAAATCGGAAACTGCACATTGATGGTGATTAGGTGACTTTATTAATTAGATACATTTTACAATAACTTAGTAGGCAACCAACATATTAATAAAGCACATTTTTACTTGTTTTTAGATAATAGTGATACCTTTTAGACATCACAAGAAACTGTCAAAATATCACTGAAATGGTCTTAAACCACTGACTTTTTTAAAGATTTATTTACCTTTAGAGAGAGGAGAAAACAGAGAAATGGAAAGAAACATCAGTGTGAGAGAGAAACTTGAATCAGTTGCTTCTCAGATGCCCGTAACCCAGGCATGTGTCCTGACTGGGAATCAAACAAGTAATTGGTTCACAACAGGTCAGCACCAACCCACTGAGCCACGCCATCCAGGGCTGAAGTTTTAAATTTGTCTGTGATTAGTAGTTTTTGCATAACTGGAGATAAACACTGTCCTCTCGATCAGAAAGCCAGTCTGAAATATTTACTGTACATTATTATTGTGAGAAGCAAAAACAATGAGTGCAGATATGGCAGGATAAATAAATGAATACTAAAATGCCTTCTCCACAAAACTGCTGCTGTGCTGATCAAGCCTATCATCTCTCATCCTGACCCTTTAATTTATAAATTCTGATCTTATTTTTAAGTGGTAACAATCATGCAATATGCCTTTTCTCAATCTGAAGACTAATGACAGTATATGAAAAGACACCAGCATCAGTCTTCTGCCAGTGATGACTGGAGATTCAATCAGTATGTACACCGCAGACGATTTGGGTATGCCCAATATCTGAAACCAGGTTCCCTGAGAAATAGCTGTCTACTATTCCCTTAGATGCAAATACATTCATCTGGGATATAAAACTAACCATGTATTATGGTTGTAGTTGTTGGTTATCTACAACCCTAGGATAATTTACCTTCTCCCTTCCCACTTTCAGTAGACCTTTGGAAATTTCTAAAGCCAAAGAGCCAGCTAAAAAATTCAGCATGTCTCTCTGGAGCTGTGCAGACATTATCTCCAATCTCCTTAGAGCTTGTCTCATTCACTGGTGGTTTATATAAAGCCACATTTGAATTGCTTGACAGTGTTATATGATAATCCAAAAAATAAAACAAAAACATTTCTCTTACTCATGGGAACAGTAGGGAAAATTAGGAAATTATAGTAGTTCATTGGACAAGGAAAATCATGTATCTTGAAGTGGAAATGGTCTAAGACTAACTCTTCTATGATGGGATAGGGAATTTAATTTATAGTGGTTGAAATAGGAAATGTGTCCATCTCATTTTTCAATGGTTAGATATATTTAAGGAATTTAGCCTAATCAGGTCTCTTCCTACCCAGGGATACTATAAATCTAGGAAGAAAAAATTGAGTGAACTGGAAGCCTAGCCAGCATAGCCAGGCAATATTCTAATTTAGAGTCCTTTGGTGTTTGGAACAATGAAGAAATCCCTAGGTAGGTGCTATTCTCATGCGATGGGAGTTTTGGAGTTTAGATTTTTGCAGTTTGACATTTCACACAATTAGCATGTAATGGTACTAAGGAGGAGTTCTTGACTGAAAGGAATGAGGCAAGAGTTAGAGGCCTTGAAAATCTGAAAAGTCAGAGACAAGGCATGAAAACTAGCAAGAACAAAATGTCACAGACAGTTTTAAGAAAGAAAAAACTTCCAGTGTCTGTTTTGCATGAGTAATTCTATAATTTCTGATATGTTCAGAAAAACCTTTGCTTTATTACGGGTTATTAGTACCAATAGTACTTCAGCCTTAGCTATAATTCTGTTTTACCTCTTTCACGTAAGATTCATTAAGCATTTCCTTCTGAAATAGATGTTCGGAGAATTTATATCTGTCTGAAGGATTTATGAAACATAAAATGAGGTATAATTTAGCAGAGGAGTCAGTTGTGTGTCTAAATGTCAAAGGTCACTAAATATTGACAGATGATGTCTTGGTACTAAGTTGACACAGGGATCAGAAAATAAATCCAGAACTATTTATGTGCTTACTAAATTGACAGTTTCCTTCTTGGACACTAATGCTTCTCATTCACCAAATGCATGACCACAGAAAGTGACCATGACATTATTTTTATAGAAAACTTTTTAAACAATAGATGACTCATTTTCTCAATAACTGGAAATAGGCTGATGTGATCTGCAGTCCTTCCATGTTCTGCTTATAGCTGGTTCTGTGTTGTAATGATCTTCTCCTTGGTGATGGAGGCAATGGGGAAACTATGCACAACTGCTCACCAACTATAGGAAGACAGGACACAGACTCAGCAATGGCATTTTACATTTACTGATTTCTAGAGTCTGCTACTAATTTTATCAGCCCCTGCTGGAAAAATGTATCTGAAGACAACACCCAGGAATGTGATGAGAGAAAATACCATGATTCTACAATCACATTTATGAATTTTATTTTGTGACAATTCACTCCTGAGACACAATTCTTTCCCAGGATGGTGGAACTGTTACAGCCTACTTGTCTTCATTCTGTTTCCCCAATCTCTGTGTGACATACAGGATCATCCGGTTTAAGGCAATCTAATAGGAATGGTAGGTTTTATATAAAAAAAAACAACAGGATTTTCAAATATTTAAAAGACCACCACACAGGAATATAAAATACAGCATAGGAAATATAGTCAGTAATACTGTAATAACTATGATGTCAGATGGGTACTAGAATTATTGCAGGGATCACTTCATAAATATACTGTGTCTAACCACTATGCTGCACAATTGAAACTAAGTTTTCAACTATAATTAAAAATTGGAAAATAAATTTTTTAATAGTGTGTTGGTTTTTTTCACAAATATATTATTACCATGTGCCTCAAATTATATTAGGCAGAGGTTTTCTTTTATCCTCTGAGGGGAAACAGATTTGTAACAATTATAGTACCCGTCAGGCAAACCTTTGATCTCATTCTCAGTCTTTCATTAAATTCCCTATCCTACTAAAGCTTTAATTTTAAAGTGCAAGAGTACTTAAAGAAGTTGAAAGGTACTGATCTTTGTCCTGCATAAAGCATAATTTTGATTTCTGTTTTAAAATTGAAAAAAAGTACACAACTAAATAAAAGACTGTTTTGCTAGAAAAGTACCAGACTTTTTTTTTTTTTTTTTTTTTTTTTAGATTTTATTTATTATTTCCAGAGAAAGGGGAAGGGAGAGAGGCAGAGAGGTAGAGAGACATCAATGTATGGTTGCCTTTCACCTTCCTCCAGCCACAGACTTGGCTGGAGACTTGGCTTACAACCTGGTTATGCGCCCTGGCTGGGAATGAACCAGCAACCTTTGGGTTGGCAGGCCAGCACCTTATCCACTGTGCCACCAGCCAGGGCCTCAAGGTACCAGACTTTCAAGTGTTTCATTCCTTCAAACTTAGTATAGCCCCTGATTTATGTGAATATTAACAACTGAAATTAGAATGACAAAAATATGAACACTGCAGTCTCTGCTTCTAGAAATTTCTAATCCAAGGAGGACATTACATAATTTTAATTTATGGTATAATGAGAATAATCTGCAACAGGTATTACCAAGCGAGTTTACCTTGGAACAGTGTTGTTCAGGATGGTAATAAGTGTTATGGGGAAGAGGGACTGTGCATTAAAAATCTAAGAAATATGGAATTAAAGTGAACGTGTGATTTTTTTTTTTTTTGAGAAGCAAAGCTTCTCAAAGTCTTTAATACTAATGTGTATTCTGAGTTTCCAAGAAGAGGATACAATATGCAGCATTTCCTCAACTTAATGAACCAAATAGGTTTTTGCCTGCTATTAAGATCCTTCAAAAAATAGGCAGAGTGAAAAGGACATGCACATTGGGACTGAGGTCCTATGGAGGTTGCCTGGGCTGTTTGGTCTCTGGACCATGTTTGAGTTTTCTGGTTTTCTTTTTTTTTTTAAGATTTTATTTCATTATTTTTAGAAAGAGGGGAAGGGAGAGAGGCAGAGAGGGAGAGAGACATCAATGTATGGTTGCGTTTCACCTGCCTCCAGCCACAGACCTGACTGGAGACCTGGTTTGCAACCTGGTTATGTGCCCTGGCTGGGGAATCGAACCTGCAACCTTTGGGTTCGCAGGCCAGCGCCTTATCCACTGTGCTACCAGCCAGGGCCGAGAGTTTTCTGGTTTTCTTAAGATGAAAGCATGCTTCTACCCATGTTCTCAGCATTTGTAGGCCGATGTATTAAGGATGAGAACTTTTGCCCTGACTAGTGTAGCTCAATGGGTTGGACATCATCCCACAAACTGTAAGGTCACTGGTTTGATTCCCTGTCAGCACATACCTGCAGGCCAAGTCCCCAGTTGGGGGCATGCAAGAGGCAACTGATCTATGTTTCTCTCACACACTGATCTTTATCTCTTCCTTCCCCCTCTCTAAAAATAATTTTTTTTAATCTTAAAATATTTTAAAAAACGAATGAGAACTTTTGCCCTAGCCAGTGGCTCAGTTGGTTGGAACATCATTTATATACCAAAAGGTTGTGGTTTTGACCTCTGGTCAGGGCACATACCTTAGGTTCTCAGTTGGGATGTGTATGGGAGGAGGCAACCAATTGATGTTTCTCTCTCTTTTTCTCTGTCTGCCCTCCTCACCCCTCTTGTCTTTTTCTTTCTAAAAAAAAGAAACACATCCTTCAGTAAGGATTTTTTTAAATGAACTTATTTTCATATGCCAAATTCTTTTTTAATTCTTAGCTCCTATAAGCAGATTAATTCCTGTGTGTAGAAATAGTCAGTGGTTTATAATACTTTTTCCCAAGAAAGACTAGAATAAAATTTTGCCTGATGTCACAAGCTATCCCAGAGTTACACCAATAAATAGGAAAGTACCTTGGGGCAAGCTGTCATTTTATAACTAAGGATGCTAGATAAAAACTGAGCACTGAGGTACCTATTGTGCATGGGAAAGTTAGGCTTTTTAAACACTTGTCACCTACCATGTATTTTTGCAAATAAACAAAGCAATTGATCATGCTTCATAACCTTTTAGAGTCTTCACATTTCTCATAGATGCACCATGAACGTATATGCCAGCCATTTTACTATCTAGTTCTCAAGGTTTGCCACTGCCACCCATACTCTAAAGTTTAGTTTAGCTAAACCCCAACCAAGGGCTGATGCTCTTCTAAGGGTGACCGTGAGCTCAAAAGGTATAGTTGCTGAAGTATTATCTAAGAAAAGGGGTCCACCTTAAGTTTATATATTTGTATTTCTCAAGATTCCAATTCATACATAATATTTGTAGATTTCTGACCTTTTCTGAAAACATTGATTGCTTTACATAAAGTTTGTGTTCATTTGATTTTTTAAATATTGTAGCATTATGCGCTGGCTGGTGTAGCTCAGTGGATTGAACACCTGCCTAAGAAGGAAAGGGTTGCAGGTTCGGTTCCCAGTCATGGCACATGTCTGGGTTGCAGGCCAGGTCCCCAATTGGGGAGCAAGAGAGGTAGCTACACATTGATGTTTCTCTCCCTCCTTTACCCCTCTAAAAAGAAATAGATTAAAAAAAAAATTTACTTTTTTTTTTTTTAAGATTTTATTAATCATTTTTAGAGAGAGGGTAAAGGAGAGAGGGAGAGAGACATCAATGTATGGTTGCCATTCACCTGCTTTCAGCTATAGACTTGGCTGGAGACCTGGCTTGCAACCTGGTTATGTGCCCTGGCTGGGGAATCAAATCAGTGACCTTTGGGTTCGCAGGCTGGCACCTTACCCACTCTGCCACCAGCTAGGGGTAATGAAATCTTTTTAAAAATATTGTAGAGTTATAATTTAAATCATCAACTTATGTATATTGAAGTATACCTATCACAATGCTAAATTCTTTTAACAGACTTGGAAGATGTTACAAAAACACCTGATTGTTCCAGTGCACCAGTGAAAGAGGAAAGAGGTGATCTTATCAAATTTTACAATACAGTATACGTAGGAAGAGTCAAGTCATTTGCATTGAAATATGATTTGTCAAATCAGGACCATATGGTACGTTTTATCTTTACTGGTTTATTGATATAGTCATAATTTGATGAATGTGAGTTTATTTTGCTAGATAAGTGTTTCAGAGTTAAGAGTTTCCTTGATGCGTTATATAGGATAAAATATACTAGTAATTAATCAGAGAGTGATTAAGGCTATGATGCAGCAGAGACCAGAGGAAATCATGGAAATTTTATCCATAATGCAATTATGTTGTTAGAAAGTTTGTATACATATATATGGGCAAGGATTAGGTGGGAACACAGAAAAAAAATTCTGGTAATTTTTCTCGTTTTGATTTCTGTTGTTATATTTATGAGATGAATATTTTTCTCAAGATAAAAAGAAAAGGAAATACTAAGAAATATTTATGTAGATCCTAGGTTTGGCAGTATCAGCATGTTTGTGAATACTAGTAGTAGTAACACTGTGTAAACTGAGTTGATTCCCAATAGACCAGATTCTAGTTAAAAGAAAGAAGCATGACTCTCGACAGGCGGTGTAGTTGGTTGGAGTATGGTCCGGTACACTAAGTTTTTCGGGTTTCTTACCCAGCCAGGGTACATACCTAGGTTGCAAGTTTAGTTTCTGGTCAGGATGCATACCAGAGGCAACCAATGAATGTTCCTCTTTCACATCCATGTCTGTCTGGCTTTCTCTCTCTCTCTCTCTCTCTCTCTCTCTCCCCCTTTCCCTTTCCCTACCCCCCCCCTTCTCTCTTCTCCCTCCCTTTCTTACTATCTAAAATCAATAAAAACACATCCTCTGGTGAGGATTTTAAGAAAGAGGGAAATAGTAGAAGCTGCACCTAGCTAGTTGTATGTTTATCTTGTGTCTCTCTGTTTCTGTTCTTGTTCCTTTCAAGGAATATGGTCTCTCGCTATCTATCATCCTCAGAGGCCATGACATGCGTGCTCATCCTACTCCATCAGCTCTAGCTTCCATCACATGCTGTGCTGTGAATATCTCTACCAGCCAATTGAAACTAGTTTTATTAGCTTCAAGTAAATAAGAAAGTAAAATAATAATTAAGGAGCCATCTTTATTTATTCCTGGGTTGGAAACATACTAAATATTAAAGAAAAGTACAGATCCTGCTCACCTAACTCAATTTCTAAATCTTTTGCATTTTAATACAAAGTTTTAACACTTCATTAACAGGTATGTTCCATGTTGGACTCATCCTGCTGGCTCATAGAATTACCTGACTCTCTCTTATGCTTTTTGCTACTGCTTTGATTATGGGTATGTGTGTGTTGAAAGAGATTCTTATTGCAAGTGTTAGGACTTGATTATGGTTTGCCCCTACTTTCTGAGAATGGATTTGGGTTTCCTACACTCCTGGCTTACTGCTTCTGGTATCTTACGCACAATTCTTCAGGATTTTCTTAAAGTTCCAGGAAAATCAGTTTTAGTTTCTCTTGGTAATTATTGAAAAAATTAGAGGTAATATACTATGTTTGCTTTTTTTAGCCATAAATATAGCTGATTCCTAACCTAACTAGGAGTTGCCGATAAGAATAAAGATATGGTGGAATTCAAAAGAAGCAAGAAAACTTACTTTAAAACAACTTATCTTTTGGTTATTTCAGATGGAAGCTCCCCCACTCTCTCCTTTTCCTCATATTAAGCAGCAGCCAGGATCACCACGCCGAGTTTCCCAGCAGCATTCCATTTATGTTTCCCCACACAAGAATGGGTCAGGCATTACGCCAAGGACTGCTCTGCTGTATAAGTTCAATGGCAGCCCTTCTAAGGTAAGGAGCACACAGACTTTACTCCTAAATAATTTATGTACATGTGTTAAAAATTGATATCAGATTACCAGTTAGTAATCTTTAATTTTGCCCTCTCTTGTTTGCATAGTTGCTAATAAATACTAATGAACTGTTACTATGGCAAGTTTCCTGTGATCAAGAACAGTGTATTCAGTTGAATAGTTTAATCCATTACTAGTGACGTGGTGTAAGAGAAGTTCACTGCAAGATTCCAGCGTGTCTCCCTCCTCAACCATCATCTTGAGAAGGAACCAGAAAGGCAACACTTGCTTAATGGTCAGATATGGAAAACATTAAGTTTAAAGAAAGGCCTTGAAAGCGAAAGTTCATTTCGTGGATAGTAACAAGGATGGTAAAAAGTAGAAAAAGAGGCCCCCTTTTATCTACACAGCTCTGTGTTTGTTCAAGCATAGTGATGAAGATGGAAAAGGGATATAATTTCTGTTTTCCAATACTTCAGGGACTATTAAGCAGATATGTTCAGTATGTTTCCATAATCCAGAGTCACTGCCAATTTAAAGAAATCGTATTGGGGCAAATTGCAACTTAGTCCAAATACAAGGACAGCTCCTCAAGTCATGAATTTCTCCTTCATTTCCACAAGCATCTATTGAGCTCCTTAGCAAACAAAACACCCTGAGGTAAAGTGCCTCAGAGAATTGTACTTTCTTTTCATTGGAGTCAATTTTCTGTAACAATAGAAGAGATTCTTGCATTAAATCAAAGTTGAGACCAATTTACTCCTAAGGCAGTGATTTCAAAACCACAGGTCAGAATCACCTTGGGGGTTTATTAAACACAGATACCTGTCCTCTAGATCTACCGAATCACAAAGCTCTGGCAGTCAGGTTCCCTGCACAACTCTGATACACAGCTTTTAGGAAACACTCCTCCCAGCCCTTGCTAAGGAAAATGTGGATTTCAGACCAGCAGCATCAGCATCACCTGGGAGCATTTTATAAAGGCAGACTCTCAGGCCTACTGAATTTGAATCTGATCTTTAGTAGGTACATTCCAGTTTCAAAAGCATTGGTCTAGAAGAATGATCTCAAACTTTAGGGAGCATCAGAATCACCTGGAGTGCTAGATAAAACAGATTTTTGCATCCCACCCCCATGTTTGATTGAGCAGGTATAGGATAAGAGTTAAGAATTTGATCCCTGGCTGGTAGCACAATGGATAAGGTACCGGCCTATGAACCCAAAGGTCACAGGTTCGATTCCCCAGCCAGGGCACATAACCAGGTTGCAAACCAGGTCTCCAGTCAGGTCTGTGGCTGGAGGCAGGTGAAAAGCAACCATACATTGATGTCTCTCACCCTCTCTGCCTCTCTCCCTTCCCCTCTTTCTAAAAATAATGAAATAAAATCTTAAAAAAAAAAAAAAAAAAAAAAGAATTTGCATTTCTGGTAAGTTCCTAGCTGCTGCTTCCACATCTGCTTTGTGTGCACACTTTGCTTTTTAAATTTTTCTGAAAAGATTAGTTCTAATTGTCCTTATTTGGCTAGTTAGTCTCGGTTCAAAAAAATAATCTGTATCCCATTGTTTCACTTTGGATAAAGAAGGCAGGAAAAAGCAGTTAGCTTAGGTTTTTGCTGCTATTTCCCCTTTATTCATGCATGTCCTCTGTTTTTTGCAGAGTTTGAAAGATATCAACAACATGATAAGACAGGGTGAACAGAGAACCAAGAAGCGAGCAATAGCCATTGACGGTGATGCCGAATCACCTGCCAAACGCCTCTGTCAAGAAAATGATGATGTTTTACTTAAAAGACTACAGGATGTGGTCAGTGAAAGAGCAAATCATTAGTGCCTTTCCTGTTTCTGTGATAAAAGTACTTTCAGGTTGTTTTGTCAAAAGTTGAGGCCCTCTCCTTCAAAACTTTCAGCCTCATAGATGGTAAATATCACTGGGTTATAAGAAAAATTGCACGAAAATTACATGCTTTTTTTTAACATTCATCCAAAATGTGGTTAACAAAGATGTATTTTGAGTTGGATTGAAAAGGAATGTTTTAAGTGCCTTTTAAACATATTAATAGTCATGGTATTTTTAAAGTGTTCCTTGGGTTAGCCTCTTAATTTTTAAGATCCATTTTTTAAATAATTAAGTATCTCCTTCTTCTGTGCTTTGTAGTATGAGGGTTAATAATCTATTTTTGGTACATAGGCTTTGAGGTATTTGTGATCTCAATTTAGTATTGAGTGGGAAGGGTTGGTTCCCACAGTACCTGGGCTAGAGGATGAGGCACCAGCCTGTCTCTGGCCCACTGTGGCAACGCCACATCCACGTGTCAGTACCATTCTAGGCTGTCCCTTGTCCTGGCCTTCTCCTTGAGCATAAGCAGATTTATACCTAAGTCCATGCATTACCCATGCTCCTGGCTTTCCCACCCTAATCCCTCTTAGCCTGATGTCACAACCTAATGAAAGGGGTGCTTGCTACTGTCATTTTGTTTTTTGAACCATTAACTTAAGTGCATGATTATATTACATCTTGTAACTCTCAAAACAGTAAGCTGCTTCTCAACCCAGTAAAATAAATACAGATAAGAGTTTTTAGAAACTAAATTTCCTATTCGTGAGGTAGCACCTTAATAATGTGTGAAATACTATTTCCGAGGTCATCATAAAATTAGTCATTCTTAATGTTTAATTGATTTCCTAAAAATAGTTGAACCTTTTTTCTAAACTACATTAACATCCTCCATACCTTATAATTATAAATTATATCAGTAAAGCAAATGGTTATCATTTTCTCCTCTTTGTTCTCAGTATTATTGGTGCATTGTGAGTTTTCCATTAGGATATGATCATTTGGGCCCCTTAAAGATGTTTTCCAGAACTAGGACAGGGGACAACTTTCCAAAGAATCAGCTGTTCAATATTCACTCTTTCTAGTGTGTTTTCAGAATCTGGAAAGATATGGATAAGCCATCCATAATTATTTTTGAGAAAATGTTATCAAAGGTATTTTTTTGACTGAAAATTCTTATTTTTTAAAATGCGAAGTATTTAACTTAAGCTGTGTCTAACCCTAGCTACTTTGAATTAGTCTAATACTTGCCTATAAATTAGTAATTGCCATTGTCAGGAATTTTATTTTTAAATTCTTAAGAAAAGTAATTTTGGTCATGTTTTACTTTTTTGAAAATTAAATTCTCCTTTTTGTGTGTAGTATCTACACATTATAAGCCAAATAACATCAAGTCTATCTTGAAACCTTGTATATATTTTTATGTACCTGAACTTTTATGTCATTTTCATCTTCATTATTGCAGAATACAAGTGAGCATTTGTACATCGACTATATAAGGAATTCGAATTTATCAGTTTTCAAGATTTGATATTAATGTACATACATATTGTTAATAAAATATGGAGTTTTTGAGATTTTAAAAACTGTATTTGTGCTCTTTTCTGTGTGACCAGAAGCAATTGTGCAACCATTTACAATTTACATCTTTAAATATCTGATTCTGAATATCTTAATATAACCTAAAAGTTAATATTCCTGGTAGTTTCCAAGAGCTACAAAAAGCATGGGGAGTGAGTGACTGACTGCTCAATAAAAGGAGGGTTTTCTCTTAGAGTGATTAAAATCATTTGGAACTACCCTGGCCAGCTAGCTCAGTTGATTAGAATGCCATCCCTATACACCAAGGTTTGAGAAACAACCAATTAATGCATAAACAAGTATAACAACAAAACAATGCTTCTCTTTCTCCCTCCTTCCCACTCTCCCTCTTGCTTACTACCTCCTCTCTGTAAAATCAATAAATAAAATTTTAAAAATTATTTTGAGCCCTGGCTGGTGGCACAGTGGATAAGGCACCAGCCTGCGAACCCAAAGGTTGCAGGTTCAATTCCTAGCCAGGGCACATAACCAGGTTGCAAGCCAGGTCTCCAGCCAGCTCTGTAGCTGGAGGGAGGTGAAAGGCAGCCATATATTGATGTCTGTCTCACTCTCTGCCTCTCTCTCTGCCCTTCTCTGTAAAAATAATAAAATCCTTTTTTTTTTTTTTAATTATTTTGGAATTTAATATAGGTGGTGATTACATAACATGAATTTACTAAATGACACTGAATTTTACTTTAAACTACGTAATTTTATGTTAGTTATATTTCATCTCAATTTTAAGAGTCCTTAGAATAAGCATATGGACCAAATTATGATACTGAAATAAGGAAAAGTGTTCTCTTAGGAATGCTTTCAGCTGTATTTCTCCAAATAAGATTCACAGCTTAAAATTTATTTTTTAAAGATTTTATTATTTTTAGAGAGAAGGGTGGGGAGGAAGGAAGAAAGGGAAAGAAACATCAATGTGTGGTTGCCTTTCACCTGCCTCCAGCTGGGGGGAACCTGGCTGGAAACCTGGCTTGCAACCTGATTATGTGCCCTGACTGGGAATCAAACTAGTGACCCTTGCGTTCCCAGGCCAGTGCTCAATCCACTGAGCCACACCAGCCAGGCCTTTAAAAATTATTTTCTAATTAAGATTTTAATGTGTGTGGTTTTTTTATATTCTTGCTGGTTTTGATTATTTTGTTTTTTTTATATATGGTACTTTTAAGTCAACAAACATTAATAGCTGTGTACTCTATTCACAGCCCTTGGCCAGGTGTTAGAGATACAAATATGAAGCACCCTATAGTTCCTGTGCTCGAGATATATATGTATGGCCCATTAATATAATATGAGAAATATGGTAATAGAGGTCTATACAAAGAGGGCTGGTGTTAGCACAGAGAAGGGAAGGGTTCACTATGCCTCGGTAAATGTGTCTGGTCCCTAAAGGAAAGGCAAAGTGGTCATTTGTTCCTAGGGATGAATAACTGTTTGCCAGGACACTGCAATCATTCAGAGAACACAACCTGTACAAAGGCCCAGAGGCATGAATTGCAGGTAGTTTAGTGAGGCTGGAGTGCACTGTGCAGATGCAAAGGTGTGAATGAAGCAAAGTATGGCTAGAAAGGTAAGTACGGCTTTTTCAGGTTGGACTTTCTAGGCTATGTTAAGGAGCTCAGGCTTAATCATTTCCATTGTTTGTCAACAGTGGCTGCAATGTGGAAGCTTTCCCAGAAATTTCCAATTTCATTGATTTGGGTAACTGCCTGCCTCAGGATTTTTACATACTACCTACTTGAGCACCTAAAGTTGAGAACCACTGCAATAGGCAATTGGAAGACTTTAAAGAGATTTTAGTTTTAAGTGGATAATAGCAAAAATCTGATTTTTATTTCAGAGCAGCAATCCTAACTTGCCCAAGGATAAGGATTACCCAAGACACATATTAGCAGTAGAGATTCTTAGGCCCACCCTTGACCAATGGAATGACAATCAACTGGGGAAGGACCCAAGAATTTTGTTCTTAACCTCCATTCCAAGTGATCTTTACCCTCAAGCACTTTAGAGACCTTCCGGCTCTGCTTCACAACATTTAGGGATTGTTAGTCTTGTTAAAAACACAGTCTAGCCCTGGCTGGTGGCACAGTGGATAAGGCACCAACCTGTGAACCCAAAGGTTGGTGGTTCGATTCCCCAGCCAGGGCATATAACCAGGTTGCAAGCCAGGTCTCCAGTCAGATCCATAGCTGGAGGCAGGTGAAAGGCAACCATATATTGATGTCTCTCTCCCTCTCTGCCTCTTTCCCTTCCCCTTTCTCTAAAAAATTTTTTTAAAAAGCAAAAACACAGATAGCCCTGGCTGGTGTGGCTCAGTGGATTGAGTGCTGACCTATGAACCAAAGAGACTAGTTCAAGAGGCAACTGATGTTTGCCTCTTGCATGGATGTTTCTCTCCCTCTCTTTCTCCTTCCCTTTCCCTCTCTCTAAAAATAAATAAATGCCCTGGTTGGTGGCTCAGTGGATAGGTGCCAGCCTGCGAACCCAAAGGTCACTGGTTCAGCTCCCCAGTCAGGGCACAACCAGGTTGTAAGCCAGGTCCCCAGCTGGAGGCAGGTGAAAGGCAACCATACACTGATGTTTCTCTCCCTTTCTTCCTTTCTCCCTGCCCTTCTCTCTGAAAATAATGATTTAAATCTTTTAAATGAATAAAAGCATATAAATTAATCAAAATCAAAATTAAGCATACTTTTTTTAACTTTTAAAAATGAACGTAAGTGTACAGTTTGATGACTTTCAGTAATTACATATAGTCATATAACCACCACCATAATCCATATATAGAACATTTAAAATTTTTCTTGTGCCCTTGAATCTTCTTACCTACCTTCCCCATATCCTCCCTACTATACATACACTCAGGACATCTAGGTCTTTTTTTCATTCTAGTTTTCCCTTTACTAGATTTTATATAAATGTATGCATACAGTATGTAGTCTTTTGAATTTGAGTTCTGCCAGTTAGCATAGTGTTTTTAAGATTCATGTTGTATGTGTAAATGTTTCTTTTTATCTCTAAGCATTTTTCTGCACTATGGGTATATCATTTATTTATTCACCATTTGATAACTATTTGGGTTGTTCATAGTTTGGGGCTATTGATAATTTGAAAATTTCCATGCAAGTCTTTGAACATTATCTGTGTTTTTAAAAATATATTTTTAAAGATTTTATTCTTTTTTTTTTTTAGATTTTATTTAATTTTTGAGTGAGGGGCAGGGAGAGGCAGAGAGGAGAGAGACATCAATGTGTGGTTGCCTTTCACCTGCCTCCAGCCACAGACCTGATTGGAGACCTGGCTTGTAACCTGGTTATATGCCCTGGCTGGGACTCAAACCAGCAACCTTTGGGTTCGCAGGTCAGTGCCTTATCCACTGTGCCAGCAGCCAGGGCTTCATTATTTTTAGAGAGAGGGGAAGGGAGTGAGGAAGAAAGGGAGAGAAACATCAATGTATGGTTGCCTTTCCTTTCACCTGCCTTCAGCTGGGGACCTGGCTGGAGACCTGGCTTGCAGCCTGGTTATGTGTCCTGCCTGGGAATCAAACCAGTGACACTTGGGTTTGCAGGCCAGTACTCAGTCCACTGAGCCACACCAGCCAGGTAAAAATACGTTTTGTTACTACCAGCAGGAGGGGCTGCATCTGTTGCTGTGTGTGCTGGGCTGAGGATATGTGTGGTCTGTTGAGGAGATGATGGCGGAAGCTGGGAGGAAAGTGGGTGGGGTCTGGAGACCAGTTCCAACAGCTCCTCACATTGCTTTAGGAATGGCTAAAGGGCTCACAACAAGCTAATGCCATACTACCAATAAGATTAAGACATTGAAAATTGTTCTGGCTAGTGGCTCAGTTGGTTGGAGCACTGTCCCATACACCAGAAGGTTGCAGGTTCAATCTCTGGTCAGGGGGCATACGGGAAGCATCCTATCAATATTTCTCATATCCATGTTTCTGTCTTTCCCTTTTTAAAAAAAATTTTTTTTTAATTTTGTTTATATTTAGAGAGAGGAGTAGGGAGAGAAGCAGAGAGAAGAAGAGAGAGAGACATCAATGTATAGTTGCCTTTCACCTGCCTCCAGCTACAGACCTGACTGGAGACCTGGATTGCAACCTGGTTACGTGCCCTGGCTGGGGAATCGAACCTGCAACCTTTGGGTTCGCACTGTGCTACCAGCCAGGGCCAGGCATTATTTATAACATTATGACAGTAATGTCATAACAACAATAACAGGGTTGTTAAAATACTAAAGAAAATGCATCATGTAGTGGATGACCAAATAGGCTTCTTTCATTTGGATCTCTGTTCAAGTGTCAGGTCACAGCACTTTCTAGACCAATCCAGCCCTTCCCATACTCTTAACTTGTTTTATTTTTATTCCCAGTACTTATAATTTACTCATGTATTATCTGAATCCATCACTAGTAATTTAGCAATTGCATGTAGTTGAATCACATGTGTGTGTGTGTGTATATATTATATATGTGTATATATATATACAAGGTCTGTCCCAAAAGTATCAGCCATGCAAACTTTTAATTATATTGACATTAGCTCGATACTTTCAGGGAGACCTCATATGTGCACATATATCTATAAGCTCCATATAGATAATACATTGTTTTTTCCTGTGAATTTACCAGAGTGTGAAATGATGTATAGAAGAAAGTGTAGAATTGACATTTGTTGAATAAACTAGTTGGAGGATAAGAGATGCTTTTTTTTATAATTATATCTTGCATGTATTGAGCATTTTTTATGTGCCAGACTCAATTCTCATAAAACTCTACAATGAAACTTTTTTTTTTTTAATATATTTTAAATTTATTTACTTATTTTTAGAGCCGGGGAAGGGAGGGAGAAAAAGAGAAAGAGAAACATCAATCAATTGCCTCTCACACACACCCCAACCAGAGACCTTGAACATGACCGAACCCTCAAGCCAGGCACGTGCCATGACCAGGAATTGAACTGGCAACTTTTTGCTTTGCAGGATGATGCCCAACCAACTGAGCCATACCAATAGGGCAATAAAACTATTTTATATTGTACAAAGGGGAAATTAAAGCTTTAAGTAACTTCCCCAAAATGACAAAATTTAACCCAACCATCCTGGTTCCATAGCGCAACTTTCTAAAAATTCAGTGAAGTTGGGGTTTTATGTGGTAAAATTTATATAACATAAAATGTACTGTTTAACCACTTTTAAGTATACAGTTAAGGAAAGTAAGTACATTCACATTACAGTGCAACCAATCTCGAGTTTTTTCATCTTGTGAAACTGAAACTCTCTTATTAAACAATTTCCCTGCCTTCTCTCTCTGCTCCAGGAAATCAATACTTAACTTTCTATGGGAGTCTGAGTCATCTAGATACTTGGAAATGAAATCATACAGTATTTGTCTTTTCATGACTGGCTTAGTTTATTTAATGTAATATCCTCAAGGTTTATTCATATTGTAACATGACAGAATTTCCTTCCTTTTAAGTCTAATATTCCATTGTGTAAATACAGTATGTGTGTGTGTATGTGTGTGTGTATAGACACACATACATACACACACACATTTTGTTTATTTATTCATTGGTTAATGGCAGCCCAATTTTTAATCCATAAATTTTCCTATGTCTTTTGAGAATAGCCTTGGTTGACTCGGAATTATGTAAGTATCCCAGCTTTGTTCTGTTACCCCACCCCAGATTTCCTCTGGAAAGTCTCTGGCTATAATCTCCCTCAGGCTTCTTCCTTCCTTTGCCTTGGGAAGCCTCCTAACTTGTTGTTATATTTTGGAGTATATCTTCCTAACCCCATCACACACAGAATAAACTTAGCTTGTTGAACATTTTCCATGTTCCAGTGACCATCTTTCTCCCTTTACTTAATCCTTCTCCTCCAAACCCTCTGTGAAATGTCAAATAAAATGGAATCATTTAAGGGGTTTTAAAATGGGCCAGGAGGCCTAAAAGGAAGTGGCTCTTATGCTCATCTGTACCAGATGGAACTGAATTTTTGAGTTGGGCAAAACCATAAATATTCCAGAACAAGAACATCTGCAACTTGTCAACAAGGATGGATTTTTACTTAGTAATAGCTCTAGCAATCAGTTTTATTTGGCCAAACCTAACTTTCTGCTGCCAGCACCAATTAAAATTCTTTGTGAATGACGTATGCAAAATTTCCCTGTTCAACCTTTAAAAATTCTGGCTTTGGTTCCCCAGTGGGACACTGGTTTGCAGCTGATTGCTGTGATATGTATGCTGTGATTGCGGTTTCTTTTTAATATCAAATAAACATTGCTCTTTTTCTTTGTGTGACTTTTGCCTGCTAACGATATAGGTTAACACCTCTCTTCCAGTTGCCCCCTGGAAACCCCAAATTCTTTGCCTTTGCTGTACCTTCCACAAATTTCCCACCTTAGAAGCATTAGCATCAGCTTCCCCAATGCCATATCGACTTAGTACCACCTAATCAATTCCCCAGGGAACACTACTCCCCTCCCCAGAATCTAGTGCCCGTTTCCTCCTGCACGTTTAGAACACACTAGATAGGGGAATCTCACTTCCCTACAGCCACCTCAACTATAAATGATACATCTGTTTCAAGAATGCATGAAACCATTTTACATGATACCCAATGTTAAGGCAGCCTTGCTTGGAGAAGTCACACCCAGAAACCAGTGAGAGGACAGGAAACAGATTTATTGGGGAAAAGAAAGTGGGAAACAGGAAAAACAAGAACAGCAAGGAAAGACTTTTAGATTAATTGTCTTCAATGTGACATCAGTGGGTTTTTATCATAGCTGCTATGTGAAGTTATACACTTGAAAGGAAAATTAGTTCATTAACCAGAAAGAGTTAAATGGGATTATCAGGCAGTCTGCTTCATTACCGCCTCACCAGGGGTCTCTGGTTGAGTTAACTTCATTAACTCATTCCCAAGAATTTCCCTGTTGGTTCCATTATCACATTTTGGCCAGGGTAGGCTGTTACAGTTTCAACTTAAGTCCAGGTACAATCAAAGTCCAAAGGTATGTGCTGCCTCCATGTTAGCTGCCCCCATATCCTGACATCCAGTAGCACAGGGATTCTTGGTAATAACCAACTGCATGGCCATCAGATGTCTGTGACCCAAAGATTTAGAGCCACTAAGTCGAAATGTCCAACCTTAGGCACACAGGAGTGGATATCACATAGTGCCCGCGTGTTGGCCACATGTATTTGTCTGCTAGGGCTGCCATAACAAAGTACGATAGACTAGTGTGTCTTGGTTGGAGGATCATCCATAAACCAAAAGATTGCAGGTTCAATTCCCATTCAGGGAGCATACAGGAGGATGTTTCTCTCTCATGTCAATGTTTCTATCTTTCCCTTCCTCTCTAAAAGCAGTGGGGGGAAAAATGTCCTTGGGTGAGAATTTTTTTTAAAATACCATGGACTGGGTGGCTTAAACAACGGAAATTTATTATCTCGAAGCCTGGAGGTTAGACATCCATGATCAAGGTGCTAGTATGACCAGTAGAAATGGGGTTCTTGCAACATTTCGAGAAAAGCATTTCAGGGACCAGCCAAAGGAGGATGAGCTATAGTGGTAAGGTTTATTGAAGCTTGCGCAAACACAAAGATTGTCCTGGGTTTAGCTCCATCGTGCTGTGAAAGAAGTGCAGCCTTATCTTTATCAAGCCCAGAAGAGGGGCCAGAGCCCAGAAATTCTGTACCATCAGTTCAGTCTCTCCCCACCTGGCTAGCTTAGTCTCCATCTCCCACTGCGGCCCAGCTGGCACTAGCTGGCATGGCTGCTACAGACAGAGAACATTCAAATGAACAGGTGAACAAATGTGTGTTGTTGAGAGAGATGCCTTTGTTAAGCTTTGATTATATTACCTTCATTGACATTTGAAATTGGGCTGTCAAACTGACCAGTTTCTTTCCCAATCCTTCGAGGGCTTGTGCTGGGCCCTTCCCATAACTAATTCATTTCCTAGATCTGGGTTTCTGTGTCCCTTACCCAACCTGATTCTTTTTCCAAGCTAAACGCCTTCCCTTTATGGTCATTATCTTAGCTTTTACTGTGCATGCCTCAGAATAGAAAGGCCTCGCCATGAGCCGTCTTGGTTTCCGCTGGGCATGCCCAGCAGAAATGACTTTTTCTGCTGGACTTTTTTTTAGAGTTAATTTTTTTTTTTTTACTATGACACATTTGCATCTTTAAACAAGTGTCTGTGCAGGAGAAGAGCTGTGGAGCACTGACACTGACTCCCCTCGGCCACAGACGCAGAAGCAGGAGTCTTTTGGGCCAGACCAATGCCCATGCACGGAGGTACTAATGACAAAGATCACATTATTTTGGGAACAGATTCTTGGGAGTCCTGTGACCTATTTCCAGTAATGACATGACTTTATTCAGTCTATCCATCCCCACAGCAGAGCGGGAAACACATTAATGAGTAATTTTTCTTTTGAGAAACTTCACGATTTCCAAGCTGAGCATCAGTGGGCCTACAATAGGTCCTCCTTCCAGAATTTGCAATCAAGAAGTCAATCATCTGCCAAAAAAAAGTCAAGTCATCTTTTTGGCATATAGCCAGCCTGAGGGGTTCCCCATGATCTGGATTTCAACCTTGCCCTGAGGGTCCCACTGTCCTGTCTCAACCTGAACTCTGAAATCCTGTTGAAACGTTGGAAGGAAGGCTCTTCTTGGACCGAATATCTTTTCCAGCAGATGTGCTTTCACTTCAAGAACTGATGGGTTTAGATCATACTTAAAAGTATACCTGATCGGCAGTGATGATGGATAACACATCTCTTCTTGGACTGGAAACTCTTCTTGTTGGTCCATGGGCTGTGTGGTTTGTTCAGGGTGGTCAGCAGGCCAGACTCCAACGCCACAACGTGGGTTTAAATCTGAAGGAAGAGGAAACCCCATGTAGATAGATGAGAAGCAGCAAGAGACGAGTCTTCTGCCGTTTTTAATCCTTCTTCAGTAATCTTGGGTAATGACTGTTAACGATCCTTTCTTTGTCCATCAGGGATTAGGTCCCAAGAACAAAGGAAGCAACACTGCCCCCAGAGCTTTAGTGTCCAACCTAATCAAGCCTAGCCAGTTTCGTTTCCTTCTTTTTATTCTTATCTATGTCTAATAACACCAGCACAGTGGGTTTCTGGTAATACCATCTGACTTCCAGGTGGCCAATGTCTTGCTGTGTCCTCAGATGGCCTTTCCTGTTCGTGCTCACAGGGAAAGAGAAAGATCTCTGGCATCATCACTTAATAAGGAAACCAGTCTTACTTATTGGATTAGGGCCCCACTTACGTGACTTCATTTAACCTTAATTATCTCTTGGTAGGCAGGCCCTGTCTCCAGATACAGTCCAGTGGGGGCTAGCCCTTCAACTTGTGATGGGGGTTGGGAGGAAGTTACTGTGGGGTCCACTTAGTGAGTGGCAAGGAATTCCTCAGAGAAACTAATCTTTGTGAACTTGACTGACAGACAGTGATACTCACTAGGAACAGTAAGGTATGAGGAATAAGGAAATAGACTAGATTAGACTGAATACAAGTATCACTACCAGGAAAAACTCAAGCAGGTAACACTGGATTTCTGAAAGAAGCCCTATTCAGTGTTGATGTGACATGTAAGTATCAGGGCTGTTTTCAGTTGAAAACGAGAGAAAATTTCAAGAATTGAAAACACAAAAGAGAAAGTCCAACTCACACTGGTTGAAGACTAAGTTCTTCAAAGAAGGGAGAGAGAGAGAAACTCAATTAGTTGTTCCATTTATTGATACACAACTAAGTTTATCAGCTCATGTAGTTGGAAGTGCAAAGATAAAGTGAACTTTTGGGTTGGTTAATCGCAGAGCTGAGTATTCTCATCAAAGACCCAAGGTCTATTCATTCATAGTATTGACTTTTACCTAAAGCTCTCCTAATGATTTTAAGATAGCTAACCATAGCAATAGCAAATTTTGCCCCCTTTGGTAGCTTAGGGACTCCCCATAAGACTGACTGATGCAACTACCATTTAAATTTAGGTGCCAATGCTGTTTGAAATATAAGTAGAGACTGGCTCTTAACAATGACTTTTAAAAGGATCCATGAGCCCTGGCTGGTAGCACAGTGGTTAAGGCGCCGGCCTGTGAACCCAAAGGTCGCAGGTTCAATTCCCCAGCCAGGGCACATAACCAGGTTGCAAGCCAGGTCTCCAGTCAGGTCTGTGGCTGGAGGCAGGTGAAACGCAACCATACATTGATGTCTGTCTCCCTCTCTGCCTCTCTCCCTTCCCCTCTTTTCATAAAATAATGAAATAAAATCTTTATAAAAAAAAAAAGGACCCATGAGCTATTTTACACATGGATACCCCAGTCCCTGAAGTACCCCATTCCCATAATGTGTTGGAGCTTCCCAACCTGCAAATACATGGTCACCCCTTCCCTAACATTTGAGACACTCACAGGGAGTCACAATAAGCCAAACTCTACCAGGATGAGTTGGCCCCTCCCTGTGACTGCCTAAAAGGCAAGAGTGTAACAGAGTGACATGCACAGTCTCTCTGACTCTATCTTTTTTTTTTTTTAATTTTATTGTTGTCTCCCTGACTCTATCTTGTTTATACTTTCTTCGTTGCCATGGTTTTCTGGCTTATACCTTCTGCTTAGTATTGCATATAGACAGGTTGGCTAATCATTAGAGAATTTTGCTGTGGCTTGAGGGGAAAGTATGTATTGTTTATCAAAGATTTGCAGGATTTCAGCAATTTACATAATCCTCCAACCCCCTGCTGGCTCCCAGGTGTCTTCAGTGGTCAATCATCTCTTTTTTTTTTTTTTTTTTTTTTTTAGATATAGCTGCCAGTATTTCTTGGTTTCATAGAAATATTGTTAAGTTTACTTTTTAGAACAGTCTCAAATTTACAGAAAAACTATTAAGATAAGCGTTCCCATAAACTTGGGACCCCCATAAACTCAGCACCCAGTTTTCCCTATTATTAACATCTTACATTAGTATGGCACTTTAGTTATAATTAATGAACCATTATTGATACATTATTATTATTAAAGTCCAAAAAGTAGATAATGTATTCATATTTTCTCAGTTTTTACCTAATGTCTTTTTCTTTTTGAAAAAAGATATTATTTATTCATTTCTGGAGAGAGGGAAAGGGAGGGAGAAGGCGAGGGGAAGAAACATCAATGTGAGAGATAACATTGGTTGCTTCTTGCATGCCCCCAACAGGGGACCTGGCATGCCCTAACCAGGAATTGAACCAGCAACCTTTCATTTACAGGACTATGCCCAACTCACAGAGCCACACCAGTCAGGGTGTGCTTGTATTTTTTGATATACATATACAGTAACCAACTATCAAAATGAGAAATGTTCACTCTTCATAACTCTCCATTCTCTAAGCTTCAATATAGATTTGACCCTGAGGGTCACAATTTGCCAGTCCCTCTAAAATCAACTCTCATTCCACACTCTGCCGTTCTCAGAGCTGCTTACTATTCTCATGTTCTTATTAAACCCCGTTCTTTCCAGTTTCGCTGCTAAAATCTCTTCTGACAAAATAACCAAAATATCCACTAAGAACCTATCTGTGAGAGCAACCAATGCAGTGCATCCAGCAGGGCTGGAAGTCACGTAGGACGTGGAGTGGCAGTAATGGGAGACTTCGTCCCAATGCATAGATTTAGTGTGCACCTCTAAAAGGGAAGTTCAACAGCTCTGAAACATCCATACTACTCTCTTCCTTCCATTACTTACCACGCACACATTGTATAATCACCACAGCACATTTCATAAGCAATTAAAAGAAGAAAATGCATTAAAGTAGTCTCAGATATCAGACCAGCTGGCTGGCTCTGTTGGGGGAGAGTTCAGAAAAGGGACACTGGACTCTGCCCACCTTTCTGTCTGGGAGAAAGCTAGCTGTCCCCCAACTCTTGCCTTGCTTGCAGACACTTCAGTTTCTCCCTGTACGCCACTAATACTTTTCAAGCTGCCATCCTGGTACTTGAGCTCAGAGGGAGTGAGTCTGAGTAAGCCTGTGTGTGGGCTTACTTTATTTTTAAAGAATTGCATGGGATTCCAGAAGTTTCTTCTACTGACTGAGTCCCTGCTGGTTTTTGCAGCCAGAAGTTATGGAGACTTATCTTCCTGGCACAGGAACCCTGGACTGGGGAGCCTCATGTGGTGCTGGGAGCCCTTGCTCCTGAGATATCCATTCCAAAATTGTATCCACCATACATTTGTGAGGAATGAACCTGTTCCACGTTTTGCCCCTCCTACCAGTCTGGATGGATGTGGTTTCTTTAATTCCATAGATGTCTGACTTTCATTCAACTAAATTTCTGATGATTCTGAGTGATGGTTGTTCTATAATTTAGTTGCAATTTTGATGTGATTGTGTGAGGATGTGAGCCATGTTAACTTATGCCACCATCTTGACCGGAAACCCAAAGGCAGGATTTTTGCTTCTTCTGTTCATTAATGTGTCTCAGGTGCCAGGCAAATTAGTAAGTACCTGGTAAATATTAATATTTGTTGAGTGAATAAATATATTAATAACCAAATAAGCCCAACTAGTATAATATGTACTTATCTACATTGTTATGAGGATTAGAAATTATGGATATAAAGAAAATCTCAAGCAGAATGTCTGGTTCATAGTAGGTACTAAAATATGGTAGCTACTGTCATTTTACAAGGTCTCCTTTTTTCAAAGAATTCCCAGGCCTGGGGATAATTTTCTATATCTAAGAACAAAAAAAAGACTTACTTAGGAGGCACATACCAGGAAGTGATATTTGGATCTGAATTTATGCATATACACATTTTGTTTTCCAAGTTTTTTTTTCTTGAGCATTATTTTTAGCAGACAAGAAAATAAATACTTATTTTTTAAAAGTGAATTTTGGCTGTGGGCAGGTAGCTCAGTTGGTTAGAGCGTTGTTCCAATACATCAAGGTTGCAGGTTCCGTTGCCAGTCAGGGCACTTACAAGAAGCAACCAATAAATGCATAAATAAGTGGAACAAAACAATGTTTCTCTCTCAAATCAACAAAAACTTTTAAGTGGTTTTTTTTTTTCTTTTTTTTTTTTTTCATTTTATTTTTAAGATTTTATTTACTTTTTAGAGAAAGGGTTAGGAAGAGAGAAAGAGAGGAAGAGAAACATCATTGTGCAAAACACATATTGATCGGATGCCTCTTGCACTTCCCCAACTGGGGATGTGCCCTGACTGGAAATCAAACCAGTGACCTTTCGGTTCACAGGCTGGCACTCAGTCCATTAGGCCACACCAGCCAGGGACCAAATCAATAAAATTTTTCAAACTTTTAAAAAGCATTTTGACTTGGCTTTGATATTTGGGCAGGTAAATGGAAGAAAAAGAATATTTTGAGGTTAGGTTCAGTAAAGTTTAAAGAGGAAGTAATAAGGGATCAGAAGTGGCATTGAGATCTAGCAGTGCAGGTTGAAGAGGAAGCTGTGGAGAAATGTAAAACCACAAGGTTTGATGCTGCCAGAAATAAAACCTCTTAGCTCATCTGCCTGGGAGGGTGGAAAGTAGCTGGGGAAGAACAGGAAAGCACTGCTGGGTCACCAAACAATGGACCTTAAATTAATTGAATTTACAGTCTTTTCTAGTCCTAATATGGTGAGATACGAGGAGAGCTCAAACACTTATTTCTCTTGATATGACCCAACACAGGGACTGTTTCTAGTAAATATTTGTTCCTAGGTTGTGGATTGATTGGGTGGAATAGGATCACTAGGACTATAAGTGGAATAAAATGAAGTGACAACATGGAAAGTGCCCAAGCTTTAGAGTCAGCTTTAAACCTCCATTTTTGTCACTTACCAGCCATGGGGCCTTGAGCAAGTAACCAACCAACTAGCACAATATGTAGACCCTAGAAAGTAGGGGATTAGAGGAAAAATAATAAATATGGTATCAAATTATACTCTTTAGCAAATAAAAACAAATAAAATATTAAAGTTCTCAAAAGCAACTGATTTTGCGCAAACCCAGCAATTATACATTTATATCATCAGCTTTTAGCTCCTTCTGCCAAGGAAAATGTGCTGTCATGGCATATTTCCCCACTTGTCTTATAAACACAAGTTTTCAACAGCCACTTCAAAGTTGAAATACAAGTCTTTCACGTGTATGCTGTTTGTTATTTTTACCCTCTTGTTTTGGTTTCACAAATCTTGACAAGTATCTGATTTTTTTTCTCAAAATTTGTGGCTTAAACATTTTTCTGGGTATGATCCTTCTGATCAGGTGGAGGGCAAGTATACCTCTCTGTACTTTCCCACACAGCTCCTTAGGACAGGGAAGCCATTTAAAATTTGGGGTTAACTAATATAAAGTAATTTTAATATCAAAACTCTCATTAGCCAACAAGTGTTGGCAAGTGATTAAAAGCATAGATTTGGGAAACAGGCTAGATTGCACAGGTATTTTTCATCACTTTCTAGCTGTGTGACCTTCGGCAAATTGCTAACTTATTCCTGTTTTCCTGGCATCCTAAGGTTATTGCAACACCTAAATGAATAAACATTTGTAAAGCCCTTAGAACAGTGCTTGGGACACAGGAAAGCTTCAAGTGTTTGCTAAGAAAGTTTTGTCCACCACTAGCCTACTATTTCATACTGCTTGGTTATCTGCTTCATGCATCCTTTATTCTCTAGGTAGGTCTATGACTTGGTTGATATAAAGCTGTACTGTCACCCCGGCTGGTGTAGCTCAGTGGATTGAGTGCTGGCCTTCAAACCAAAGGGTCACCAGTTCAATTCTCAAGTCAAGGCACACGCCTGGTTTGTGGGCCAGGTTCCCAGTTGGGGGCATGCAAGAGGCAACCACACAATGTTTTTCTCCCTCTTTCTTTCTACCTCCCCCTCTCTCTAAATGTAAAATAAAATAAATAAAACCTTAAAATAATAATAAATTAGTACTGTCTTTAGTAGTGATAGTAGTCCTTTTTATCAGTTAATGAATGCATGGACTAGGGTTTTTCTTTATAATTTTTATTTATTTGTGAGAGAAGAAAAGGCGGAAGAGCAAGAGAGACATTAATTTATTGTTCCATTTATTTATGCATTCATCAATTGATTCTTATCTGTGCCATGACCAGGGATGGAACCTGCAACTTTGACATTTCAGGACAAACTGAGCTGTCTAGCCAGAGCCACACAGAACAGGATTTATAGGGAAGTTTAGGTCCTGCCTCAGAGTGGCTAAGGTGAGGGGGAGACACCTGCTATTTTATCAGGCTGTATACAGAATCTGTATACCAGGTAGCATACAAGGTCTGTCCAGAAAAAGTCCAACCATTATTAATATGAGAATGATTTGCATGACATCAATGTAACCTGGTAACCAAGGAGAGTGGAGTGGAATGGAATGTGCATGGGTGAACAATGACAACTTCACTGTACTAGTCAGAGGGGACAGTAGATGTAAGGGGAGTGAATGTGTACTATGTGGCCGTCACATTCAAAATGAGCAAATGAGGGCAATGAATCTGCATCAAATTCTGTGTTAAGAATAAACTTTCCTGACAGAAACTACTCCAACATTCAGAAGGCTGCTGTTATGGCAAATGTTGATTAACAGCTTCATAACAACAATACACTGGGCTCATGCATCAGGCCTGGTGCAGAGTTTTCTGGTAAAACAGCAAATCACTCAAGTCACTCAGTCCCTGTTACAGCCCAGATTTGGCACTCTGCTACTTCTGCCTTTTCTCAAAACTAAAATCACCTTTGAAAGAGAAGAAATTTCAGACCATCAATGAGATTCAGGAAACTATGATGGGGCAGCTGAGGGCAATTGGGAGAAGCGTGTGAGGTTCCAAGGTGCCTCCTTGAAGGGGACTGAAGCGTTTCTTACATCTTCTATAAGTATCTCTATTTGTCATAGCTCGTGGCTGTATGCTTTCTGGACAGACTTCATAAGTCCTTGAAGATAATTTGTTTTTGTTTATGTTTTTAAAGATTTATTATTTTTAGAGAGAAGGAAAGGAGAGAGGAAGACAGACATCAATGTGTGGTTGCACAGGCCTGGCTGGAGACCTGGCTTGCAACCTGGTTATGTGTCCAGACTGGGAATTGAACCAGAGACCCCTGGGTTCGAAGGCTGGCGCCTTACCCACTGTGCCACCAGCCAGAGCTGTTTTTTGTTTTGTTGTTAACAGGTTTGATTACACACAGAGGAGATGGGGCTCAGTCTTCACTACTGCTTTCCTCTTCCTCCTGGCTGCAGGGCCACCTCCTAGTTCCTCTTTGCATCCCACCTCATGTGTGTCCCCACTGTTTTCTTGTTAAATCTTGAAAACAAACTTCAAGTAATCAGATTGGCCACTTCCTTTCCTGTGTACAGGGGTTTGTTTGCAGAGAAGGGCTGAGGATTATTTTGGAGAGAAGTTTTAAGTCACCTTCTGTATGGAAACCTGAACATAAGCTAACAGTTCATGGATAGCCTTCCCCGAGGCCCCCTCACTGGCCTGCAATACTACAGAACTTGTGAAATGCAAGAAGACGCTTTCACATCAAACTGGAAATCATTTCAGGGTCTTCCAGTTCAGCTTCTTGCCCATTTTTCTCATAACTGGTAAGATTCTGACAGCCTGATGGCCTTTTAAGTTTCTTTTAAGTTTGGGGCATCCGAAATATCGGTAAGCTTGGGACACTCATTTGGAGGAAAGTACCCTCAATTTTCCGTAAGGATTTCCTGCTAAGGACCAAGTCCTGACTTTCGAGTTCACGAAACCCTTTTCCCGCCCCCTTCCTTATAAGCACCGCCCCCTTCGGCTGCTTTTCCTCCGTTTTCTCGCAGACCCTCAGTTTCTTGTAAATATAGGGCGCGGTCGAAGTCCACCGGAGGGTCTTTGCGCTTGCGCGAGGGGCCAGTGGCTAAAGGGGCTGCACTGACCTTCCTTCCCTAATTGCCGAGCTGCGCTGACTGTCAGGACGCCTGCGCAGAAGCCAGTAGGCTGGTAACGCCGAGGGGACTTGCTGCCAGTGTCGGCTGTCAGTGCGCCTGCGTGAAGGGTGCACGCCGAGGTGCTGGAGTGTGTTGCGTCGCGCGCTAGGTGCAGGCATGCAGAGAGACAATTCGGGGTCTCAGCCCAAGCGCCCCCGATGCGATGGCAGCCCCCAAACGCCGCGAAACGTCCTTGTCCCAGCGGCCAAGGGGTGCCCGAATCCTATAGTCTACCCGGACTGCCAGAACTGGAGCGCCGAGCAGGTGTGCGCCTTCTTAAAGGGCAATGGCTTCAGCAGTCCCATGCTGGAAAGCGTCCGAGGTAACGGGGCTGGGGGGATGCGGGGAGCAGGGCCGGGGGACCGCGACCCGGGGCGGGGTCAGCAGGCCTGAGAGAGGGCGCTCCGGGACTGCGAACAGGGGACCTCAGAGAGGACCCAAGGCGGAGAGGGGCGACCTTACGCTTTAGGCACCTCAGGGGGCGGACCTGAGGTGGGGGCGTCCGGGGAAGGGCGACGTGGGGCCGAGAGCCCTTTTGAGCAGGAGGCTTGAGGTGGGGAAGGGAGGTCTGCGGCGGGAGGCACCGGAGGAGGCGGACCCAAGGCGGGAGACACCGAAGGAGGGAGCGCCCGGGCGCTGATAACCCTGTGATGGTGGGAGAAGTTGGGGCGGCGGGGGTGGGCGTCTCGTAGGAAGGAAGCAAAGTTTGGGGATCTTGAGCTTGGGTGTGGGGCAATCGGTCTAACTCTGGTGGGTTTCCAAAGGAACTTGACGCCCCAGCGCCGCGCAGGCGAGACTCAGCATCCCTTTTTTAGATGTAAGGACGTTTTCCCCAGACCTTGGTCCGAGGGTTGCTGTCATTCAGGGTCTCCAAACTGGGAAGCCCCTCTGCCAACTCAGCTCCTTAAACACTTGCCACGTTAGAGTGAGTTTTTGATTATTTTAAGTTTCTGTTTCCTGCACACACACACACACACACCCCTCCGCCCCCGCTACTTGGGGATTACCTAAAGGGGAGGGAATTTGGGTTCATCTCAAAGTCCCCGTCGCCTAAAGTTAGGGCTCGATATATGGTCGTCTACTTTGCTTGGTGCAGGTTGTGAGGTTTTTTGTTTTTTGGGGGGAGGTGGTGATTAAGGATCTTATTTTTTTAGAGGGGGGCGGCCAAGGAGGGAGAAGGAGGGGGAGAGAAACATCGACCGGTTGCCTCCCCCACATTTGGGACCAGGGACTGAACCCATGACCCAGGCGGGTACCCCAGCCCGGAATGGAACTGGGGACCCTTTGCTTTCAGGACGGTGCCCACCAAACCAGGGCAGGTTATGCATTTCAATGGACTTGACCTGCTCCAGTTCGCCTAATGGGTGTGAGGCTGAATTGATCAGCTTTATCCTCTGAAGAGTTCTGTAGGAAGTTGGTGTAATTTGCATATTCCCCAAATTGGCATCACCTCGGGCCTTGTTTTCCTAGGCTGGGGGGCTAAGTTGAAAGGAACTTAATGGTTCCACTTAAAGAGAACTCGATGGGTATAGAAATTGTGCTTCTCTTTTTCACTTTGGCCTTTTTTTTTTTTTCCTCTTCCTCTGCTGGGATTGGAATTTTTCTTTAAATAGCAACAAGCGGGGATGAAGTAGTTTTATATTTTCTGTCTCCAAAATGTAATCAGCTGTGTGTTGGCGCTCTGTTTCAGCAGAGTTATGTAGATTGAGTCATCAGCTTACAAAATGATCTTTCTCTTGAGCCCACAGTCTAATGCTAGCAGGAGACGCGGCAAGCTTTTCATTGGTAAAAACCGATCAAGTGTTCACAGCTGCCCATTTGTTGCTGTCTGCTTTGCCTTGACCAAATTTTAGTCAGGCTTCTCAAATTTTAGTCAGACTTCTCTCTCTTTCAGGCCTTCGAACTCTTGCTTGCCTCCAAAACTGAGCAAACACTAAAAAAGTTGACTATGCCCCCTGATCAGCTTCTCCTGAAACTAACTGGCCACAGCAGGATACTTGCCCCATCAGCCCCACTGGGGTCTCTTCCCCTCCAAAGATTCTGCTTATCTCTGCTTGCTCCTCCTTTAGTCTATATTAAAAATAAATAAATGTTACTGGAGAAACCCTGGTTCATCTCACAGATGCCATGAAGAATTAAAAAAGATCAGTGAGCTTTTTAGTGTGCGCACAAAGCTTATTAATGAACTGGAGAGCAAAAACAAGGGTAGCCAAAGGTTAGGGTGGCAAGCCTACCCTAAGGTGGCCAGAGAACTAAGAGTGCCCAGAGCGTGGCTAGAGGCCCCATGGCTAAGAGAGCGAGTCCTTTGTTCTGAAGACTTAAATAGTTGTAGGGATGGGGGTGAAGAAGTTACATATTGATTGATGGACAAAGGTGGTGCCTGCTTTCCTTGGGAGGATGTGACTATCCAAATTTAGGAATGAGTGTGGGTCTGTTAACCTGAATTCTTATATTGCTCCAGTTCCTATTTGTTCATTGTACCTGCATGATGGGAAGCAGGCAGTTAATCAAAGTTTTATGGGCTTTTCCATTGGGCACTGTGAACCCCCTCCTCTTCCTCCTTCCAGGCCTTGGGATGAAAGCACAGTCTCAAGGTTTTCCTTTTCCCAGTTAGTGGAGATGACACACACAGACTTGCAAGGGTTACCCCCATCCTGCACTATCACAGTTTACTTGTGTTCAGGATGCCTGGCAGCCTGATTGAACCAGGCTCAGGATGACGGGTCAGCAGATGAGAACATGTCTCCCCCTGCTTCGAGCTTTCTGTATTAAGTTCTTTATTAGATTGTAATGGTGAGGGTCCTGCCTTTTTTTCCCTTCTGGCTGCCCATTTTCCTATAACAAACATCTTTTTCTGTTTTTTTTTTTTTTTTTTTTTTTTTTTTTAAGATTTTATTTGGGCAAGGGAGGAAGAAAGAGGGAGACAAAGTGCTGTGGTTGAGAAACATTGGAAAAAAAAAAAGCAGCCCTGGCTGGTGGCTCAATGGATAGGCACCAGCCTGTGAACCCTAAAGGCTGCTGGTTCAATTCCCAGCCAGGGCACATATAACCAGGTTGGAAGCCAGGTCTCCAGCCAGGTCCATGGCTGGAGGCTGGTGGAAGGCAACCATACATTGATGTTTATCTCTTTCTCTGCTTCCTTCCTTCCCTTCCCCCCTTTCTAGAAATAATAAATAAAATCTTTACAAAAAAAAAAAAAGGAAAAAAAGCAGAGCAGGACTTTCTTCCTCCTTTTTATTGAATTTATTGGAGGTAGCACTGATTAACAAAATTATACAGGTTTCAGGTGCACAGTTCCACAACACAAAGCTGGATTTTAAGGTTAAATCTTTAGACTCCAGAATTCATGCTGTATCTTAATGAGTGTTCTCTCAAAAACCATTGCATTCCCCTCAACAATAAGGGAACAAACAAACCAATGGATGAAAACCTCATTAGAGAGCATGCACAAAGTTATAAAATCAACTAAGAGCAAGGGGGAAAAAAAGGAAAATATGAGCAGAACACAGGAACAGACAATTGACCACCAGCCAGTAAACACAGAAAAAGATGCCTCAGTACTACTTTTTTTAAATTTTATTTTATTGTTGTTTTACTATATCCATCCCTTTTCCTTC
Organism: Noctilio leporinus; assembly: GCA_004026585.1. NCBI lineage: Eukaryota > Metazoa > Chordata > Mammalia > Chiroptera > Noctilionidae > Noctilio > Noctilio leporinus. Next base: position 68,811 of record PVIW01002213.1, read on the forward strand.
CCTCTTCAATAGTACTTTTTAAAATATCAATTTTTAACTTTAGTTCAAAAAATATTTAAAGATTGATAATCAGAAATGGGTAATTCAATAAAATTGATGAAAAGGTCAGGTTGGGGGAAATAGATTATAAATAACATAATTTTATTTGTGGAAAATTACATAATTGCATAGATAAAGGTCTTCAATGACCCAAAATGTTAACAGTGGTAATTGGGAGGATTTAAGTGAGTTTTGATATTTTATACTTTATACTTTTGTATTGTTTGGAATTTTTTTTTTTTTTGCCTTTATAAGAGGAAATTGTATTGTTAATTATTTACCTTAATAGTTTCAGAAAGAGGGACAGATCAGCTCAATCCAACTGATTGGCAGTTGGCACAATCTAGTGAAGCAGGTGTTCTGATTGCTAAGGGTTTAATTTGGATGCTTTTAATATCTTAGCCCTCTAACACTTCAAACATAACCCAGAATAAATGCATCGTTTTTTTCCCCTTTCACTTTAATATGGAAATGTCTTCATTAAACATGATTCCCAAGGGAACAAGATCTCCGGAGAGTACAGCCATGAGGACAGTGCACAGAAAGAAAAATTCAAAATAAAACCCTGTATGATAATTTACTAGTCTAAGGAAACAAAAACCTTCCAATATATTAAGAAATCAATCCAGTTACAAATGCACTAAGAGGTCAAGTGTGAAGAGGTTCTGGTATAGTAACTGAAAAAACGGCCGCCTATTTACAAGATACACAAGCAGGTACGGTACACCTAGCCCACTGGCTCAGAAGCCAAACATGTTCTCTTCACTGTAGGCCACATACAAGAATCCATCTTCATCTTTTTCCTTCTCGTAAAGTTGTCCCATAGTTAGGCTGGACTGCGGGACTGACTTATCCACAAACAGGAAGATTGCCTTTTCAGAAGGAAGCTGGATCCTTTTCCTGATGATCCACATGCATTGAGCCACAGTGATGTCAGATGGAACCAGATACAATTGTTTGTCCATGTCAACAATCTGAGAGCCTGAGACTTTTTCCATAATCACCGGAACTCGGTCAGGATATTTCGCTTGGATCTTCATGGACTCCACGCATCTGTGTTCCAGAGAGTGTGTTCCTCCTTAAACATCCACTTCATGGCGGAAGCTGGGAAGCGACTCTGTTTGGATTTTTTTTTTTTTTTTCTGATGCTTAATTCTTTTTTTCTTTTCTTTTCTTTTTTTTTTTTTTAATTTTATTATTGTTATATTACATCCATCCCCTTGTTTGGATTTTTTTACAAAAACTTTTTTGTGATGGAAAATGTCATATAATTTAACTTTTTTTTCCCTTTATGAAAATTACTTCCTCATTTTCTCTGATTATCTTTTTCTCTTAATATGATCATGGAAAATAGACCTTTACATTAAAAATTTTTGTCACCCATCCCCCACCTCCCATTTGGTAACCATCAGCCTGTTCTCTGTATCTAAAGGTCTCTCATTTAGAAAGATTTTTGTTTTATCTGTAGACTTTCTGTACCCCCATCCCAAACCTTAACTGTTTTAGAAGTCCAGTTTTACATCTGGGCTTCTTTACAAATAATTTACTTAGATGATTTAAAAACTTTTCACTGGTCTGTAAACCCAAAGGTTGCTGATTCGATTCCCAGCCAGGGCATGTAAGCAGGTTGCAAGCCAGGTCTCCATCCAGGTCTGTAGCTGGAGGCAGGTGAAAGGCAACCATACATTGATGTCTCTTGCCCTCTCTTTCTTCCCCTCTCTCTGAAAATAATAAATAAAATCTTTAAATAAATAAATAAAAACTTTCACCTTATTTATTATAAAAGCCTCTTGGTATAGTTTTCTAATTAAAAATAAGACCTTCCCAGTGGCAAAACGGAAGAGTGATATTTGACCCAATCCATTTCCTTTGTACACTCAATAAATGTTGATCTGAGTAAATTCTGGTAGATCCAAATTGAAAGAAATTGAAAGGCATATCTTGTAAATACTGAAATGACTCATCTTTTTTCTCCCTTTTCTTCCATAGAAAAGGGCATCACAGGTTCACAACTGTTCATTCTTGATGAGTCTAGTCTTGAAAACCTTGGAATAAGGTAAGAAGGATAAAATTCACATTGTAGCCAACCACACTTGTGACGTTTTTTTCTTTTTTCTTTTTTTTTTTAAATTTTATTGTTGTATTACATCCATCTGTGACCTTTTTATTCACCTTTGAGGGACAAAGCCAAATTGTTGCTATCAACTGTCCACATTATAATTCTAGTAAGTGTTTTAAAATAATCCACTGCCTGATGGTTAACATAGTTGTTTTTGTTTATACTTGCTGTATAAATTCTATGTTTAATATTACTAATGATTCCTATTTCTCTTAATTTTGCTGATAAGCCTTCCTGAAGTTGGTAGTGACCAACTTTTTACTCTCAAGTTCAGGCTAATTTGAATTATACACACCAGGATATGTGTGAACTGAGAAGGGCAAAAAATGTTCGTAAGAGGCACTTTGTCAGGAACACATCCACCCCTTTCTTCCCTCTCACAAGAGCATCTTTACTTTTCTCTCATAAACTGTAAGGGTCACCAGGAGACTTGCAGTAAAGAGTGGCAGCTCCTCTTGGGCCAAACCCATGAACCTGTCTACAACACCCTCTTTTCTCTTTCTTTTCAGTAAGTCAACAGCAGCCCTGCCTAGGCTCACTTCTATAAGGTCTCTAGAGAGCCAAAGCAGCCTCACCTTATTTAGTTATTTATTTAAATGTATTGATTTTTAGAGCGAGAGAAAGGGAGAGAGAGAAGGAAAGAAGCATTGCTTTGTTGTTTCACTTATTTATACCTTCATTAAGGTTGAATTTTGTATGTGCCCTGACTGGGGAGGGAACCCCCAACCTTGGCATATTGGAACAATGCTCTAACCAGTTGAGCTACCCAGCCAGGGCTCCTGTTGCTTCTTCTATTCTAAGTCTTTCTTTGTTTCACTGTTCCCAACTTTAATAAATGTACTCCTGAAATTAAAAAAAAAAAAAAAAAAAACGTTGGCAAGAAAATCAAGGCTAGAACTCTATCTTGATCATATTTCTAGGTCTTCTTAAAGCTGTCTTAAGATTGGAAATATATTATATCTATATCATTAGATTTAGAGACACAGAAAAGTTTGTGGAATGGATAATAATGACACAATGTATGTCAACTGATTAACACATATATATGCAGAGATCCTTATGTATAATTGGAGGTTCTTAGTTCAAGATTAGTGTGGATCCACTTTCAAGATGTCAGTTGAAGATGCAGTATTTAAATATTCCTTAAAATGGAAATTTTGCTGCTTTTAGAGAGTTGACAACAGTGGTGAAATATGGTCTTCGGGAATTCCACTTAGCTAAATGTTGTTTGTGGTAATAGTAGCCAAAGATTCAAAACAAAGGATGATACTGAATTACTTTATGTACTATTGCTTAATAATTGATAATGGAAGTAGACCGGGCGGCAGGGGGGAACATCACTTTCTTTTTAATCCTTACCAAAGGGCTTTTTTTTTTTTTTTCCATTGCTTTTAGAGAGAGAGGGAGGAACAGAGAATCATCAATCAGTTGCCTTCTGTAGGCACCCAGACAAAAATATCACTTTTAACTGACTTAATAAATATCCTTCAGATTGGAATCTTCAGAGACCTTATCTTGCCTCTTTCATAATTACATTTCAGCCTCCTTTGCCCCACTCAAAGTCCTCCCTAGTACCTATTTTTTATGTATAATAGTTGCTTACTGTTTTAATTGAATGGAAATTGTTCTAACAGAGTCTTTATTTTAAAGGAAATCATATACTTTGTGGACCCAAATATTACTGATTTAGACAATGATTATTTATGGAGGGCTTGCTATGTGTTAGGTATTCTTCTGGGAACTTGGGACAAATGAATGAACAAAATAAACAAAATTCTAAAATGAACACTATATGGCACACCTTTTATGCCTGCCCTATAACCCTGAGGTGGATTCTGCAGGACCCCTCAGAGCTTCGTTTTACTATACAGCAGCCACAAACTATATGTTTAAATTGAATTAAATGAAATTAAATGGTCAATTCCTCAGTTACACTAGCAATATTTCAAGTAACCACTTATGGCTAGTGGCTGCTGTGTTGGACTGGGCAGACTGGACTTTTGCATCATGGCAAAGTTCCTGGACAAAACTACCTTTGAACATCCTAGTAAAATCAGTTGATGGGGTAAATATTGAATTTATAATCAGTAATAATTTCTGCAGCACCTGTAATTGTAGTTAAAATTCTCCTTTAGTTCTTGAGGGCAGGAACCAGGTCTTTACTGTCACCCCAGTGCTAAACACAGTTTAATCCCTTTCCCAGCCCTGTGAGATAGATGGTAGTATCTCTGTGCTACAGATGAAAACATCAATGTACCAAAGAAGGGTAAGTGACTTCTCCAGGGTCACTTACAGATTCCATGTGCAGATGTGAGCCAGGTCTCTAGTTTGATTCAAAAGTTCTTTTTCATGCTCAACTTGAAAGAGTGCTATCTTGAGTTTTCACTATGAGTCATGCAAATTCAGGATTGTAATGGTATATGTTAGATGGAAATAGGTATAAATTGAGCATTCAGTGAAGAGGTAGGAGATGTGAGGTCTGAGTTTACCAAGAGGATCAAGGGCAAAAGCCTAGAAAGAGAGTTTCATGTCTCAGAAGCAAAGGAGAGTTTCCAGGAAGAGTAAATTTGAATTATTAATCGTTTCTTTTTTTTTAAATTTTATTGTTGTTGTATTACATCTATCCCCTTTAATCGTTTCTTTTAATCTGAATTCTCTTTCTATTATAATCTAGAGTTGATTATATATTATTGATTATGATTAAACAAATAATGATAGATTTGCTTATCCTCTTATAGTTTTAGTTCCCCGTTGGAGAGAAAGAGCCTCCTAAATTGTATTCAACAACTGAATCAAATTTACGATTTAGTGAAGGTAAGAGGATTCTATTTATTATGTGTTTTGAATATAAAGTGAGATAACTTAATTATCTAGAATTCCCTTTTTAAAAGAATGGAAGGAAATCTGCTTTTCATTTTGAATAATGGATTTTGACTTTTTTAAACTTTCTGCATTTTCTAAAATAAGCACAGAATTTTGTTTAAATCAAAGGAAAATTAAAATATTTTAAGCACACAGAAAAGGATAGACCACTACCTAGCCTGTCAAGTCTTAATATTTTACCCAAATTGTTTCAAATTTATTGTTTGTAGAACAAAGTATTAGAAAGAATGGAAGACCTCCTTCATGCTTCTCTTGGATTCTATTTCCATCCTTTCTTCCTCAAAAGTAGTCACCATCTGAGTTGGTGTTTAATAATTTTTATGAATGTTTTGTATTTTTACTACATATTTGTGTATAGTGATAAGCCATGTATTATCTTACATGGTTTTAAATTTTATATGAATCATATTTCACAGTAAGTAACCTTCTAAACTTTCCTTTAACATTATTTTTGAACCCTGATTTGTGTGGCTCAGTGGATTGAGCACCAGCCTGCAAACTGGAAGGTCGCCAGTTCAGTTCCCCTTCAGGGCATGAGCCTGGGTTGCAGATAAGGTCCCACGTTGGGGATATTCGAGAGGCAGCCAGTTGATGCAACTCTCACACATCGGTGTTTCTTTTCCTCTTTCTCTGTCCCTTCCCCTCTCTCTAACATTAAAGATTTTTTTAAGTTTTTTTTTTTTTAAAGATTTTATTTATTATTTCCAGAGAGAGGGGAAGGGAAAGAGGCAGAGAGGGAGAGAAGAATCAATGTATAGTTGCCTTTCACCTGCCCCCAGCCACAGACCTGGCTGGAAACCTGGCTTGCAACCTGGTTATGTGCCCTGGCTGGGGAATCAAACCAGAGACCTTTGGGTTTGCAGGCCCACACCTTATCCACTGTGCTACCAGCCAGGGCTTTTTAAAGTTTTTTTTAAAAGATTTTATTTATTATGTTTGAAGAGAGGGGAAGGGAGGGAGGCAGAGAGGGAAAGAAATATCAATGTATGGTTGCTTTTCACCTGCCTCCAGGTACAGAGCTGGCTGGAGACCTGGTTATGTGCCCGGGCTAGGAGTTGAACCAGCGATCTTTGGGTTATCAGGCTGGTGCCTATCCACTGAGCCACCAGCCAGGACCTTAAGTTATATTTTTGAGAATCAGCCACATCAACACACATAGCCCAAGTTATCACCCTCAGTCATAGAATAACTTTTAAAGTTGTGTTAAGTTTTCTTGTCAGTTTTGGTAAAATTTTTTGGTCAAATACCGAAGTTCAAATAGTGGATATATTCCTAAAGTTTAATCTGTCAACTATTGTTTATTTCTCTTCCCCAGCCCCTTTCAGACATCGAAAAGCCATGTTTTTCAGACTTAGTGTCCCAAGAATACTTTTAACAAGCCTACAGCGCCCATCCCAGAAATTCTGAATCTGATCATTTAGAGACCCAGGAATGTGCATTTTTTCACAGGCTCCTCTTATACCATAATTAAAAAGAAATGTTTCTTATCCTGGCTGGTGTGGCTTAGTGAATAGAACACCAGCCTGCAAACCAAAAGGTCACTGGTTCAATTCCCAGTTGCGGGACACATGCCTGGTTCAGGCCAGGTCCCCAGCTGGGGGCGCATGAGAGACAACTAAACAATGTTTTTCTCCCTCTCTTTCTCCTTCTCTTCCCCTCTCTATAAAAATAAATAAAATCTTTGGGGGAAAAAAAAAAAGAAATGTCCCTGGCTGGTAGCACAGTGGATAAAGGCGCCGGCCTGTGAACCCAAAGGTCGCAGGTTCGATTCCCCAGCCAGGGCACATAACCAGGTTGCAAGCCAGGTCTGCAGCCAGGTCTGTGGCTGGAGGCAGGTGAAATGCAACCATACATTGATGTTTCTCTCCCTTTCTGCCTCTCTCCCTTCCCTTCTTTCTAAAAATAATGAAATAAAATCTTTAAAAAAGAAAAAGTAAAAATTTTTTTAAATTAAAAAAAAAGGAAATGTTTCTGGATTAATTGGTAACCGAAGATATACCTTATCGTTTAGTATTTTGGCACATATAGGTTAACAATACTTCATTTCATACTTGGAAGAAGGAGTGAAGTCTCATTCCCCTTTTGCACAATCATTATTTGCATTTTTCATCAAAGGTGTTTTATATATTTAATGTACAATAATGGAGTCATCTCAGATCCCAATCAGAATATATATTTCAATTTGCTTTTGCAAGTTAGTCTGTTTGTTTTTCTTTAAAAATTATATTTGGAAGTATTTAAGAAATATGTTTGGTTTAGTTCCCTCCCTCTCTGTCTCTCTCCTTTCTCCTCTCTCTAAAAATAATAAATAAAATATTTAAATAAAAATAAACAGAAGGCATTAAATCTTTACCCATATTTATTTTATTGGGAAGGAGACATCAATGTATGGTTGCCTTTCACCTGCCTCCAGCTATGGACTTGGCTTGCAACCTGGTTATGTGCCCTGGCTGAGAACCAAACCAGCGACATTGGGTTCGCAGGCTGTCACCTTATCCACTGAGCCGCCAGCCAGGGCCTTCACCATATATAAAGTACTTGTTTAAACTTAATTTGTAATTGTGAAATTTGTCTTTACTAAATATAAGTATTTCTGAGTGACAATAAGTGCTATAAAGTTTTTATGTTTCTGCCTATGATTTCTTAAGTATATGGTAGGAGGATCTCTTTCTTTTTTTTCTTTCTTAGGATTTTAATACAGGTACTATATAGATACATTCAAGAAAAAGTTTAGATATAATGCCAGTAGCAATATGGCTTATGTGATCAAAGTAGGTGCATTAAATAAACATGTTTAACTTGAATACAAGACTAACTTATTAAAGGCTAATTAAATAATGTACAAAGCCTTAGCTGGTGTGGCTCAGTTGGTTAGCGTGTCAGCCTATAACCAAAAGGTTGCAGGTTTGATTTTTAGTCAGGGCACATTGCTGGGTTGTGGGTTCAGTCCCCAGTCCAGGGCATAAGATCTCTCTGATCCACTCACATGTGAGAGGCAACCAATTGATGTTTCTCTTTACCTTCTTCTCTGAAAAAAGAAAAGAAAAGAAACCAAGGAAATATACATGTCCATGAGTAAGGATAAATAATAATAAAAAGATTGAAATCCTTATCTTTTTGCAATTAGAATTTATTAAGAAAAAGTAAAATATACTACCAGATTCAATATACTTGAGCTATCTGGTAGTAGTATCAAAATAAGGTAATATTAATATCTTGTCATTTCCTTTAGTATTAGTCTTGAGAACAATGAAACAACTGACTTTGGGCTGTAAATAGACATGGCTGCATAAAAAGTTACGTATTGTTACTTATATTAGTTTAAATTTTATTTTCTAGGTTATTAATGATCCTATCCATGGCCATTTTGAACTTCACCCTCTCCTTATCCAGATCATCGATACACCACAATTTCAGCGGCTTCGATATATTAAACAGTTGGGAGGCACTTACTATGTTTTTCCAGGAGCTTCACACAATCGATTTGAGCACAGTCTAGGGTAAGGAGGGGATTGGGGTGGGGAACATGAAATGATTGTCTCATCTTTTAGAAAATAGTTTTACAAAATGGTAATAATATCCTTATTTTGTTGATGAAAAAATTGAGACTTTTATTTACCTTGCTGTATTTTATTTATATGTTCTTATAAGCCCCCCTAGATCCTCCCTGGAAAGATAATGAAAGTATCTATTGAGAGGTCATTTAGCTGAAATATGCATGTTTAAGTATCATTAAAAGCTAATAGGGTTGGTTACTAGTATAATTAACTTTGTAAGTTAGATTATTTAATTTGCCTATTATCTCTATTTAGTCGTGTACAGATTATCTTTTTTTTTAAAGATTTTTAAAATTTATTATTTTTAGAGAGAGGGGTAGGGAGAGAGGCAGAGAGGGAGAGAAACATCAATGTATGGTTGCCCTTTACCTTCCTCCAGCTACGGCCCTGGTTGGAGACCTGGCTTGCAACCTGATTATGTGCCCTGGCTGGGGAATTGAACCAGCGACTTGTGGGTTCGCGGGCTGGCACTTTATCCACTGTGCCCCCAGCCAGGGCTCAGATTGTCTTTTGAAACCAGGAAATGTGTAAATCAGTAAAGCATTCATAAGCTCAGGGAAGTGGCACTTCTATTACATACAACCAAGTCGAGACTTTGGTCTGCTTTTCCATTATGCAAGTGTATAATGGGACGTAAATAGGGAAGAACTGGACAATTATCCAGATATTCATAAAGTGCTAACAGTATTACTTTGTATTTTTTTTGTTGTTTATTTTGAAACATTTTTTTTTTAAGATTTTATTTATTATTTTTAGAGAGGGGGAAAGGGAGAAAGGCAGAGAGGAAGAGAGATGTCAATGTATGGTTGCCTTTCACCTGCCTCGAGCCATGGACCTGGCTGGAGACCTGGCTTGCCACCTGGTTGGTTATGTGCCCTGGCTGGGAATCGAACCAGCGACCTTTGGCTTCCCAGGCTGGCTCCTTATCCACTGTGCCACCAGCCAGGGTCTATTTTGAAACATTTTCATTCATTCAGGACACATGTATTTTACTCAAGTATTTATTCATTCATCGACAAATATTTATTGAAAACTTACTAGATTTTACCAAATCAACAATATAGCAATTGTCTCTGTCCTCAAAGATGCTGTATTCATTCAGAAATTACTTTCGGAGGGAAATACTAAAAGTGCATTTAACGTTTGTTAAGCATTTTATCTTCAATCTATGTTGTAAACATTACAAAGCAGAAGTCATGCTTATTTTTTTTCAATTGTGGTAAATGCATAGAATATAAAATTTACCATTTTAACCATTTTTAAGTACATAGTTCAATAGTGTTTAATATGGGCACATTATTGTGCAAACTTAACTCCAGAACTTTTTCATCTTGCAAAACTTAAATCCTGTACCTATCAAATAACAATTCCTCATTCCCCCTCCCTTCCAGCTCCTTTTTGTGACTGGCTATTTGACTTTGTATAATTTCTTCAAGGTTCCTCCATGTTGGAGCATATATTAAAATTTTCTTACTTTTTAAGATGAACGAATATTTGACTATGCATCTATTACATTTTGTTAATCCTTTATTTATCAGTGGACACTCACTTGTTTCTGCCTCTTTGGCTATTGTAAATAGTGCTGCTATGAACACAAGTGTGTAAATATGTCTTACAGACCTTGTTATCAATTGTTTTAGGTATATACCTAGAATTGGAATTGCTGAGTTATATGGTAATTCTTGTTTTAATTTTTTGAGGAACCACCATACCACTTTCCCAAGCAGCTACACCATTATACATTTCCATTAACAGTGTACAAAAGTTCCAATTTCTCCACCTCCAGGTCAACATTTATTATTAATCATTTTGTGTATTTTTTTCTTTTATTTTGTTTTTGGATAATAGCCATCCTAGTGGGTATGAGGTGGTATCTCATTATGGTTTTTCTTTTTCCTTTTTTTTTTTTTTAAATTTTATTGTTGTATTACATCATTATGGTTTTTATCTTGCCCTTACCTAATAATGAATGCTGAGCCAAGAAGTCCTCCTCTTGGGATTCTGTTAATGTGTGCATGACAGGTTTCCAAAACGCATTATTAAGTTGCCCTAGGGACATTTGAGAAACATTGAAATTCTTAAAGGCTGGCAAGTATCAGTCCTATCTTTTTTTTTTTTTTTTTTAAAGATTTTATTTCATTATTTTCAGAAAGAGGGGAAGGGAGAAAGGCAGAGAGGGAGAGAGACATCAATGTATGGTTGTGTTTCACCTGCCTCCAGCCACAGACCTGACTGGAGACCTGGTTTGCAACCTGGTTATGTGCCCTGGCTGGGGAATCGAACCTGCGACCTTTGGGTTCGCAGGCCGGCGCCTTAACCACTGTGCTACCAGCCAGGGCTCACTCCTATCTTTGAAACGAAAGACTGACTTTTCATTTTGTTTGCTCTACAGCGTAGGCTATCTAGCAGGACTTCTAATTCGACACCTGAGAGAAAAACAACCAGAGTTGCAGATAACTGAACGAGATATGCTCTGTGTTCAGGTTGCTGGGCTTTGTCACGATCTCGGTAAGCTGTGGAAAGAGCCGAAGCGTTACCTGTCTGAACTTAATCTGACTAACCAACCAAGAGAAATAGGAAAGTCATGTTGTTGTTTTAAGATTTTATTTATTTTAGAAAGACGGGAAAGGAAGGAGACAGAAAGGAGAGAAACATCATTATGTGAAAGATCAGTTGCTTCTCACATGCCCCCAACCAGGGACCTGGCCCGCAGCCCAGGCATATGCCCTGACTGGGAATCGAACCAGCAACCTTTTAGTTCACAGGCCAGTGGTCAGTCTGCTGAGCCACATCAGCCATGGCTGTGTTTTGTAATTTTGTAATTAACAGTAATATAAATGTGCCATTACTCCTTCCTAGAATGATCCTTAAGACCAACACATTGTTATTTTATTTTTTATAGTCTTTCAGTGAATTTCCCATGTAAACATAGTTGCTATGAGTTATATGAAAGCACTTTCTGACAGTGAGGTTTTCTGACTACTCTGTTTAGGATGATGTTAATTTAGCTTTTCTTTTATCTTTAGTGTTAAATAAAATTGCCATTTTACCTTTGGTCACTTTGTCAGGTCCATTTTCTCATACTTAGACTACATAGTGTGCCCTAGCAGATTAACAACATATTCATTTACTTATTTATTTTTAAAGATTTTATTTATTTATTATTTTTAGAGAGAGAAGGGAGAGAGACTTCAATGTATAGTTGCCTTTCACCTGCCTCCAGCTACAGACCTGGCTGGAGACCTGGCTTGCAACCTGGTTATGTGCCCTGGCTGGGAATGGAACCAGTGACTTTTGGGTTCGTAGGCCAGCGCCTTATCCACTGTGCCACCTGCCAGGGCCAACAACAGATTAAAACTTCTCTTCCCTTCCCCATCTGAGGTCTTGGGTCACTTAAATCAAAGTAAAAGAATATTTCTTTTTCCTTTGAACAGGAAAGAGAAAAGAGATAGTGTTCTTTTGTAACAGGAGTTCAGTCCTAATTATTGGAGGACCCTGAGAATCTGTGTGCACCCTTAGGGCAGGGGTCTGTGTTTCAATAGCCAGATACGTAAAGAGGTAGGGCACTCTCTTCAGCATATCCCCTTAGCGATTTCAGTAGGACTAATACTCCCCCATATGATAACTTGAATAGATTACTAGTATTTAGAGAGGGAATCATTGGGAAACCTTTGCCAGTCCCTAGGAGTCCCAAGTACTACAGTAATGAGTCATTATGTAACATGTAAAAAGGCCCAGGGCTGGTCCACCTGGGTTCCCTCTCCAGCCAAGTAATTCATTTCTGTAGTAATTCTGATAATTTCAGAGGTTTGCTTCAACCAAATTTCATGTTACTAAGTGTTGTGAAGTGTTAAAATGAGTTATGAATCAGATAAATTTTTGATTTCTACTTTTGATGGTTCACATCATCAGTAAAAGCTCAAGAAACAGCCCCGATACCCTGCATCCCAGTAGATTGTCTTAAAACTGCTATTTTAAAACAGATATTCATCCTGAAGATGCCAAAAGTTTTTGTCATTACATTCCTTTTTTTGTTTGTTTTTAAGATTTTATTTATTATTTTTAGAGAGAGGGGAAGGGAGGGAGGCAGAGAGGGAGAGAAACATCACTGTATGGTTGCCTTTCACCTGACTCCAGCTACAGACCTGGCTGGAGACCTGGCTTGCAACCTGGTTATGTGCCCTGGCTGGGGAATTGAACCAGTGACCTTTGTATTCACAGGCCAGCTACATTCCTTTAAGTTACACAAAACTGTCCTTTCAGCAGGGTTGTTTGAGTTCTGCTGACTCAGAGACCCCTTTATGAAGAGCTCACTTGCCCATGTGGTTCTGCTTCCTGTTCTCTTTTTTCTTTTTCTTTTTTTAAAGATTTTATTAATTATTTCCAGAAAGAGAGGAAGGTAGAGAGTGCAGGGAAGGGAGAGAAACAGAGAACCATCAATGTATGGTTGCCTTTCACTTGCCCCTAGCCATGGATCTGGCTGGAGACCTGGCTTGCAACCTGGTTATGTTGTCCTGGCTGGGAATCAAACCAGGGACCTTTGGGTTTGCAGGCTGGTGCCAGTCCACTGTGCTACATCAGCCAGGGTAAAAAGATTTTTGAAAATCAACTCAGTGTTTACATTTTTTGTGTGCTAAGGCTGCTTTTGTTTTTAAGGTCATGGGCCATTTTCTCATATGTATGATGGAAGATTTATTCCACTTGCTCGCCAAGACAAGGTTTGGAAGGTATGTCGTATATTCAGTAGTCAATGAAATAAACGTTATTTAAGCAGCCACTGGTATGTTATAGTATACTTCCCTATTACAGTTTTCAGGGTGCTTTCATATGTGTATATATATATGTGTGTGTATGTGTGTATATAATTAGATCTATATCTGTGTATGTATGTATGCATGTTTTCATGTGTTTTTTATTTGATTCTCACAGTGTAAGGAATGAATCATTATCACCACTTTCACAAGTGTAAAGGAACCTGAAATGCACAAAGGTGTATGGATGCACTAAAAAATCACAAAGCTGTTAAATGGTAGAGCCAGTACTAGAAAACTAGGGTTCCTAGGTACTAATTTAATGTTCTTTCTACTCTATCATGCTACTATAAAATAAAAAGTAAAAGAGCAACTATGGTTTTGACTCATTTTGTATAACCATAAAGTAATTGATTGCAGTCAAGTTTCATCATATACAGGCAAAAGTAAGTTTACAGTTGTTTGTATAGAAAATAATATAATAATAAATAATAATACAAGAATTCTGTTTCATTTATAACTATAAACCTGCGTTTGCCCATCCTATATATAAAATGAATTGTTTTATAATTAGGGATTTGTTGATGCTTGACCCATATTTGTGGAATCTGATTTTAAAAAGTAAATTTAGTTTTGAGAGTAAAGTTAGATTGATTCCATTTTTGGCCACACTGTCTCTGGATCCTGGAGTAGAAAAGAATATTCATGTTTTGAATGCATCTTACATTTCAACCACTATTTTCTCTTTCTCTTTTTTTAAAGCTATAACTCACATACAATAAGCAATACAGATCTTAAGTGTACAGTTTAGTGAGTTTAGACAAATGTGTGTATCCATGTAACTGCTACTCGAGTGAGGATGAGAATCCTGGAAAATTCCTTTGTGCCCCTTTTCAGTCAATTTCTGCTTCTCCTCCCATCATCACTTTCTTATTTTTATAAACATAGATTAGTTTTGCCTGTTTTTAGACTTGATAAAGGTAGAATCATATAGTGGGTATTTTTGTGTCTTGCTTTGTTCACTCATTGATTTTTGACATGTTCATATTGTATGCATCAGTAGTTGATCCCTTTTTATTGCTGAAATATTATTCTGTGGTATGAACAAATCATAATTTATTTACCCTTTCTACTTTTGATGCAATTTGTGTTGTTTTCTTTTTTTTTTTAATTTTATTGTTGTTGTATTACATCCATCCCCTTTTTGCTCCCCTCTGTCCCCCTCCCCACCCACCTATTCCCCCCCAAAGTCACTCCCACCTGTTGTCCATGTCCATGGTTCCTTTATACTAGGTTCTTGTCTAAACTGCTCCCCTTCTTTGCCTCTGCCTCCCCCCTCCCCCCAACCCCTTTCTCCCTGGCCACTGTGTTTTTATTTCTTTTAGATAAATACCTAGGAGTAGAGTTGCTAGGTCATAAAGCAGATGCATATTTAATTTTGTAAGAAACTACCTGAGCTTTCCAGTGTGGTTGCACTATTTTTTGCTTCCGTCAGCAATGTACATGAGTTCCTGTTGTTCACAGTTTCACCAACATTAGTCTTTTAAGACTAGCTTTTCTGAAGAGTATGAAATGGTACCTTGGGATTCAATTTGCTTTCTTTGATCTGTGTTGAGAAGCATTTCCCGTACTGTGTACTTCATCACTGATGTATCTTCATCTTTTCAGCACTTCACCCATTTAAAAAAATTGATTACCTTTTTATTATTGTTTTGAGGAATTCTTTATGAGATAATATTTTTTTCTCTAGCCTCTGACTTGCCAAATCATTTTTCTAATGGTGCCTTTTGACAGATCGACAAATTGAATGACGAACTTGTTCTTCAATCCAGTAAGATGTATAGCGTCTTTCCAGTTTTCCTTCCTTGGGGTCTGCCTCAAGCTAAAAGCCGTAGGAGAACTAGAATATTGCCCAATGACTTTCTCTTCCAAGTGTTGCCTTCCTCTTACATCTGCCTGCCTTTGATTGCTGTCCAGTATCTTAAACGAGTTGTCCAGATGTTACCCAGGAGAGAACCCGAGTCAGGGGCTGCCCCAGCCCTGCCTCAGCTTGTTCCTGGGCTCTTGTCTCCCTCACAAGAGACCAAGTCAAGCGAGAGACAGCACATGTAGTGGAAGAGAGATAGCAAGTTTATTTATGAAATACAGCAAGCACAAAGCTGCAAGCAGGCACCCAGCTAGTCTGAATGCCCCACATACAGAGGAAGTAAGGTTGGTAGTAAGTTTATTCTATACACTTGAGTGGAGGTTACAAGTGGGCACTCAGCTAACTTGAGTGCCCTGACTATTGGGGTTGAGTTGTTACACACCTTAGTCAGCTTCTAGGATCTCCCACCGCTTTCCTCTTCTAAGCCTTGGGAATAATGTATAGGTATAAAGGCTTTCTTTTTCAGCTGGTAAAGGCTCTTTGTCATAGTGAAATTGCTACCGAGCCTCCCTTTCCCAGCACTCAAGGACTCCCTTCCTCCTGCACTGTCCTTGCTCGGTGATTTTTGGAAAGCCTGACAATCTTATTGAACTCGGCTCAGTCAATGGATGAGACATGTCTCCCTCTTCCCCCCTGCCTTAATTTACTATCTATTCTACATAACACAAAATTTAGTTGTTTTCTCCAACAGTAATGATCTAAATAGGAGCTACTTAGCCATTCCCAAACCTTTTTCTTTAAAAATTTTTAAAAGATTTTATTTATTATTTTCAGAGAGAGGGGAAGGTGGAGAGGCAGAGATGGAGAGAGACATCAATGTATGGTTGCCTTTCACCTGCCTCCAGCTACAGACCTGGCTGGAGACCTGGCTTGCAACCTGGTTATGTGCCCTGGTTGGGAATTGAACCAGCGACCTTCGGGTTTGCAGGCTGGTACCTTATCCACTGTGCCACCGGCCAGAGCTTTTAAATATTTTTTAAAGATTTTATTTATTCATTTCTAGAGAGAGGGGAAGGGACGGAGAAAAAGAGGGAGAGAAACATCATTGTAATAGGTTGCCTCTTGCACGGCCCCAACCGGCCTCAACCGGGGACCTGACCTGCAACCTAGGCTTGTGCCCTGACTGGAAATTGAATCGGCAACCTTTAGATTTGTGGCCCAGTGCTCAATCCACTGAGGCACACCAGCCAGGCATTTTTCTTTAAATATTTTGCTGTTCACAATGAAGTTCTTAATTCATGTGAAATTTATTTTTGTGGATATGTGTGGTAGAAATCTACTTTTCTTTTTACTGTGAATGTTTATCGAATAGTTTGTTCTTTCCCCGCTGATCTATAATACCAACCCCAACATTTATTAACTTTAAATATAATGAACCTTTGTGGATACTATTCTATTCCATACTTCCTTAATTATTGATATTATTACTTTATAGTAAGTCTTGATAGTTGATAGGATAACTGTTTATACCTTAATTATTCTATTATCATTGGCTTTTTTCCTTTTTTTTACCCTTTTTTTATATTGAAGTATTTTTGACACACAGTATTAGCTTCAGATGTGTAACGTAATGATTTGATATGTATATATTGGCCAAAAAGTCCATTTAGTTTTTTCTGTAAAATAAAAGACATCTTTCATTTTCACCAATAATTTTTTTTTTAAGATTTTATTCGTTATTTTTAGAGAGAAAGGAAAGAAGAGATACATCAGTGTATGGTTGCCTCTCATCCACCTCCGGCTGGGGACCTGGCTGGGGACCTGGCTGGAGACCTGGCCTGCAGCCTGGTTATGTGCCCTAACTGGGAATCAAACCAGCGACACCTGGGTTCACAGGCTAGTGCTCAGTCCACTGAGCCATACCAGCCAGGGCTCACCAATAACTTTTTTGATTTGGATATTTTGAGTATATCCAGTATCTTCTGCATGGTATAACATTGATCTCAATTAATGTCTCAATTTGGTTGCTGTCAACTTCAGCTGGTCTACTGGACCAATTGAAACATCATCGAGCAAGAACTCTCCAGCACAAAACTTCACAAACCACTTTTGACATGTTCGATCATTCATAGCACCTTCTCCATATACTTCACAAATCATTTTTTGTGTTTCAATTGTGTTTTTACCTTTATTGAAGTAAAGCGTAATATGTCAAAAATGTTGCATATTTTCTTCCATCTTCAATATTACAATGACTACATAAAAATTCACCAATTTTGATAATTTTTTTTAATTTTAATTTTTAAAAAGATTTTTTATTATTTCCAGAGAGAGAGGATGAGAGAGAGGGAGAGAGACATCAATGTAAGCTTGCCTTTCACCTGCCTCCAGCTACAGACCTGGCTGGAGACCTGGCTTGCAACCTGGTTATGTGCCCTGGCTGGGAATCGAACCATTGACCTTTGGGTTCGCAGGCCTGTGCCTTATTCACTGTGCTACCAGCCAGGGCTGATAAATATTTTTTAATGCACATTGAGCCCCACAGCCACTGTGACTAAATGGATTGAGCGCCAACCTGTGCGAACTGAAGGATTGACGGTTCGATTACCAGTCAGGGCACATACCCAGGTTGCAAGCAAGGTCTCCAACCAGGTCCCCAGCTAGAGGCAGGTGAAAGGCAAACCATTCATTGATGTTTCTCTTCCTTTCTTCCTCCTTCCCTTCCTCCCTCTCTAAAAATAATGAATAAAAATCTTTTTAAAAAAATGTTTTTGAATGATGTTAAAGACAGCTAAGCACAGAAAAAAACAGATAAACTTTTTGGCCAACCCACACATTATGAAGTGATCATAGCAATAAATACCATTACCATGTGTCACCATACAGAATTAATACAATATTATTGACTATATTCCCCATGCTGTATGCTACATCCCTAGATTTATTTATAACCAGAAGTCTGTACTTCTTCATTCCCTATACATATTTCGCCCACCCCCTCTACCCCTCCTCCTCTGGCAAATACCTGACTGTTCTATCTTTGAATCTGGCTTTGGTTTGTTTTTTAGAGTCCACATATAAGTGAAATTATACAGTATTTGTCTTTTTCTGTCTGTCTCCCTTACTTCACTTAGCATAATACTTTCAAGATCTATCCATGTCATTACAAATGGTAAGATTTCATTCTTTTTTATGACTAATATTCCATTATAGATATAAAACACATCTTTATCCTTCATCTGTTGATGGGTACATAGGTTGCTTTCATATCTTAGTTAATATAAATAATGCTGCAGTAAACAGAGTGATGCATATATCTTTTCAAATTAATATTTTTATTTTCATTGAATAAATACCCAGAAGTGAAATTGCTAGATCGTATGGTGTTTCTATGTTTTAATTTTTTAGGGAACTTTTTTTTTTTTGCTTTCACAGTGAATTTTATTTTTTATTTCTGAAATTAGGGAACCTTTTTACTGTTTCCCATAGGAGGCTACTCCAGTTTGTGTTCCTACTGACAGTGCACAGGGTTCCCTTTTCTCCCCATCTTTGCTAATAGTTGTTATGTCTTGTCTTTTTTTTTTTTTTTAAGATTTTATTTATTATTTCCAGAGAGAGAAGAAGTGGAGAGAGGCAGAGAGGGAGAGAAATATCAGTGTATGGTTGTTTTTCACCTGCCTCCAGCTACAGACCTGGCTGGGGACTTGGCGTGCAACCTGGTTATGTGCCCTGGCTGAGAATCGAACCAGCCATTTTTGGGTTCTCAGGCCAGTGCCTTATCCACTGTCAGCCAGGGCATGTCTTGTCTTTTTTAATATAGATGTTTTGACAGTTGTGATATTTCATTATGGTTTTGATTTGCTTTGCTCTTCTATTATAAATTTTATGATTTTCTCCATTAGTTTATTATACATATATTTATTTTCATGTTGCTTATACTTTTAGTAATTGTATATGCTGTCTCTGTGGAACTTAAATTTTCTGTATATGTAAATTTTTTCCTGAAACATTTGAACATTAAACTCTAGATATATGCCCTCATTCCTAAATACCTCAGTGGGTATTTTCTAAGAACAAGAACATGCTCTTACTTTACCTCAATATAATTATCAAAGTCAGGCTATTAATGTTGACACAATACTGTTATCTAATTTAGACTTTCTTTCAAATTTCACTAAATGGCCATATAGAAAAAGGGGGAAAAAACTGTTTTTTCCCAAGCCATACATACATTGCTGTTCTCTTTGTCTCTTTTGTCCTCTAATAATTCTTTAGTCTTTATGTGTCATGATGTTGCCATTTTTTGAAGTCTCAGTAAGTTATTTTATGGAATGTCCCTTGATTTGAATTGATGTTTCTTTACAGTGTGAGACTGCATTTTTGACAATGCCACACTGTGTCCTTCTTAGTGTATCACATCAGGGGCACATAAAATCTATTTAGCCATTGCTGGTATTATTAACTTTGACCATTGAGTAAGGCAATGTCTGCTAAATTGTTCCATTATAAACTTACTGTTTTTCTCCTTTATAACTAATATGTTATCTTGATTCAGTTTTTAAAATATAATTGTAGGACTATTCAGGCTTTTGTTTTTATCTTAGGTAAGTTTTTGGTTAAGACCCACAATAGGGCAGATTTCTTTACAATGAGAATGAGTGAGTAAAAAGAAACAAGGAGGTCAGTTTCAGATTCCCTCCCAGATACTGACTTAGAAGCTACACTGTTGGTTTTTCCTGCAAATTTGCAGTTACTTCATTTCACCACTAGATGGAAATACTAACAAAGCTTGTAACTTCGGGATTCAAGGCTGAATAATAAAACTGCATTTCATGGCAGTTTTCATGAAAATGGGATTTCACCTATATGACCTGGTAATATCCTTCTGTACTATACTGTGAAGTGCCTCTATGCTGCAGTTCATTAATTATATTAATGAAATAACGATGAAATATGGTTTGTAAAAAGTTTATACACCAGTAAAATATGGACAAATTTATAGGTTTTCAGAAATATCTGCAAGACTATAGTTGGAAACTAGGTAATTAGCATGCAGTAAAATCTTATCTTTGAATTACCTGGAATCAAGAGTAGTTTGAATAATCTGGAGTCCCTAATGGAATAGAGTTTATAACAGACCATATTGTGCTAACTTCCTAGCATGAACAGGGATCAGTGGATATGTTTGAACACCTTATTGAGTCTAATGGACTCAAACCTGTCATGGAAAAATATGGCCTTGTCCCTGAAGAAGATATTTGTTTTATCAAGGAACAAATTATAGGACCACCTAAATCACCAGTTAAAAGTACATCGGTAAGTTTCTGTACAACTTCATTTTCATGTAGTCTTTTCTTGATTCTTTCAGAGCTATTTGAAGAGGAAAACTTGGCTATTTTAGAGGGACTAAGTTAAGAGGTGGAAAAATATAAACATTAAATTAAAATATGTATGTAAATATTGTATAATTAATGTATATGCAGTACTTTATATAGAAACCTAAAGTAACTTTGTTTGGAAATTGTAACAGTAAATGTCTTGTTTATCAATTAAGGCTAATTTTAAAAATATTTAGATAGAGGAAGATCTAGAAAAAAGTTGAATTAGTTCAAAGGAAAATCTGTTTCTAAGGTTTTTTTCACATATAAATCTACTTAAGATAAAGAGGTGGATTTTGTAGCAAATGTCCTTTTTTTTTTTTTTTTAATGGAGTTCCAAAAAGTCTTTCAATGGTGCATATCATTTAGGGTAAATGTGAAGCTACTTGTGAAAGATAATATTATTTTCATGTATGAATTCAAGCATTAACATGTAAGGAACCCTCTTACTAGTTCATAATTGGATTTTGTATATATATTTTTTCCTTTAAAGATGTTATTCATTATTTTCAGAGAGAAGGGCAGGGGGGAAGAAAGGGAGAGAAACATCAGTGTATGGTTGCCTTTCACCTGCCTCCAGCCATCGACCTGGCTCGAGACCTGGCTCGAGACCTGGTTATGTGCTCTGACTGGGATTCAAACCAATGACCTTTGGGTTCACAGGCTGGCACCAATCCACTGAGCCACCAGTCAGGGCTTGGATTTATTTTTCATTTTTTAAAGATTTTATTTATTATTTTTAGAGAGGGAGGAAGGGGAGAGGGAGAGAGACATCAAGGTATGATTGCTTTTCACCTACCTCTAGCCATGAACCTGGCTAGAGACCTGGCTTACAACCTGGTTATGTTGCCCTGGCTATGAATCGAACCGTCGACCTTTGGGTTCATAAGCCGGCACCCATCCACTGTACCACCAGCCAGGGCCCCGTTATATTTTTAAAAGCTTTTAAACCAAGCTTGTTGGTTATAGCAGGTATAGTAGAGTAGGATTCTTTTAATGGCACTAAATACTAAAAACGTTTAGTATTAACAGATTATCATATACCTTAGCAGCTCTTTTTCCTTTTCTACTAATTTAGGAATTAAATGGAAAGAACCTTCTAAATTATCTCACATTCCCAATTAAGTACCTTTATAATTTTCATATTAATACAGTTACTTTCCTTGTCAATAGGTTTGGTTCTTGTTCTAAAACTTTTAATGGGCTTTCTTATTTTTTTAATGGGTTTTCTTATTTTCCAGTGGGCATATAAAGGACGTCCTAAAGAGAAAAGCTTCCTTTATGAGATAGTGGCCAATAAAAGAAATGGTATTGATGTGGACAAATGGGACTACCTTGCCAGGTATGAGTGAACCCCTCGGAAAAGTTGGTTAAAATCTTTATATACTTTAAATATATACAATTTTAATTTTATTTTATTTAAAAAATAGATTTTATGTATTATTTTTTAGAGAGAGGGGAAGAGAGAGAGGCAGAGATGGAGGGAAACATCAATGTATGGTTGCCTTTCACCTGCCTCCAGCCATGGACCTGGCTGGAGACCTGGCTTGCAACCTGGTTATGGGCCTTGGCTGGGAATCGAACCAGGAACCTTTGGGTTCGCAGGCCTGCGTCTTATCCACTGTGCCACCAGCCAGGGCCCTACAATTTTTATTTAAGCAAGTAAATTCAAAAAAATAAATGCATATATAAGTTTAGTATTAATATTTAAGGGACAGTTACTTGTTGAAAATTTTTATCTGTCTGCTTTGTAATCTTTCTAGGGACTGCCATCATCTTGGAATTCAAAATAATTTTGATTATAAGCGCTGTCTTAAGTTTGTCCGTGTCTGTGAAGTAGATAATATGATGTGTATTTGTACTAGAGATAAGGTAAGCTATGTCAGAGGAATGATATAACGAGAATGGTTATATCTAGTTTGAAATCTAGAAGTAATCATTCAATAATTTTGAAAAATCAGTATTCAGTAAATTGTCAATCTCTTCATAATAAGTATTTATAAGTATCTTAAGACTCTTTTCACTTGTACTCTATTGTTAAATAATAATAAAATTACAACAGGTATTTATTAAGTGTTGTGCTAGGCGCCGTTTTAAGTGCTTTAGATGAATTAACTCAATCCTTACAACCCTATGAGATAGATACTATTATCCCACTTAATAGATGGGCATATGGAAGCACAGAAAAGACATAAAATTAATAAATGACAGACCTAGACTTTCAAACTAGAAAAATTGACTCAAGTTTCATCCTTAATCACTATGTTAGTGTTTCATATAGTTAAAATAATACAATCATTAGGTCCCTGTTAGATTAGAATCATGTAACTAAAAAGCAGTATAATGTTGTATTATTAAAGTCCTTCCTTAGAGCCTTGGACAAGTGGAGCATTTTTCTGTACACGTACCTAGGTTGCAGGTTTGATTCCCGGTTGGGGCATGTACCCATGGGAGGCAATCTACCTATGTCTCTGTCTCCTTGTCTGTCTGTCTCTCCCTTCCTCCACTATTCTTCCCTCCCTCCCTCCCTCTCTCTCTAAAAAAAAAAAAAAAAAATCAGTAAACATGTCCTTGGGTGAGGATTAAAAAAATCTTTCTTTTGAGAATGAAGAATATAAGAATAATAATGCCTAATTCTAGAATCACTGGGAAAAAATTTAAATATATGTAAGATGCCTAAAACAGAACCTGCCACAGAGTTAAAACACAATAGATTTTGGTTTACTAAGAATAAAACCAATGAATAATTTCACTAATCTGCCTTGCCTTTTTTTTTTATGGGCTCAGGGATTTTAATGAGGTAGCCTTCATTTTGCCACTATCTCTTTTTCTTGTTTTGCATACTTGTCTACTACCAGGGATAACATAATCTGATCCTATATTAATATTTATTTTATATTTTTCTGCAGGAGGTTGCAAACCTGTATGACATGTTCCATACACGCAACTCTTTACATCGCAGAGCTTACCAACACAAAGTTAGCAACATCATTGATACAATGTAAGAAATTTGATTGTTATTTCCCTATAAAAATTTCTATGATGCTGCCCTGGCTGGTAGCACAGTGGATAAGGTGCCGGCCTGCAAACCCAAAGGTCGCAGGTTCCATTCCCCAGCCAGGGCACATAACCAGGTTGCAAACCAGGTCTCCAGCCAGGTCTGTGGCTGGAGGCAAGTGAAACGCAACCATACATTGATGTCTCTCTCCCTCTCTGCCTCTCTCCCTTCCCCTCTTTCTAAAAAAAAAAAAAAAAAAAATTTCTATGATGCGTTACTCTAGAGTATGATACATGGATCAAGTTGAGATTTCTAGATTAATTCAAGTGAATTTAAAGTGAGGAAGTCTTAAATTTTTCCTTAAATGAAACAAAACTAACAAAGTAAACTTAAATTAGTTGGAGGAAGAGTAGGAGAATGGATTAGTTGGAATAGATAAAGGGCAGAAAAGCTGACTTAGGCTAAACATTGAAGAATTAATGCTGGAACTGCTTAGGACCTCTGCACAGGCTGTTACTTATGTACCAGATATCAGTCATCAAGGTGATAGAAGGGATATGGATAACTGAATGTTCTGAAATTAATGACAGATACTAATTTTAATTAAGATTAATCTCTGTCTCTACCCTGTCAATTATTTATGAAAATTAATAGCAAACTGTAAAACCAACAGGAATTTCCGTTCTTCTCCTTGATCCATTGCAGAAAAGTATAGCCTAATTTACAGGAACTAAAAGACCCCATGAAGAGTTATCAAAAGTTGGGTATGAGTTCCGTTAATACCATGTCTGTAAGATGTCTTTCAATTGATTTATATTATAAGCCTTTTGTGTTCATGTTTGTGTTAAAGAAATTGATCTTTTTCTATTTTTCCCCCCATCATTTGTCATGAGCAGACTAGTTAGAATACATTCTCCTATTTGTATGATTGTTACTTTGGTGTAAGAGATTTTTGTTATTGTTTTTATTAGTTTTTTTTTTTTTTTTTTTAATTTGGAGAGTTAGAGAGATCAAGGTTCAAAGCCTGGTACTACTTCTTCCTAACTTGGTAAGATAAAAATGTACTTAATTTCTATACCTGTTAAATTAAGGATATCTATGTTACAGATGAAAAGATTAAATAAGGTGATGGTTCTAACGCATGGCCAAAATGCCTGGAACACAGTAAAGATGGTAGCCCGCATATCACAATGTATTGATTTAGTATGATTGAGTAACAGGTGTATTTAGAACATCGTGTCTCAGGATTTTATTTCCTTAAACTAAAAAGATTTTCTTAACTTTGAGCAAGGCCTAAAGTGCATATTTAAATTTTCTCTCTAGGATTACTGATGCTTTCCTCGCAGCAGACCCCTACATAGAGATTGTAGGTGCTAAAGGGAAAAAATACCACATTTCTACGGCAATTGATGACATGGAAGCCTTCACTAAGCTAACAGGTAAGAACTAGAAGGTAACATAATATACTTTCTCAGATAAAGTATAAATTGTCCCTGGATTGCAGATGGATTTAGCTTCTCAAGTAAATTTATACTTTTGGATTTGAGTTTTATCTCTGCTTTGTATAACAAGATAACCTTGCTAAAGTTATTTCACTTCTCTGAGCCATCCTTTCTTCATCTATAAAATAGGAGTAATGATATCTTGTGGGACTCCCATCACCACCCACATGAAATAAAACCATCCCAAACAACTTGTTTAAGGGGAAGAAGGTTGGAGGTGTCTCGGGAAACAAAGGCCTGGTTTTTTCCCTTCAGATATTTTATTAAAACCAGCAAGCCTGAGGGCATGTAGCTTATCAGTCAGCGCTAAACCATGCTAATTACAGGAACTCTGGTATTATTCAGAATAACAATTGAAGGAACAATGAGAGATCTCTCCTAGATCAGGGTGTGTTTATTTAAATTAACCTCAGTTGCTGGTACAATAGAGCTATCAAGAGAGGTAAAAAAAACAGGGCTGACTTTAAAAGGTAATATAGAATGTTCTTATGGCCAGATTCCCACCCGGGGGCCCTTTTGCTATAACATTGAAACATGAGGTACTCAGCCTTCCTGGTTTTCAGCCAGGTCTTACAGACTTAGCCTGGCTCTCGCAGGATTCCAAACTTTGATGTTTTTTCAGGTGGACCCTGACAATACCTAACATGTACTTTTGTTGCAATGCCTAAATGAGGCATAGCACCTAGTATAGTACATGGCACGTAAGTACTCAATATTTATTTAACTTAGAATGTAGCTGGACTAATGTCAGAGTAATACCCCAAAATTGATTCACCCCTTTGTTTTTTGTTATTGTTGCAAAACAAAGGATGCCAGGTACATTTCTGCATATTTCAGTAGAAACAAAATCTCCAGCTTAGGGTGGGAAGGAAGAGAGCTGGTTCTTTAATGTGGGGAAGTGCAGACTGAGAAATAAGGACCAGAAAAGCAAAAGAAGCAGACCAAAAAGTGTATACCAACCAGAACTTTGAGTTGCAAATCATGAAACTGACTCTGTTTGACTAAAAATAAAATGAGATACCAATTGCATAGCTTATAGAGGTTCTGAAAATGAGCAAAAACAACAGAAGCTGAGAGACCTAATATACACAGCCTAGATTACCCTGCAGCTTCCCATCTGGGGTGCTGCTGTTCCATCACTGCTAGATTCTGTCCGCAGCGCGGAGCCAGAGTGAAACCTAAACCAGTGTTTCTCAAACTGCCTTTGAAGAACCAGCATTCTTCATTTCCAACCCCTTACAAATTGATACTTTTGTAAAATATGATTAAAAACAAACTACTAAGAAAATGAAATAGCAAGATGGGGTGGAACATACAAAATATAAGCCCAAAGGATTTAAATTGCATCTGACGGATTTACCATGTATTTCAATAAATATAATCAAAAGAAACATATTGAGAAAAATCTTAAAAATATATGTTGTTCTTAGCCCTGGCTGGTAGCACAGTGGATAAGGCGCCGGCCTGCAAACCCAAACGTCGCAGGTTCGATTCCCTAGCCAGGACACATAACCAGGTTGCAAACCAGTTCTCCAGTCAGGTCTATGGCTGGAAGCAGGTGAAACGCAACCATACATTGATGTCTCTCTCTCCCTCTCTGTCTTTCTCCCTTCCCCACTTTCTAAAAATAATGAAATAAAATATTATATATATATATGTTGTTCTTTATCCATGTAGGCAATTTACATTGATTACCTCTTATACTTGTAATATTTTCATAAGAATTATTTATTTATTTGTTTATTTTAAAGGAATTAGGGGGATAACACATTGATTTGTTATCCCATTTATTTATGCATTCATTGGTTGATTCTAGTATATGCCTTGAGCAGGGACCAAACCTACATACAACATTAGTGTATCAGCATAACACTAGCCAACTGAGCTACCTGGCCAGGGCCTACACTTCCAACTTCTTAGTTATTTTCCAAGCATAACTAAACCTAATATTAAAAGTGAAGTATTGATTCCCCATATTAAATTTATTTTTACACTGAGAACACTGTGTATATCAATATTTAAGGTTTATAATATGACTAATGAGTTTGCTTTTTTTTTTTTTTTTAAGATTTTATTTATTTTAGAGAGAGGGAGAGAAACATAACTGTGTGATTGCCTCTCATGTGCACCCAACTGGGGACCTGGTTCACAACCTAGGCATGTGCCCTGAATAGGAATCCAACTGGCAAACTTTTGGTTCACAGACCAGTGCTCAGACCATTGAGCCACACCAGCCAGGTTGTGACTTTGCTTCTTGATTATTAATTGATCTAGGTTGGTTGGATTGAGGACAGAGTTACTCGCAGCTGATAATATATATCTAAATGGTTTCTCTGTTTTATTTTAATAACATCATAGTAGATAAACTAGTCTTCCTTTGTTATGTTGATAGGAATGGAAGACGAGATTGTAAAACAATATGAGCTAGCTAGGGAGATTTATTTTTAACTATTGTTCATAACGAAGCAGGTGATGCTTTGTTTTAAAAAGTCATCCTGCCTTGGCTAGGTGGCTCAGTTGGTTGGGGCATTTATTTATTAATAAATAAAATCTTTAAAAAGAGAATAATAGCTCAGTGGATAGGTGCCAGTCTGCAAACCCAAAGGCCGCTGGTTCGATTCCCCAGCCAGGGCACATAACCAGGTTGCAAGCCAGGTTTCCAGCCATGTCCTTAGCTGGAGGCAGGTGAAAGGCAACCATACAGTGATGTCACTCTCCCTCTCTGACTTTCTCCCTTTCCCTCTGTCTAAAAATAATAAATAAAATCTTTAAAAAAAATTAATCTTAAAAATAAAAGATAATAAAATAAAAATAAAGGAAAATAGAAGCCAGAGGAATTTTATTCTAGTTCTAAACTAAAGGAGACTAAAAATCATGACAGCTAATGTCATCCATGATACTGATTGGTTTCTCTTCCCAGCAACAAAACCTGTAAATTACATTATTGAAACAATTGTGCAAGTTTGAATATATAGTTTGTTTCATATTTATATATCTGTCAAATTTTTGGCATGATTATAGTTATGTAAGAGTATATTCTTGGTCTTGGGAGATACGTGTTGAAGTATGTGTAAGTGAAGGGTCTTTTTTTTTTTTTAAGATTTTATTTCATTATTTTTAGAAAGAGGGGAAAAGAAACAGGCAGAGAGGGCAAGAGACATCAATGTATGGTTGCCTTTCACCTTCCTCCAGCCACAGTCCTGACTGGAGACCTGGTTTGCAACCTTGTTATGTGCCCTGGCTGGGGAATCGAACCTGCAACCTTTGGGTTCGTAGGCTGGCGCCTTATCCACTGTGCTACCAGCCAGGGCATGAAAGGTCTTAATGTCTGTAATTTTCAGATGTTTCCTTCAAAACCTTGTGTGCACACATGCATACACAGAGAAAGAATGCATATGTGAGAAGAAGGTTAACAGTTGATGAATTTAGGGGACAGGTATTTTACTTTGAAATAAAAAGTTGAAGGGTGCCATGGCTAGTATGGCTCAGTCAATTAATTGAGTGTCAGCCTGCTAACCAAAAGGTCACCAGTTTGATTCCCAGTCAAGGCACAGGCCTGGGTTGTGGGCCCGTCCTCTGTTGGGGGCACACAAGAGGCAAGCACACATTGCGGTTTCTCTCCCTCCCTTCTCTTCTCTAAAATAAATAAATAAAATCATTTTTTTTTTAAGTTGGAGGAAAAAGAAACTACCTTCTCATGTCATCATGGAGTAGAATTTTAGAAAAAGAAATTCACATCACTTACCTTTAACAATTATCCACAAGTAAGAATTTTGCTTCATTCCTTCACTCCCGCCAAACACTGGACCATTTTGAAACAGATCTCAGACATAATTTCTTTTTCTTCCCCCCACCCCCAGTATTTATTTATTTATTTATTATTTTAAAAAAGATTTTCTTTTTTTATTTATTATTTTTCAGAGAGAGGGGAAGGGAGAGAGGCAGAGAGGGAGAGAGACATCAATGTATGGTTGTCTTTCACCTGCCTCCAGCTATGGATCTGGCTGGAGACCTGGCTTGCAACCTGGTTATATTGCCCTAGCTGGGAATCGAACCAGCGACCTTTGGGTTCGCAGGCCGGCCCCTTATCCACTGTGCTGCTAGCCAGGGCCTCAGACATAATTTCATAATTCCTTAAGTATCATTCTTTTTAAACAAAACAAAAATAAATTAACATACCTTTACATACCCATAACCCAGCCTCAAATCATCTACTCCAGTTCAGTCTTGTTTCTTATCTACCCTTTCCCACTCTAGATTACCTTGAAGCAAATCCAAAACATTGACTGGAACAATTTTACAAAGGTTTTTTCACTTCAGTCTTTGAAAAAATTTTTTCAGTTATAATGTGTACATTTGTCAACTGCTTGAAATCGGTTCAGAGGTACAGCCAGAAATATAAGTCTAAATCTTGTTTTGTTTTGTTTTTAATTCTAATAAAACAAATTTTATCAAATTGGCAGATACCATTTTTCTGGAGATTTTACACTCTACTGATCCCCAGTTGAAGACAGCACAAGACATTTTAAAAAGAGTTGAATACCGTAATCTGTATAAGTATGTGGGTCAGACTCTGCTAGGCCAAAAGAGAATTGAAAAGGTAAGTAGAATTGTCCAGCATCTTCCCATCCTGTGTTTGACTAAACAATCCCCTCTTCTCCAAGAGGAAAGCCATTAACCTGTCATAATACCATGATTCTCTTCTAATCCCTTTACATTTATTCTGATTTAATCTCATTTACATTAATGCAGTGTTCATAGATCTGTCCTGTAGATGAAGAAACTGAGGCTTGAGAAGGGATTAAATAACTTGACTATGGAAGCACAGGTAGTGAGCCAGGATTCAAAGCCAAGTCAAATTAAGGTATCTGCATGAGCATTGTTGAAACCTTAAGGACATGCTATTTAACTTTCACAGTTTATCAAGTTCTCCCAGATGGCAAATGCTTATATTTTTTAGTTTATATATCTATTTTCCTCTCTTGTTCCTTGAAGATTTTACTCTTTGCCAGAAAGTGAGTAACATGACCCATACTGATAGTGAAAACCTTGCTTTTAATATCTTCTTGGGTTACATTTTACTTCCTTTTGTTTTACTACCAGGCTAATTAATGCCTGTTAATAAAAATGTGAAAAGTTTCTGTTACAAAAATTGCTGTGTTGTGATTTGATTAAAGGATGGTATAGGTGCATTCCTCATGTTTCCTGCATGATCCAAATTAGTAGATAATTAGATATAAAGAATCTTTGCATAGCACTATTTTGTAATACACCGTTTTCTGTTAGCTTAATTGGAGATGGGAAATCATGACTGAAAGAAGAAAAGTACAGAATCTGTGCTGTCCGATCACTAGCTACTGGTCACATGGGATTAAAATGTCATTTTCAGAGAGAGAGAACCTCTTCATGGCACAAACACTTAATAGTGAAGAACTGGAGTCCTAAGATTAGAAGTCTTTCTTCTTTTTTCTAGGAAGGATATAAAAACCTTCCAGAAGAGGTTGCTTGTGCCAAACCTGATGATATAGAAGCTGAACTGAAGGCTGAAGATATCATAGTGGATGTAAGTAGTTCACCTGATAATATACTAAGATTTTTTTTTTTAAGATTTTATTCATTGTTTTTAGAGAGAAGGGAAGGGAGAGGGAGAGAGACATCAATGTATAGTTACCTTTCACCTGCCTCCAGTTACAGTCCTGGCTGGAGACCTGGCTTGGGAATCGAACCAGCGACCTTTGGCTTCGCAGGCTGGCACCCTATCCACTGTGCCACCAGCTAGGGCAAATTTTTTTTAAGAATAAATCCTCCCATTATAAAAGCAGTATATGTTAATTATAGAAAGCTTGGAAAAGATAGAAAGATAGAAGGAAAGAAAAGAATCAGAGTTCTACTTCTTTGAAATCTTGGGACTCTATTCCATATATATATATACATATATATATACACATATATATATGTGTGTGTGTGTATGGTTTTTTTTTTAA
Organism: Noctilio leporinus; assembly: GCA_004026585.1. Classification (NCBI taxonomy): domain Eukaryota; kingdom Metazoa; phylum Chordata; class Mammalia; order Chiroptera; family Noctilionidae; genus Noctilio; species Noctilio leporinus. The sequence goes on from PVIW01002213.1 coordinate 99,889, forward strand.
GATTTTATTTCATTATTTTTAGAAAGAGGGGAAGAGAGAGAGGAAGAGAGGGAGAGAGACATCAATGTATGGTTGCGTTTCACCTGCCTCCAGCCACAGACCTGGCTGGAGACCTGGTTTGCAACCTGGTTATGTGCCCTGGCTGTGGAATTGTCCTTACATATTTTTTTCATAAGGCTCTCATTTGTTATTTTGTTGTTGATGTGTCTTTGAGTGAAGGGCAGTCTCTGTAACCATCCCTTGCCAATGGGTATGATGAGTGAATTACCTTTGGACCACTCTCTATTCACTTGGCTGCATATTAAAGTGCCTCAGATTTGCAAATCAGGCTGCAGTTCTCTTTTATTAGATGAGGTTCCGCTGGAATAAAGGGCTCTCATATCCTGACTTCCCGAGATTCTGAAAGACTTCACTCTCCAGAATGTTTTCCTGGCTCTCACGAGTCTGCCCTGCTCTCAGTGCATTAACCGGGGCACCTGTCACCCTCAACACAGTACAGTACTAGTTACTCCCCAGCCTCCAATCTGGTTTTTCTCCCAAAGTGCAATTGTCTAGTGGATATAGGGTCACAGATTCCTGAAGAGGCCATGAATAGGAGAACATAATGCACACATGGCCAATAGACATTAAAAGAATAACCTGCTTTTTGGTTACGGTTCCACGTGTAATTGCTAGATTGTTGTTTTTCCTTACCAGGCAAAGTTTAAGAAAATGTTCCATGTTTTGAAAAGTGACCCCATTTCACCGTTCAGTTTTATCACTGAAAGCGAAAAGCAAAGAACAGTTGTCCATTAACACAAGTTAATTATGGGTTTGTGAATCTGTAATGTTTTATGCTGCAAATATTTACTATGTAAACGTGAAGTAGCCTATATCTCAAAATAGCAATGAGTTATCTCCTGTGATCTGTGGAATGGTTAGGCTTTAAGGCATAGGTCATTGTCGTCATGAAGGCCTCTGTACCAAGATCTGTTTCAGGGAATGTTGTCCAGTGATTTGTTCACCATGTGATATAAAATGAATTTGGGACAAGTTGACCTGCTGTAGCTTATCCATCAAAAGAAATACATGCAGTAGCTATGACATTTGTAATAAAGCTGACACAATTCCTCTCTTAAAAAAAAAAATAAATAAATAACCTGCTTTTTAACCTAAAGGCAAATTGATGGAATAATGAAAGGTTTTTTTGACTCTCAGACTTGTAAGAATAAATAATTGTATAAGATTTTGTGATAATAAAGGCATGTGAAAATGGGACTGTAAATTGATATCGGAGACCAAACTAGAATTACTTTTAAGTAACCCAGCAATTTCATTCCAGGGATTTGCCCTATGAAGATAATCAATTTTGCAAAAAAGTACAAATATATTTATTGTGGCATTATCATAGTGTGGAATTAGGAAACATATATATATCTTTCAACAGGAAATACAGCGGAATAATGCAAATATTAAAAGTTGTTTTTAACAAGGAAAGATGTTTGTAATAAGTGAAAAACAGTACATTCAGGATGATTATATTTTTGTGTGTATACATACATATACTGGATACAGTGAGCACACTAAAAAAGATTCTGGGTATATTAATGGTAAAATGTTAACATTGTTTCTACCTGAGTGGTAGAATTCTAGATAATTTTCCTTTTACAGTGAGTATGATACAAAAGTTTCATAATCAGGAAATAAAAAACCTTTTTACTATGGGTAAAGTCTGTCTGTACACTGAGAATGCAAGTAAAATTGTCAATTAAACACCATGTAGTAGCATCTCAGTTTTAGTCTGACAGTACAATATACTTATGTGGTGCATTTTTACATGTGTGGCTCTTTGTAGGACTGTGTGTAGTAACTTTCATGATTATTTAATGGGCCATCAATCTTAATTTTACTGTTTAGAATTACATATTCATAGATGTTGGTCGGTAGCTACTTTTTGGTCTTACATTTTAGCGTATGAATGGATCTCCAACTATTATAAATTTGCTCTTGTGGAAAAATAACTGTTTTATCAAATCTGTTTTAGGGAGGAATTTCCAGCTATGCATTATAGAAACAATAGGGATTGCCATTTATGCCTACTCTAAAGCCAAGGAAATAAAATACTGAATTGTTAGTGGCAGTTCTGAAAATTGTTGAAAACTTCTTAGTGTTCATACCTTACCATGATGTGTAAAAAATGTCAAGGTTGCATCGGGTCCCTCCCAACATGAAACAACCCCCGGTATCATGGAGGGCGCTGAGCAGTTGCTCCTCCCAGGTGAAAGGATGCAGCACACTCACTGAAGCTGTCACTGTTAGTGGACCACATGGAATGGGACGGCTGGCCGTGTACCACAGACTCCTGGTGACCTTTGTGTACCACAGCCAAATCTGAGGTGTCCACGTTTCTCTCTCAGGCTACTGATGGTGTAGCCACCAAACCTCATATACTGGTTTTCTTCAGTCATTTTCTAAAAATACAGTCTCATTGTGGCCCCTCCTATATATCCTTAGTTATAGAACTCCTATTCAGCTAGATTTCACTGGTAGTTGTTCTGGGGTTTAGTTGTGACTTTGAAGTGGTTGTGGGAGGAAGCAAATAGTGTTTACCTGCTCCACCTGCTGACAGGAAGCATCTCCTGTCTCCTTAACAGCTGAATTTCTAAAGAATTGTCTTTTTCATTTCTTATTTACTTAGGAACCTTCTCTTTTTCGTCGCCAGGGCTGTACTAAAACTACTCTCACCAAGATCACCAATGGCTGCAGTATTACTACAGCCAACAGACAGTTTTTGTCCCCTCTGCCCTGAAGCTGTTTCTTCCATCTGGAGTTCTTTTCTTTCCTTCCTAGGCCTGGTTAATTCCTGCTCACTTCACAATTCACTAGTCATTTCCCAGTACCTCCAGACTACTGGGCTACCTGGTTACAAACTTTCATGGCACCATTTGCTTTAACTTGGTAACTGTTATAACAAATGCAGTTAGATAATGTCTTGGATCATTATTTGTTGAACATAAGTTTAGGCCATGTGGTCTATGGTGGGGCTGGGATCATATCAGGTTTCCTTTCAGTGTCTATAGTGCCTACCATAGTGTCTACTACATAGTAGGTATTGCCTTTATAGCCTACTTACCTTAAAAGTACAAATTCCCCACCCCCACTTATATTCTAAGACCAAATCGCTATGGGTCATGTACCATTTTCAGTCCTCTATAAGCCAGTTTACCAGTGCTCTTCTGAACCTTCAGAGAGCTCCACTCTATTTCTTGTGATGTCCCTACAACCCAGAATTCAGTTCTCATTGTTATTAAATAGATAATTGATCATTTATTTCTTTTATTAAGGTTATCAACATGGATTATGGAATGAAAGACAAGAATCCTATTGATCATGTTCACTTCTATCCTAAGGCTAACTGCAACAAAGCCGAACGCATTACTAAAGATCAGGTAACTATTAGGTTCAAAACAAAACAAATAAACAAAACAAAAAAACACAGTAGTGGCATTTAGCAAATCTTTATAGTACATTTGCATTCAGGCTAGGTTCTAAAATCAATTTATATGGTAAAAGAAAATGGAATAAGCTTATCTATAAAATTAAAGTGTACCTGATTTTAGAAAATGGAATAAGCTTATCTATAAAATTAAAGTGTACCTGATTTTATGTAACCTAGACTACCTTAACTGCCAATTTTTCCTGTTTGCTGACCTAGATGAAAGTTTTTAGTTTAAATGCTAGATTATAAATCTCTTGGGATAGGTGTGTTACATAGTTGAGGTCATGTAGGTTAAATGTGTTTATTTGCCTATCTTTTGTATGAGGGTCTGCAGTCCACATACAATATTTAATCTGAACCTTTAGTCTTTTATTAATTGAACATATAGTTACAGGGCATTTTGTAATATGGCAACTACCATGAATTCTTTTCTTTGGATTATAATTAGGATAAAACAGCAAAGCAATATGTTGCTTTTAATACAATATCAAGAATGGAATTTAGGAAAAACTGACCTCTCTTAAATATGTGAATTGAAGGTAACAGTGATATCTTCTCTTTTTTTTAAAAGGTTTCATTGCTTTTGCCAGAGAGATTTGCAGAGCAGCGAATTAGAGTATATTGTAAAAAGACAGATGAAGAAAGTAGGTCTGCTACACTGAAACATTTTAAAAAATGGTGCGAAAACAAAGGCTTCCCTGAGCCGCAGGTGGGTGGCTTACTATTCACTTACTTTGCATAATTTTTAATATTTAAGTAAAGAGCAAAAGATATCCTTACAGCCCTCTGAAAAGTTTCATTTAAATTATAGTCATGTTCCTTGGCTGGTAGCACAGTGGATAAGGCGCTGGCCTGCACTGGTTCAATTCCCAGCCAGGGCACGTAACCAAGTTGCAAGCCCGGTCTCCAGCCAGGTCCATGGCTGGAGGCAGGCGAAAGGCAACCATACATGGATGTCTCTCTCCCTCTCTGCCTCCCTCCCTCTCTCTCTGGAAATAATAAATAAAATCTTTTTTTAATTAATTAATTAATTATAGTCATGTGCCCTCGCTGGTAGCACAGTGGATAAGGCGCTGGCCTGGGAACCCAAAGGTCACTGGTTAGATTCCCCAGCCAGGGCACATAACCAGGTTGCAAGCCAGGTCTCCAGCCAGGTCCATAGCTGGAGGCAGGTGAAAGGCAACCATACATTGATGTTTCTCTCCTTCTCTGCCTGTCTCCCTTCCTCTATCTGGAAATAATAGATAAAATCTTTTTAAATAAATAAATTATAGTCATGTGCTTATAGTTTGGGGGAAAAAAGGTTTTCCACCTTAAGCTTTCTTTGAAAATATCTGAATATATGTTAATTAACCAAGGTTTTCTTCCCATACCAGTTTATCATTATTGTCTTAATGATACAAGTTTAAAATGCTAAGCATGTGAATAGTAGTTGATAATGTTCTCACCAGTTGTTCCATCCCATCCTTTTAGTGACCCTGAGTTACAAACACTGAGCAGTTAACCGGCTTAAGTCCACATACAACTGATAATAAGTTTTCTAACTTTTTTTTTTTTTTTTAAGATTTCATTTCATTATTTTTAGAAAGAGAGAGAGGGGGAGAGATATCAATGTATGGTTGTGTTTCATCTGCCTCCAGCCACAGACCTGACTGGAGACCTGGTTTGCAACCTTGTCATGTGACCTGGCTGGGGAATCGAACCTGCGACCTTTGGGTTCGCAGGCCAGTGCCTTATCCACTGTGCTACCAGCCAGGCAATAACTTTTTATTTGAAACTCAGCATTTTAAATTCTCTAGAATAAGAGAGTGGAGAGGAAGTGGAGCCAACCCTTGGTTGTCAGCCCTGTAGAGAATGTAGTTGCTAAAAGCATCCTTCATTGATGTGCACCTTGTAGATGCCTGGCACAGAGAAAGTACCAATCAATATTAACTGAACATAATTAGCAGTCAAATGGGAAACAACAGTTTACTTCCTAGTCTAAGACTCCCTCTCCCAACTCAGTAGCTGCCTCCCCCTACCCACTATACGTTGGATCCTAAAGGAAACAAGAATGAAAGGTCAGACATGAAAGAAAAGCTCAGTACATTAGTTCTTTATCAAGTGGCGGATGGAGTTGTCCAGGTGAATTCTGTCAGGACACAGAATTGAGAGAACAGACTGAAAAGCCTTCTGGGGACAGAAGTGTCCTACCCGATCCAGAGGGCCAATGGTATTCAGGTGAGAAAGGTGGTTATGCTTGGCAATAGGAGCAACACAAAGGCACAAAAGTGGAGCAAGAAGAGACCTGCTGACCGGGGTAGAAAATTACTACTTTTGAGTGGTGAGAAGTTAAATGGGAAGAGTGGACTAGATTAGGGAGAACCGTGGATAATCACTTAAGAAATAAAGGCTTTCAACGATTCTCATCTTTAGGCACCTCATATAACCTAAAAAAGCCTATTCACAAATTCAAGAATGGTTTAGGATCGATATGTCAGGTATCAAAGCACCTTGCTTCTTACAGTATTTGTCATAATGTCACTTCACCTGGAGGCCGTCCTCATTTTGGGTGGAATCTATGCTGATAGGCCAAAATTATAGCTTTGCAGAGGAAAGTTCAAGTTCTGTAGGTACATACTTACTGTCTTTCCCCCTTTTTGCCATCTTATAGACCAGGGCAATATGTGGCAGAGGGGACCAGGCAAGGGAAAAGCAGGGGTCCAGTGAAGTCCCTCTTTCTCCTGGAAAATCAGGACAGAGTTTGTATACTGTGAAGGCGTATGAAGGGGGAGAGGGCCCTAGAACCAGCTCTATGCTGCTTCAAAATAAGTCTGGTGGCCTTTGCTAAGAAAGGTTCTTATGAGCCTAGGAATCTGGTGCTTCTGGTTTGACCCACGCACAGGACACGTATATAATTAGGAACTTCCCAAGAGTAAGTAGGTCTGGAAGCAATCAATCTGTGAAATGATCTGTGTATCCAACTCTCACTAAAATAATGAAAACTGGCTTTTCTCTCATTAGTTTTCTTTTTCTCCTTGACAGGAACGCGATTTTATAGCCCACTTGACACCTCCAAAACTGAAAATTTTCGAGAGTTCAGCCCAGTGTTCAGCCCTTAACCAGGAAGGGACCAAAAGTGGAGCCCGGCGGCTGAACTTTGAGAATAACTCTACTTAAATTTCTGCAATCATTTGTTTACAAAATTCCTCAATCTAATGTAATTAAGGGAATTTTATTTTATATTTTGAATGTATACATATGCTAAAGCTAAATAATTTTTATCCAAAAATGAAAAGGTGTTAGGTAAATCTTGTTATACATGCTATGAAAAGCATTACCTTGCCTATTTTTAGTATCAAAGCCTTTATCTTTCAGTAGTCTTATTTTCTTAGAATAACAATTTTATATACATTGAATTTTTGTGGCATGATTGGGGTTTTTTGGGGGGGTTTTTTTGTTTGTTTCGTTTTGTTTTGTTTTGCTTCAATAAAATTGGAAATGATACTGGGGCACACATTGGAATTTGAAGTTGGGATTGTCATGAACAGCCGTAGTTGAAAATCAAGCATAAAATCCTAGTGCCCTGAGGAAATATCACCCTGAGCCTGGCTTGCCTTAAATGAGTGAAACATTAGTAAAAAACACCTTCCTTCACTCTTTTAGCCAAGTTGGGGTAAATAGTAGAGATGAGAGCCAGGGGTGGGCTTCAGCTCTTTGACAAGAGGCCTTATTGAACTATTGAAAATATCTGAGGGCTCTGGCCCTGAACCAGGATATAAATACCTTTTAGGTGACCTTAACCCTCGGCAGAGCGATTCCCCCCAAAGAAGGCTGTTCTCCAGGTCAGTTGTGACTCCTACCCAGGCGGTTGCTATCTCGCCTGAATACTCACTGCCCAGCCTCAAGAAGGAGGCTCCCCTCCGGCCTCTCTGCATCTCTCTTGTGAGCTGAGCTGAGTGATGAATTCCAAATTACCCAGAGCCAAAATGCCTCTGACACCTTCAGTGGGAAGAACTCGAGGCCTTAGACTTCATGTACCCAGACCCAAGGTTAAGAATGTAATGATAGAGTTTTTCTGCTAAGATTGTTTTATTTCTGTTAACTCCTACCGTTATATCATTGTGGTTCACTTTATACTTTTGTAGTCCCAATACTGTGTCATTGTGCTGAGATACCTCTTGAATCTGTTGCACATAAGACAGCTGCACTTTTTGCTCTTTACAACTGTTTTAATGATAACCATGTGTCATTTACAAGATGTTCCTAAGAAATGTCTTCATTGTTGTACTCAGATGGACACTGACAACTTTTCCTCTGAAGCAACTGGATGTTATCACCTGTTACTTAATTTGGATAAGAAAAAGAATCATCAATAAAACTTCATCATGTATCTCCATCTTAATACCAAAGGTGTATTCCTTAATGACTCTCACACTGTGGGCCCAGTTTTGACCCTCTTGTGCAAAGGAAATGGGTCGAAGAACCTACCCACATAGTTCTTAATAGCTTAGCGCCATGTTGGGTCTGTGAAAGATAGGATGGTGTTTAACAGGGCCTATGTTAGTTGGTCTTTCTTATTCAATAATGGCGAGCAATAGCATAATAAAGCATGTTTCCCTTCTGGCAGGAGGTAGGTATAGCATGGGAAGGGATGTGGATATTTTTTTGTTTTCTGAGCTCCTGTTGTGCCCGAAAATATTTTCTCCCAATGTTTCAACCTCCTGACGCTTCCATCTACAGAGTCTTAGCTTCTTTATCAAATAATGCACGTTGTTCATCTGCCACTTTCATGTCTTCCTCATGCAAGTGCCCAGCACACTGCTGGCAGACAGAAAGCCTTCATTGTTCTAGAAAAAATGACACTACTGAAAGTCTTTATTAGTGGTGTTGGTTGAGCCCAGGTGTCTGCGATTTGACAAGGTTCTTTAAGTTAAAAATAATTTCCAAAACATACACAGGAGAATTCCATTTTTGTGAGATACATACAAATCCATGGAAAATTGGAAGTGTTTTGCAGGATGGTTAAGTTTTAGGCACTTTTAATTTTTTTAATGTCTTGTGTTTCTTCTACAATAAGTGTATTAGTTGCATGATTTTTTAAAAGATTTTATTTATTTATTTTTAGAGAGAGGGAAACATCAATGTGTGGTTGCTTCTCTCACACCCCTAACTGGGGACCTGGTCTGCAACCTAGGTATGCACTCCAACCGTGAATTGAACCGGTAACCCCTTGGTTCGCAGGCCAGCATGCAGTCCACTGAGCCACACCATCCAGGGCAGCTGCCTAATTTTCTAAAAGTAATTCTCATGAGGTGAATGCTCAGGTGAGGTGTAAATATCTTTCACTTCTTTAGTCACATCTCCAAGAGAGTATTCCTGCCCCTGTGCCTGTCCTCAGGCCATGGGGAGGCTGGCTCACAGCCACAGTCAGCCACTAGGACTCTTCGCCATCTGTGTTTGGGGTAGAATTGGGTGCCCACTGTGAAAGAGGCCTAGACGGCATCCATGACCAGATCACCTGTTGCCTAGGAAGCTGCCCACTGCGGGGCCATCAGTTCGGAACCCAGGCCTCCAGTTCCTTGATGCAGAACTGCTCCTGCCTGGCCAGCACCTCATTGTTGAAGGTTGCACAGGGGTGGCTTCCCCCGTGATACAAGTCTCCATCCAACCACAGCCCAAACTGGCCACTAAAGGGAAGAAGAAAGTCTTGGCATGGCTCTTTCCTGGGTGTTGAGACCTTTCAGATTCACACCATCAGCCCTTGGCCACACCAACATGACAGCAGCTTATGTTTCAATGTCCATTGAAACGGATTTATCCTGAATTGCTGGGGACTCCACACATTGTTCCCCACAGGGTTTAGAATATTTTATTTTACAGTTCATTGATTTTAATAACTATATACAATGGTGCAACCCTCACCGCAGGTTTAGAACATTTAGAATGTTTTTAAGACAGCAAGGCTTAACCAAAGGAGTGAATTTTGGGCTCTGAGCCCAAAGCACTTCAGAGAGCATCCATTGCACCCCCTTCACCTGACAGCAAGCCTAGGCTGGAGCTGGGCAGGGAGTTCACTGCAAGTCAGCAAAGGCTGGTGTGTTCTGAGCCAAGCTGCTTCCCCATGGAGGTTTTCCGGGCATCTGAGAGAGCAAAGATCTTGGCCTGGTACTTACTGATCAGTGCTGCCATCAGCCATATTTACCCTCAGGATGATTCTGCCTGAATTTGCAGGTCATACCAGGGTCGAGACTTAACCTTGTCTCTCTCACCCACTCCACCTCCACCACCCCCAACCCCCACACACTCAGGCAGAGTTCCTGGGCAGATGCTACCAGTTACATTCCCCAGGATTCCGGCCAGCCTCATCCAACCACGTGGATATTCTTCCCAAAGCTACACATATTCAGATTAAGCTCCCACCAACTGCAAACACTTGGAGAGTCCATGCCATTCTTTCCCCCTCAATATTGAGTTAGAGTGGGGTTGAGGGGGCTGTTATAGGAAGAGGCCTTGAAAGTTCACCACTGGCCTCCCCAATTTATGTGGGGCGGCCTAGCCCAGTATTTCTGGACAGAGAAGGGACCAGAACACAGACCACCCCGAGACTCAGGGAGGACTGAGGTACGCACCTGCCACTGCCCATCATCAGTGAATCCAAGTCTCCTTTCACAAAGAAAGAGTTGCTTCCTGTCCACTTGAAGACCTGGGATGACAGGCAAAGACTCTGGTTACTGTTCTGCAGTGTGACTCTACACCACTGGGTGGCAGTGTTGTGAAGGGAATGGAACATGCAGGCCCCAACTAAGCTGCAGGAAGTACTGCAGGCTCCTGACTCTTGCAAATTCTTGCTAGTCTCTCCGGAGTTCACCCCCAACCAACACCACTATCTTGCTCTGCAGTCTAAATCCCCTCTGCCCGCCTGTTCTAGGGATAGAGCAGAACCTCCTGAGACATCCTGCTTCCAAAGCTGGAGAGAGGAGGAGAAAAGTCCAAGTCGAGAGCTGGGCCCTGATTCTCCCATTAACACACTGTGTCCTCGTCTCTCACTGGAGTTAACACCAAGCCTGCCCAGCCCCCAGTGCTGCCTCACACCCAGTTCCTCAGCAAGTCGTACAGATCCCACCCCAAAGAGACCCCTAACTACCACATTTCTTTGCTATCCAACTCCGTTCACTCTTGCCCACCCCATCCACACCAAGTCAGGTCTTACATTGTCTCCTGCCCACAGCCCATCTCTACCATGCAATCCAGGTGATCTATTCAGAATCAAATCAGTCATTATCTTCCCTCTGCCTAAAGCCCTCCAAAGGCTTTCCACTCAGATCAGAATAAAATCCAATACCTTTTCTCTCTGATCTCTTCCTTATTGATTATGCTTCAGCGACACTGGCCTTTCTGTCCCCAAACCTATTTCTGTTTCAGGACCTTCATGCCTACTGACTCTTCTGCCCAGAATGTTCTTCCTGCAGCTCCTCAAATGGCTCACTTCTCATCTTTCAGCCCAAATGTCATCCCAGAAAAATTTCCTGGACCACACTCCCTAAGTATCCCTTTCCTCCAAGACTCTTTTTCCTTTCTTGCTGAGATGATCCTGTTCATGTGCCAATGTATTACGGCCTGTCCCCTGACACATAACCTCTGGAAGGACTGTCTTTTCTCCCAGCAGTACTCCTGATACATGGTACAGATGCTTGTTCAATTAATAAATTATTCAGGGCCCTGGCTGGTGACACAGTGGATAAGGAGCAGGCCTGCGAACCCAAAGGTTGCTGGTTCAATTCCCAGCCAGGGCAACATAACTAGGTTGCAAGCCGAGTCTCCAGCCAGGTCCATAGCTGGAGGCAGGTGAAAGGCAACCATACATTGATGTTTCTCTCCCTCTCTTCCTCTCTCCCTTCCCCTCTCTCTGAAAAATAATAAAATAAAATCTTTATAAGTGGGGGGAAAATTGTTTAAATAAATAAATAAATAATTCGAAAGTTAATTTCATGAATAAAAATATTTCTACAGGGCCGAAAAAGAATAATATAGTATTGCCTATAATTAGTTGTAAAAAAGTGTTGTGAACAACTAAAGGATTTTTAACAATAATGAAAAGAAATGATGAATAAAAGATAAGTCTGGGCTCAGAAGGGATAAGAAAATATTAACAAGTGACCACAAGAAGACAGAACCATTCAGGCCTCCTCTACTCTCATCAATGAACATGACCTTCAAACTCGAAGGAGTAAGATAAAAGTTGCTACAGAAAATATTATTAAGACCATGCTCATGGTGCTGCTTGGAGTAGGGATCAAAAAACTGCCAGGAATTCAGGAAGGACATAGGCAAGTGCCAGGAGAGCAAAAGCAGAAAAAAAAATTAACCAATTTTTAAAAAGATAAGATTGCATAACAATAGGCTAGCAAGACAGGTAAGCCCCTGGATGGGAAAAAAATCATTCATGCCCTTTATTTTAGCATTTGGCACCAGGCACTGTTTTAGGTAATGGCCTGCATGGTGGCGTGCACTCCCATTCTAGCTGGAGGAGGCAACTACATAGGTAAAATAATTAGTATGTTAGGAGGTGACAAATGTGAAGGAGAAAAAAGTGAAGAAGGGCAGTAAGGGTTTGCTGGGGATAAAGTATTACAAATTTGAATCAGGTGATCAGAGAGGGCCTCACCAAGATGCTGACATTTGAGCAGAGAACTGAAGGACATGAGAACTGAGCTATGTGGAGGTTCAGTGGAGGGCACTCTAAAAAGAACACCTTGTGCAAAGGCCCTGAGGCAGGAGCAAGCCTACATGTTTAAGAGCCAGCTCAGGGGTCAATGTGCCTAGAGCAGAGTGAGGTAAAGGAAAAGTAGCAAGAAACAATAACAGAGAGAGGCCAAAAGGTGGAGGGACTTGTAAGCCCTTGTAAAGATTCTGGCTTTCCTCTGAATAAGAAAGGAAGCCATTGGCAGTATGGAGCCAGGGAGCAACTCACCTATTAAAAGGATCACTTCGTTTACCCTGATGACTGAAGGTGGAAGCAGGAGGAGGCGAGAGCAAGAACACTGGCAAGTAATGATGGTGGCTTGACCCAGGATGACAGAAAAGGACATGGTGAAAAGTGGTGGATTCTGGATATGACAGAGAGGCAGGATAGTCAGAATTTGTGGACAGCTCAGAGGTAGGGTATGAAAAAAAGAGATGTTGAGAAGGACTCCCAAACATTCCGTCTCAGCAGCAGGGAAGGTGGGGGTGCCAACTGACTTGGTTTGGAAGATGGCAGGAAGAGCCATTTTATGTGGCAAGTCAGGAGCTCTGTTTTGGACATGTGAGGCTTGAAATGTCATGTTTGAAATGCAAGTGGAGATGCTAGGCAGTGGCTGGATACATGGGAGTTTGGAGTCCAGGAGGAGAGGCCATCAGCACGTGGATGGCATAGAAAACTGTGAGAATGGACAACTTCAAGGAAAAGAGGGTAGTCAGAGAGGAGATGAGAATCCAAAACTGAGCTCTAGGACGTTGTGACATTAAAAAATTGGGGGAGATGAGGAGGGACCAGCAAAAGATTCCGCCAAGGAGTTACCAGTTCAGCAAGAGGAAAACTCTAGAGCTTTAGATTTTTAGTACGTGAAGCCTAGAAGGCAAGTGGGGACAACTAGTATCCAGCATGGGTTGACTACGAGCTGACCCTTTTGTGTTTCCTGATAAAATGACCAGGGTAGTCAACAGGGGCAACACAATGGAAAGGGTACATTTGCCGATAGCAAGGTCATCTGTGGCTCCTGTGACCTTGTCATCATGCAACCAGGGGCTTGTGTTGTTGGATGCATCTGTAGGTGTCTTGTTCTGTGCATTGGAGAGGAGGTCTCTAATCGCAAACCAAAGTCCCCAGGACTACGGATTTCTCCATCCATTTTCTCCCTTCAATTTAATTTTCTTCCCTCATCTCCCCCTGTTCAGCTAGCTTGGCAAAACCCCGGTCACAGCTGAACCTGCTCCTCCACTCTCTCCCTACCTGGACCTGGGGAACTGAATGTGGCTGGAGGAACGCAAGTGCCGAAGTCACCGCCTTGCTGTTTTTGATCTCAAATGTCCAATCGACGCTGCCTTGCTATACTTCCGTTTCTCTAGTTTTCCCCCTTTCCACTCCCATGATCACTATTTGATACCTTTTCTCCCCTCAACCTTCGCATACTCTCCTCCATTCTCAGTCACAGCGACGGCCTTACCCCATACTTCATAAGAAAGTTGAAGCCATTGGACATAACTGTTGTCATCTTCCTACCCCGACACCCAAACATCTGCCTCAGACCAATGTTGTCTTTCCATTCCGTAGCTGGTGAATAACCAACATCTTCCTCTCAGAGCCAGTAAGTGGCTGCCAAGGGCCTACTAGGCATTTTTTTTTTAAATCCTCACCCAAGGACAAACTTATTGATTTAGAGAGAGGGGAAGGGAGGGAGAGAAAGGAAAAGAACCCAATCGGGGACCAAACCTGCAACCTTGGCATGTGCCCTAACCGGGAATTGAACCTTCAGCCTTTCAGTTTATGGGACAAGACTCCAATCAATTGTGCCACACCAGCCAGGATGAGCTTCTTTTCTTCTTTTTTTTTTTTTTAAGATTTTATTTATTATTTCTAGAGAGAGGGGAGGGGAGGGAGGCAGAGGGGGAGAGAAACATCAATGTATCATTGCCTTTCGCCTGCCTGTCTCTAGCCATGGACCTGGTTGGGCACCTGGCCTGCAACCTGGTTATGTGTCCTGACTGGGAATTGAGCTAGGGACCTTTGGGTTCGCATGCCGGGCCTTATCCACTGTGCCACCTTCCAGGGCATATATATATATATGTATATGTATATGTATATGTATATGTATATATATATAAAATATACATATATATATATATTTTTTTTTAACAAAAAGGAGCCAGCCAAGGGGCTGCTCTGCCTGCCACTGCCCTCCTGCCTTCCCTCTGTGGGAAGATGGAAGGACACCAGGCATCCCAGCACAGGGCATGGAGCTGGGCGCCCAAGGACTCTGGGATCTTTGTCCTGCCATAGACTCCAACCCCCTGCAAAGTTGGGAACATCACCTTCAGTTGTGGAGAGAAGGAGAAGAGGAATGTCTCTCCAGTACCATAGAAGCCTTTGCTGAGTCGAAAAGCAGAGGAGGAGAAGGCCCCAAATATCTAGAAAGTAGAAGAGCATGAAATTTGCAGCTGGAAGGGAATTGGTGGTCCTCTGGAAAGCCCCCTTTCTAGGCTTGGTAATATAGACCCATCCCCAGGGTGCAACTGGGGAGCCTGGGGCAGAGCTGGAGGGTGGAGAGGCCCTTGTGGGCCCTTCAACACGTAACATTTCCCTTGAAGTTCCCAGGCCAGTGCACCTGCCCATCCTGGTCCTTCAGCGCCAGCAGCACCGGCCCACTGCGGCCCTCCATCTGCCTGTACAGGCTCCGCAGGCTGAAGCCGTCCCTTGCCGTGCAGAAGGCCAGGCTCCAGGAATGTCCCGTGACGCTCGGCGGGAGGTGGAGGCTGAGCTGGGGACAGGTCTAGACGTGAGTGAGGAGTGAGGGATCCTGTATCCCGCCAGCCCTGCACCATATACTGTTGGGGAGCCACAGGCCCTGAAGTTGAACTGCCACCACTCACAGAAGTATCATGGTACTTGATAGGTTGTGGAGTAGTTTCCTGTTTCCAGGAGACTTTCACACCTATTAGAAGTAGCCCTCAGAAAGAGGGATATTTTTTTCTTTAGATTTTATTCATTATTTTTAGAGAGAAGGGCAGGGAGGGAGGCAGAGAGGGAGAGAAACATCAATGTATGGTTGCCTTTCACCTGCCTCCAGCTGGGGACCTCTCTGGAGATCTGGCTTGCAACCTGGTTAAGTGGCCTGGCTGGGAATCAAACTAGCAACCATTGGGTGAAAGAGGGATTATTTTATGATGAAGGCCCTGAGGATCAGAAGGTGAAGCAACTTGCCTAAAACCCACAATGGGGGAGTGAGTGGCAGAGTCAGGATTTGAACCCAGGTCAAGTCTCTCTCTGGACTCTCTCCCCTCTGTCACCCTGGCCCCTAGTGGCCAGAGAATAGATGAGACCGTGAACCCCTCTAATCTCCCCCACTCTCATCCTCCCACCCCTACTCTAACTTTGGCTTCAGTTCCCAAAGACCTGTTCTACTTCAAAATTAGCTTATTTCATTATATCCTTAATTCCCTGGCCCAGGGAGGAGGATGACTCCGGCATTACTGGATTGTTTGACAAGCCGGAAAGGAGCACCCAGAGGAGAAATGACTCGCCCAAGAAGACACAGTGAACTGGGTTCAGATCAGGAGTGACCCCAGGAGCCCTTGGACCTGGCTGGGAGCACGGCTGAAATCCTGCACCACAGACCCGGCCGAACCTGCCTAATCTCCGTGGCTCCCAGAACCTGGCTGGCTTCTGCCAGCTGGGGCTCCGCCGGTTCCTCAGGAGCTGGGGCTGGGGCTGCCTCCTTCTTCTCTTCCACCTCCTCTTCCTCTTCCTCACCCCCCTCTCCAGACAGAGTGTCCTCCACCTGGCTGGGCTGTGAAGACACAAAGAGGCCTGGCAAATCAAGGGACAGGAGACACCAGCTCCCATATCACCCAGGCCTGAGAGCCTCAGCCTTGCCCCTCAACTCCCAACCCTGCCCAGACACCCCTCCCCTCCCCGCACCAGCCCAACCAGAGGAGGCTGGGAAGTGTCCATCACAGATAAGATCCTGCCCCGCCTCCAGCGGGCTTGCTCCCTGGCACCTGGGAGTTCAAGGTTAGGATCACACACTCGGATCAGATGTGGCCACATGTGGCCACGGGCCCTGTGGCTTATCTGCCTGCCTAGTCTGGATCCAGGGTGGGTGCCGGGGCAGGAAGGGCAGGTGGCAGCCCAGCTGTGTGAGATGGTACATGAAATACTGATAATAATAAGAAAAACTATAACAATAACCAGAGTGGCTGACATTGATCAGCACACCCTTGACCAGGCCTGTGGGAGGTTTTTGTGGTGTGTGATTTCTCTGAATTTCCCCAAGAATCCTAAGAATGTGTTTCTTATTATCCCAATTTTACAAAGGAAGAAAATGAAACCCTGAGGCATCCTTGTCAGCCAGTGAAATGATCATGTATGTATGCGGTCATGGGTGAAGCATATGCAGGTTTATGTAAAATGTGCATTCACCCATGTAAATGTGTGTGTTGGCTTAAAATACAGTTGTGTGTAGGCAAGTCAGTGTGAGAAGGTGTTGAGTGTAACTTTGTGTGTTTACCTGTCAATGAGTGTGTGAGTGTGAGTTGGGATTGTGTAAATATATGCAGTGTATGTTAGTGTATTCATTCGTTCATTCCTTTGAGCTTCCACTCTGTACCAGAGTGTGTGAGTATGTGTGTGTGTGTGTGTTTGTGTGTGTGTGTGTTTGTGTGTGTGTGTATGCCTACACACAATGACTTCAGGGCTTTTTATCGGAAAGAGAGACCTCAAGGATGAGAGACAAATGGGACATTGTTTCCTTCTTCCCAAGTTGTGTGGGGCTTCTGGACAGAGCTCCATCTGGCACCCACTGTTCTCCTTGAGGGTCTCTGGACCACAGGGCTGTGAGCTAAGTCTCTGTGTCCCTGAGTTCATGCTCTGAACCCCAGGCCAGCTGGGGAGGGACTTGAAAGAGGTACAAATCGCCTGCCTGCATTCATCCCTAGCTCAGGTTCCATCCTACCAGACATCTTACCCCACCCCCTTTTCTGACCTAACCCCCAGCCCAGGCTGGACCCCTTACCAGCCGAGTGTAATGCCAGCGAAGACCTTTCATTCTCCTGAGTCCAGCTGAGGGCAGTGAGCAAGGCCTCCGTCCTGCCAGGGGAGGAAACACCACTGGGCAAGGTTTACAGATGAAAGGTACAAGTCTGGGCACACCTGGCTGGCTCCACGCCACCCAGCTGCCCTTTGCTCTCACTCTCATGTGTCACTCCCAACTAGACTTGTCGTCACTGGGTGTGTCTGCGAGGTCAGCTATGCTCGGCATTCAAGGCTTCACTTGCATGTTAACCAAACACAGTAAATTCTAGGTGTGATTCCCTTCTACCTCCTTGCCCTTCTAGCAATCTGGCCTAGGGATTCTGGTTCCTTTTATGACTTTTGGATAAGTCCCTTGCACCCCTGAACCTCAGTTTCCCTAAATGTAACATGTTGGGCCAGATCATCCCAGAGGCCCTCACAGTACCAACAACCTGCACTTCAGTTCCCTCTCAGAGCCGATGAGGAAAATAATAAGGAGCTTGAGAAGGGTCACCCTAGACCAAATATCGAATTTTCAAAAAGCAGAAACAAAAACAAAACCCCTTCATTTTTCTATGTAAAAAAGTAAGAAAATAAAGTAGTACATGAGCCCTGGCTGGTAGCACAGTGGATAAGGTGCCAGCCTGAGAACCCGAAGGTCGCTGGTTCAATTCCCCAGCCAGGGCACATAACCAGGTTGCAAGCCAGGTCTCCAGCCAGATCTGTGGCTGGAGGCAGGTGAAAGGCAACCATACATTGATGTTTCTCTGTTTCTCTCCCTCTCTGCCTCTCTCCCTTCCTCTCTTTCTGGAAATAATAAATAAAATATTTTTTAAAAAATCATGAATAAAATCTTTAAAAAGAAAAATGTAGTACATGTGTACTGTAGCATATTTGAGGAATTGAGAACTGAATAAATAAAAACATAAAAGTATTCACATTTTCAGCTCTCAGAGAGAAACTCTCAACTCCTAAGGGTATTTGTCCAGTTTTCTATATGTATTTCCTAAATATGTGTGTACACACATTTATAAATATATCATACCACGTATAATTTTATAAAATGTTTTTTGCATTTAACAAATGAGAATTTCCCAATGACATGAGATTTTTAATGGCTGCTTATTATTTCATCGTAGGCTGTACAACATTTGTTCCTCAAATTTTATTTTGCTTGCTTCTAATTTTCTGTGATTTTAAGCAGAAGAGTAGTGAACTTTCTTATTTATAAATCTGATTAAATCCTTTATGATAAATTTCAGAAGTTGAATGCTGGACCAAAGGGCATAGGCATAATTCTTGCCTATAGACATGCTTCCTAACAGGTTTCCTGGTCCTTGAAGCTGACCCAAGTTCAGGTACCTTTAGTGAATCTCAGGGTACTATCTAACACCCTCAAACCACAGATAAGGAAACTGCCACTCAGAAAGTGGAAGGGACTTTCCACAGCCACATGACAGTACAACATGGAGGTTAAGAGCATAGGCTCTGGAGTCAGGGTGTTCAAATCGTAATTTTGCTACTTACTTGCTGTGTGTCGGTGAGCAAGTAACTTAACATCTCTGTGCTAAAGTCTCCTCATCTTTAAAATAGTTACCTTAGGCCCTGGCTGGTAGCACAGTGGTTAAGGCGACGGCCTGCGAACCCAAAGGTCGCAGGTTCGATTCCCCAGCCAGGGCACATAACAAGGTTGCAAGCCAGGTCTCCGGTCAGGTCTGTGGCTGGAGGCAGGTGAAACGCAACCATACACTGATGTCTCTCTCCCTCTCTGCCTCTCTCCCTTCCCCTCTTTCTAAAAATGGTGAAATAAAATCTTAAAAAAAAAAAAAAAATAGTTACCTTATAGGGCTGTTATAAGAAAATACCTCAAGAACTGGGATACTAAGCCTGGCCTCTATCTTTCTGTCCCCACAGTGCCTGGTATTTGGTGAGCACAGGATAAATAGCAATGCTTTTGCTACCTCGTCCCCACCACACACACACACTCATACACACACACACACACTGCCTCTTTGAGACATCTAGGGCTCAAATTCCTGACTAGTGGCCACTCAGCCTCCCCCTGAGAACCTCTGGGACAGATAGTAGTCACTGGATCAGTCACAGAGGTGAGGAGCTGGTGGGCGATGGCAGGAACCCTAGAAGCATACTCACCTTGCTACAACAAGCTTCTGGTGACCTCCTCCAGCCTATACAGCCAGATGGTTTCCTTAGTGTGTCCCCTGGATGTCCTAGAGAGGGGGCTACTCCCAGAACCGACCCTGTGCACCTGGCGATCTGAATGCAGCACCTTTAGCTCTGCACCCTGGCGTCTCGGCAGGTGGCTGGCATCTCTGTCTGGCCCAACTCCAGGTCCTCTTATACCTGCCCAGAGGGTGGCAGGCCCTGGCTCCTTGCCTGCTCCGGTTTCAGCTGGGAAGGCCTGGCAGTGATTATAATCTATCAGAAACTCCAATCCCACAAACACACACAAATAAGACCTGTCACCCTCTGGCCTGCAGCTCTGTCCCCACCAGCCCAAAGAGATGGGGACACTGAACCACTTGGCTCTACCATGGAAACTCTCACTTCAGCTACTAGGTGCCACCTGGTGCCTGACACCTAGGGCTGTCCCTGAGGTTCCCCCCTCTTAGATGAGGTGACAATTTTTTCCTCATTGGCCTGTCCTGACATTAGGTGAAGGCATACACAGGAAGCCCAGTGTTTGGCACACAGTAGGCACTCCACCCATGGGGGTTACTTCTCTGTCCCCAGCTCATAGGGGGACTTCAGTAAATGCTGTGTTGTTGAATTACAGCACCTCAAAATTGCAAGTGGTCTCAGCCAGTCCCAGAGCAGGTGGCCTCCACCCAGGGCAGGCTCCCCTGGAAAATGTGCCCACCAGATGGTCTCCCAGCCTCTGTGGGAGCCACCGTCTCACTCACCGCATCTTCACACAAATGAGAGACTTCCTCCTGCGGGGCTCTGTGGAGAAGACTTGGGTCCCTACATACTCTGCCCATGGCCAGGTGTGCTAGGGCAGTGTCCCCTCCAGGAAGGGGGAGATGCCAAATAGACTTGTATTATGGGCAAAACAGGCGAATTAAGGGCACTGTTGCCACCTCACACATGGATGTTGCAATATGTGTTTAAACTATAAACAGCTCAGGGGTCACACAGCTGGCCCTCCCTGCTCTCCCGGCCCCTTTCCTCACCCAATTTCCCCCACACTCCATACCTGAACCATCGGGCACTTTGAGAAGCCAGTGAGATTTGCTGTGCTGTTCCACTCTTTGCCCTTATGCACAGGAAAACTCAGAATGTGATCTGTCAGGTACACCACTTGCAATACTTCCCTGATGTGGTTCTAGGTAGCTCAGTGGATTGAGCACTAGCCTTCAAACCAAAGGGTCGCTGGTTTGATTCCCAGTCAGGGCACATGCCTGGGTTGTGGGCCAGGTCCCCAGTTGGGGGTTGCATGAGAGACAACCACACATTGATGTTTCTCTGCCTCTCTTTCTCCCTCCCTTCCCCTCTTTTTCTCTCTCTCTCTCTAAAAAAAAAAAAAAAAATAGAACCCCTGCCCAGGACATGACATGGCTCCTGTTTCCCACTCCAGCTTTTTATTTTCTTTCTTCCATCACACATCAGGTTCCAGGCACATTGACCTTCTCATTTTCTTAAACATCTATCAACTTGTTCCTCCTTCAGTTTCCCCTACTAATTCCCCTAATTCTCCCTCATTCCGCTTCATGATTGATATAATGAAATTTAAACTTTAGTTTTTATTTATTTATTTTTAAAGATTTTATTCATTATTTTTAGAGAGAAGGGCAGGGAGGGAGGAAGAAAGGGAGGGAAATATCAATGTATGGTTGGTTGCTTTCACCTGCCTCCAGCTACGCACCTAGTGGAGACCTGGTTTACAACCTGGTTATTTTGCCCTGGCTGGGAATTGAACTAGCGACCTTTGGATTCACAGGCTGGTGCCAATCCACTGAGCCACCAGCCAGGGCAAAACTTTAGTTTTAAAAAAAAATCATTTCCTAGTTGAAGACGTCTAGGATTTGGTGTACATTTAGTTTCCGTTACGTTGGTCAATTTAGCAGCTTCAATGTAAGAAAACAAACGTTTCCCCTGGATAGTAAGCATCCTAATTTTTTCTTACTTATTTTCTAATTGATTAGAGACAGACAGACAGAGACAGAGACAGACAGAAAGAGACATCAATTTGTAGTTCCACTTATTTATACATTCATTGGTTGATTCTTGTATGTGTCCTGACCAGGAATCGAGCACACAACCTTGGTATAGCTAGCTATACGACACTCTAACCAACTGAGCTACCCAGCCAGGGCTGTGTATTCTCGTTTATTATAGTCTGATGTAATTCTTACAATCACTTACTGCTTCATGCCTTCCTGACTAGAGTTTTGTTCAGCACACACTGTCTGCTTGATCTGGACACTGCCCAGTAGTGCAGCACAACAGACTCTGAAATTGGATGGCTTTCGGTTCAAATCAGTCCCAGCCCCGCCACTTCCAAGCTGTGTGACCTTGGATAAGCATTCCAGTTGTCCATTGATGTGTAACAAACTACCCCAACACCGAGTGGCTTAAAACAACAATATTTATTTTGCAATTTGGGACGGCTCATTTCTGTTCCACTTGGCATTAGCTAGGGCAGCACCAATGCTAGGGGCTGAATTATCTGAAGGTTCACTCTTTCATCTGATGGTTAGCCGAGACCAGAGCTGGAGTTGTTGGCTGGAATACCTTTACATGGTCTATCCATGAAGTCTGGGCTTCCCCCTAATATGGTGGCTGGGTTCCAAGAGTAAGGAGAGAGAGAAGAAAGAGAGATCCTCACCACTCTCATTTCAGGACCATGGGTATGGCTGTGGGTGTGATAGGAGGGGCTGAACTAGCCTGATCTAGCATGTCCCTGGCCTGGATTGACACTGTTCAACATCTCCAAGCCCATATTCTGCAGATAGGGGCAGAAACTGAAGCACAGAGAGGGTAAACAATTTCCAAGAGCTACACAGCATCTCTCTCTGTGCCAGGCCACAGCTACCTTATAAGAAAGAGAAGCAAGGCTGGTAGCACAGTGGATAAGGCACCAGCCTGCAAACCCAAAGGTCGCAGGTTCGATTCCCCAGCCAGGGCACATAACCAGGTTGCAATCCAGGTCTCCAGTCAGGTCTGTACCTGGAGGCAGGTGAAAGGCAACCATACATTGACGTCTCTGTCCCTCTCTGCCTCTCTCCCTACCCCTCTTTCTAAAAATAATAAATAAAATCTTAAAAAAAAAAAAAAGAAAGAAAGAAAGAGAAGCAGCAGAGTTGGAAGAATCCCATCATCTGTTACAGCAGACATGACCAGGTGGGGACTCTTGAGTCCCAGGAAGTGGGAAGGGCCACCCTGGCCCTTGCCCCTTTGCCATACCATGCCACCCTGTTTGTGATGAAGCTTTTGGCCATCTCCATCCACTTACCGTGTGCTCCAGGAGTTCAGGAACGCACCACTGACAAGTCAACCACTGTGCCCTTCAGTGTCCTACCTGGGGCCTGTGGACCAGGTGAGTTGACAGTCTGTGGGGCCAGGGGAGCCTGTTCCTTACTCGGCTCAGCTGGGGGCACCTGGAGGAAGGATTTGGGGTGGAGGGGGTACTCGCACACCTGGACACACCTATATGGAGATGAAGTCATGCCTCAGGTGAGAGGAGGTACACCAGAAATGTATTCACTGCTGTGGGGGAGGTGGGACAGAAACAAAGAAGTGGACCTGGTGCCAGCTGGGCATCAAGGCAGGAGGAAGTGGAAGAACAGGATTGGGGGAGGTGCAGTAAGGAGAAAATGGGCAAGTGGAGAAAAATGGAAAAAAGGGAAACCACTTCATTATCCGGACCGATGGGCACTTTTGGAGAAGGATAAGAAGGGGAGGGGCAACGGGGGTGGGTGGGGCAAGAGGGTGCCAAGGGTAAACACAGCCCTACTCCCACCCCAGTGGCAAGGGAGTGTCAACCTAAGGGTGAACGGTCACCAGAGGGGGCAGCCAAAGGACTAATCTGACTCTGCCCTGTCCAGCGAGGTTTCCGAGACCTGGAGTAGGGTGACGGGGTGGGGAGGAGTGACTGAAGCTTGGGAAGGTCAACAGCCGCGGAGACAGCCCTGAAAGAAAAGAAACGTCTCCCCCCCCCGCCCCCCCCCAGAACTGGGGTCATCCGCAGTTGCTCTTGTGAAAGAACGTGGGGGGCCCAGGGCAAACATCGGCAGCTCGTGCCAGTCACCGCCGGGCCAGAACCTACTCCCAAAGCGTCGCTATTCTGACACTTCCTAACACGCCGCCTCGGTGTTAGCGGTGCGGAGCCTGACCCCGCGGTCGCGGAGCAGGGAGCCTGCCTGGGATCACAGCGGGTCACCGCGTGCAGGGCAGGGCTCCACCGTGCTAACGCGTCCGACAGAAAGCAGAGGCGGAACAGCCAAGCACGCCCGGGAGGTGTGCGGTTTGAGGTTTGGGCTCTGCCAGTGACGTTGGGCTAATCGCGAGTCTCCCCGAGGCTTCAGTTTTCGAATCTGTACAATGGGATCTCGGGTCTGGCTGGGCTCCGTTGAGGGGGCGGAGTTCGCGCACGCTCCGCAGAGCGGCCAGGGGCGAGGCAGCGGCGGAGTATATGGATGCTTGCTCCTGCGTGCTGAGGTCCGCCCGGCCTCTACCTGGGAGTACCCCGTCTCGCCGCTCGCGGGGCCTCTGCCGGGAACCTGGGCGCAGGGGAGCCCCCGCTGGGTGCGTTCCCCAGGCCCGCGAGGGAGGGGGCGGCGGCGGAGCGACCGAGCAGGGAGTCCGGGCCGCGGCAGCTCCGGCCCGCCTGACCCTCGAGGGGGTCGCTGTTGCCTCGCAGATCCCGTCCTCACTCGCTGCCTCTGTCCCTCCCTGCCGCTCCCGCCGCGTCCGCCTTTTGTTCGCGGAGCCGCGCGCCCCCGAGTCGAGTCGGCGGGGCGGGGAGCTGGCGGGGCTGCGCGGGGGGCGGGCCGAGCCGGGCGGAGCCGGGGCCCGGGCAGCTGCAGGACTCGGAGCCCGAGGGAGCGATCGGCGAGCTGGCTGCCGGGGCCCGGGTGCGCTCCGAGGGCGCGGCGAGGCCGAAGGGGCGGGCGCCGGGCGGAGTCGCAGCCGGAGCCGCGGCGCCTGGAGGCGAGCGGGTCGCTCTCTTCGAGCTCAGAGCAGCGGAGAAACGGTTCGGCGGGGGCCCGGGCCTGAGCGCAGTCCCGGGGCTGAGGTGGGCCGAGAGGAACCGCGGCCCGAGCGGCTGGAACGGCACCCGGAGCCTCCCCAGGGGTGTGAAGGCCGGGCGGGCCCGGGCCATGCGCGCCGCTCGCTGAGGCCAAGGGAAGCCGTGATGGAGGCGCCGGCGGGGGAGCCCGCGGCTCGGGGCTGCGGCCCCCCGCCCGCGCCCGTCCCAGAGAGGAAGAAGAGCCACCGCGCGCCGTCGCCGGCCCGGCCCAAGGACGTGGCCGGCTGGTCTCTGGCCAAGGGCCGCCGCGGCCCAGGCCCGGGCGCTGCAGCCGCCTGCAGCGCCGCATCTTCCGCGCGGCCCGACAAGAAGGGGCGCTCGGTGGCGCCTGGGACGCGGGTCTCAGGAACGCGGGTCGCGGGGGTCCGCACTGGCGTCCGTGCCAAGGGCCGCCCGCGCCCGGGTACCGGTCCGCGACCGCCTCCGCCGCCGCCCAGCCTCACAGACAGCAGCTCGGAGGTGTCGGACTGCGCGTCGGAGGAGGCGCGCCTGCTGGGCCTGGAGCTGGCGCTGAGCAGCGACGCGGAGTCTGCTGTCGGGGGCCAGGCGGGGGCCCGCACCGGGCAGCCGCCCCAGCCCGCGCCGGCCGAACAGCAGCCCCCGCGGCCTCCCGCCTCCCCCGACGAGCCGTCCGTGGCCGCGTCGTCGGTGGGCAGCAGCCGACTGCCCCTGAGTGCCTCCCTTGCCTTCTCCGACCTCACCGAGGAGATGCTGGACTGCGGGCCCGGCGGCTTCGTGCGGGAGCTGGAGGAGCTGCGCTCGGAGAACGACTATCTCAAGGTTGGGGCGCGAATGGGGAAGAGGGAAGCCCGGGGAGGCGCCGGTTGTCACAATCCCACGAGGCTGAGGCTCTAGCGGCCCGCTGCCCCACTGAACGAGCTGAAAAAGGGGCCGAAACCCTCGGAGACCGCCCTGAGGTTGACTCAGGGCTCCCTCCCATTTTGCCTCCCGTTTGATTTGGGAAACCCCCTCAAGGGGGTTTGCTGAATGAGGAGACTGGCCAGAGGGCCCTGATTTGGGGAGGGTTGTTGAGAACACTGCCTTGGAGGACCACGGCAGGGCGGCGAGGGGTGGACCGCTGGCTGGGGCCGCTCAAAACCCCGTCCCAGGCTAGAGGCCACGCTTCTCCGGGACAGGCACTAGGTCCGGGACGTGCTGCCAGGGAGACCTGCGGCCAGCCCGTGCCCAGAAGAGGCTGGGGCAACACCCTGAGCCGTCCGGGGCGCAGGCCTGCCGCGGCCTGCCTTTCAGGGCGGGTCTTGTTTGAAAGCATGACATCTGGGAACATCCCTTTGGCTGGAGTCCGACTTCCGCCCAGTCTAACGGTCCATGCCGGGAGGATGATGTCGTGGGAGAACCCGCTCAAAGGCAGCGTGCTAAATTCCAGGATGCTGTCTTCTGCCCTCTCTTGGGCAGGCCCTGTGTACGCAGGCCCCTCATGGTCTGGCCAGTGACCTTCCCATGTTTCCATAAGAGGAGGGAAGCATTTCCTCTAGGCCTGCAGGGAACGACCTGAGAGCTTCCCAGTAAGCAGGCTTTGCCTTTGCCCTTTCAGTGGATGTGAGCAACTACCGGGTGCAGCCCAGGCTTGGCACTGTGGCAGCTTCAGGGACAGCCCAGACCTCGTGTGTCCGCCTTGGCCGGGCAGAGGGGAAGCTTCCTGGGCTCTAATCTACTGCCACTGGCTGGACACAGTTTGGGAAGAGGCTAAAATGTTACCAACTCTTGTCAGTTGATGGCCTGGCACGACACCCAGAGTGCCCCTGGCCGAGAGCCATGGAATTAACAGCGCTCTGCTGATTGATTTCGGCCTGGGAACACTTAGCGTGGCATCGTGGCTTCCCTGGCCAAATGCGTTTCTCTCTCAGAGCTTTTTAGGTCTTGCTCAACCATATCTCCCCCTCTCCATTTCCCTAGGACATGTGGTTCTGTTCAGTGAATGCTTGTAGATTAGAAGGACGGGGTCTGTCTAAATCAGGAGAATCCACCCCTGGTCTTCCAAAAAGTGTTCAGTGTTGATAATCACAGGTTCATTCAGCTCCTGTCTTCAGAAGCCAAGGATGAGGAGAAGACAAGTGAGGGTGGGTAGGAGGAGGGAGACAAGCCAAGAGGCCTGGTCCTGCCCTCATGATATTCTGAGCTGCTTCCTGTACTTTCTGCCTGAGATGCTCTAAACTTAGACCCTGAGGTCCTCACTCCCATCTCCTGCCTCCACTGTTCATCCTGGGTAGAGAAGATGGACCATAGAACTTTGCTTTGGGGTCCCCTCATGCACCTACCCCTGCGGCCTTCTGTCCATCCCAAGAAGTCACCAGGCAAAGCTCTGGGGTCCATCTGAGCCACCCATCACTGTTCAGATGAAACACAGTCCCAAAAGGCTGGGGGTTGAGTCTAAGGTCTCTTAGGGGCCAGGGCTTGGTAGTGGACTGAGCCTCAGTTTCTCCCATTCATGCAATGTTTCAGGCTTTGTATGCAGGCCTCAGGAGGCCACTATTGGTATTTGGGGTCTGTAGCTTCCTGGCTATGTGATCTTGGTCAAGTTACTTACTGTGTCTGGACCTCCGTTTTCTCATTGTAAAAAAGCACGTCACCCACCCATCTTCCAGCCATGAGGGTTAAATGAGATAATGTGTGCAAACAGCACTAGAGCTTCGGGCATGTAGTGAGCCTCGGCTGAGAGTAGCTGTCATCACTGCTGTTCTCAAGTGGTATGTGACACATTTCCATGGGCGCCTTTTATGTTTTCGTGCAGATTCTGTGGGGGCAGAATAGATCCTCCTCTCCATCTGCAGCAGACTGGGCTCATTCTCCTGACTCCTCATTCATTCATCAACTTTATTTAGTGCCTACTATGGACCAGGCACCAGTGCAGATCGGGGGGATGTAGTCATGGGCAAGGATGAAGCATCTGTTTTTGCAAAGTATTGAGTCCAGTTGGGGAGACTGGGATCGAACAATAGACATCGAGTAAATCACAATGCAGATCATGAAAAAGTGGAGAAGGAGATGGCATGCTAAGAACACAATGGAGCTGGGGCTGGGGGTGCTCAGAGAGACCAAGAGCTGAAGGCTGATATGGAACCAACTGAATGGGAGAAGCAGAAAAAAGCTTGTTGGTTTTGAGAAACAGCAAGCAAGCGCCAAGGCTGGATAGAAGAAGGAGCTTGGACGAGAGAGGCAAGCAGGGCCAGAGTGCGCAGTCCTCGCCGCGTACACCTGGGTTGGTCCCTGCACATCTCCAGAGCCTTGTTTAACCTAGCGGCCAACCTCACACAGGTGAGGTGAAAATCTGCTGATTGAATGTGGACTGTTAAGTGTAGGAGCTAAACATGGGAGGTGTTGATTTGTTCATTCTACAGATGGTGAACAATGGCCAGAGGTGAGAATGGCTTGCAGGTCCCAGAGCTGGTTCCCCAGGCAGCATTACACTCTAGATGTGTGTCCTGCCCCTCTGGGCCACTTTGTTTCTAAGATCCAAGAACTGAGTTACCAGGAGAAGGACTCTAGATCCCCCAGCGTGTCCCCAGCAGGCCCGTGCTCCTTGGCTTGCGTCCCATAGAGTCTGGTGGGGCCTGCTCAAGCTTGTCTTCCATCTGGTGGGGACACTGGGAATTGTCAACTGGGGAAGGCCTCTTGGGTGATGGCAGATCTCCTGTCATATGACACCGCTCTGGGTCCCAGGTGGGGCAAGTGTCCATGGGCAGCTGTTTCCCAGTGAGGTGGTAGAAGGAGCTGTGACAGAGAAGGGAGTAAGGTTGCTGTCACTTGAGTTATTCAGGGAGACTGGATGACCTTGCATGTTTGGATAGAGACCTAGGGTTTGTGGAAAGCATCTTGTGAACAGCCCAAAATGTTGGTGGTTGTGATTCTTGAGGGAGATTCAGTAGGAAATTCTTGTGGTGGCTACAGTTGAGCTGCCTGACCTCAAGGTCCCTTCCAGCCAAGGAAGTTTAAAGGTTATTAACTTTGCAGTTCCAGGATTCTAAGATGAGGCTTTTAGCTGCGGAGCAGACACATGGGTTTTGACCTTCAAAACCCTGGTGGTCTGAGATCTTTCAGCTCCCTATCACCACTGTCACCCACCATGTGGTGGGGATATGCTGGGAACCCACCAGGTGCCATTGGAAGAATCTGAGAGCAGGAGCCCTAAGACCTGGCTTTGAGACTTAACAGCTATTTACTGTGTGGCCATGGGCAAGTCACTTGACCTCCCTGAGCTAGTTTTGTTTTCATCTACATGATTAAAATTATGGAACTTGCTGGGCAACTGCATAGGATTGTTGTCAGGAATAAGGAAGGTGTGAATAGACAAGAAAACATTTTTGCAAGCAGTGAAATCCTGTGTCTCTTGTTTTGTTCATATTTTAACTAATGAGTAGACCAGATATCTACGTTTTCATTCTTAGCGGAGCTGGGAGAAGCCTGGAGGGTGGGTCCCCTTAGCTGTAGGACGTTAATAAATTGGGAGCTGCTCCAGGAAGAACAAAAAGGTATAATCATATTCCATGCTATGTGGGCTCCATGAAGCAAAGCCTTCCTACCCCTCTTGGAGGAGATTTGAATGTTTGCAGTGCAGTCAATCTAGATGTCAACCCGGAAGAGCCCTGAGGAAGCACCTAATCCACCCCCAGTTCCCATTGCATGTTTGAGTAAATGGAGGAGAATCCAGGTCACACAGCCAGGATTCCAAGCCTGATTGATCTAACTGGGTCCTAGTCTTTCTATAGGATGACTGGAACAGCCAGCTTTTAGTTGCTAACAGTGTATCTAGTCTGGGACACAGGTTGGTGAGGAAAATTGTGTTGTGTGCCAGGCTCTAGGCAGACTGGCTGGGAACAAATGTAAAATACAGGGCCGGAGGGTTTGGAGCCTGCATGCAGGATAGGGTACATGTCTGTGTATGCATGTATGTGAATATGTACCTGCACTAATGCAAACTGTTATTGGGACCAGGAATCTGAGGTCCGGGATGACGTGATGTGGGTTTGGATCCAGCCTTAAGGGTTTGATAATGGCTGAGCTGAAGCCCAGGTGCTGGAATGTTAGAGCCGGCCTGGGGTCCCCTAGACCATGGATCCCTGGACTTTCATGGCTGTTTTCTCACAAATACTATCAACTGTTGATGACTTCTAATGTGCCGGGCTCTGGGTTCAGTAAGCCCTTTATTCCTCGTAGCAATCCAGTGTGGAAGGTTCTGATATGAGACCCATTGGACAAATGAGGAAACCAGAAGCTATGTAGTGTGGCCAAGGTGGCACAGCTAACATGCTTGGGGGCCAGGCTAGACAACCCTTCTGAACTTGTCTTCCCCTGTCGCTCTTCCAGTCTCTCTCATGTCAGGGGCAGCCTCAGTTTCACAGAGCGAGGTGCTTGCCGTCTTTGTCAGTTACAAGCTGTGTGACACAGGGTGAGAGACTCAGCCTTCTGAGCTCTGTTTCTTCTGTAAAATGGGGGCTAAGCTTGCCTGCTCTGGGGTCATGGAGACCCTTTTCGGTGTGATGATGTACGAGGTCTGTCCTGAAAGTATTGGACACACAAACTGTTATATTGACATTGGTTCTATACTTTCCGATCAGACCTGGTAGATCAAGGGCACAGTAAATGTCCTCGGCTGTCCTGGTCCTCACTTTTGCCTTATCTGCTTCTCTAGATATTCATTCATTCAGTCAGTCAGTCAGTAAGTCAGTCAACACGTTTTCTCAGTGCTTGCTGGGTACCAGGCCAGCAAGTCATGAAGTTCTTCTCAGCTCTTGGGAGCTTTAGGGGAGGGGTCCAGTCTGTCTGTTACTGGATGGGGGAGAGGGGTCATCATCGTCAGTAAAGCAGGCTAGTTCCTGCCCTGTCTCGGCCCTCCCTGTGGCCATGAGAAGTGGCCTAGAAGAAGCCTGGGTCTTTAAGAATCTTTAGCAGTCTGCCTGTCATGGTGGCGTGGTAAGGGAGGGAGGGAGTGGGTAGCTCCAGAGAGATGGAAAATGAGGTGGAAAATGTGAGGCGGCTGCAGCTGGGGCCTAGGGGGACCACGGCTCCCAGGGCTCCCAGCATTCCTTGCAGAGGGGCTGGGCCTGTGTCCCTGAGCACACTTTCTCTTGCATATACATACACACATTCACAGCTTGTGCCCAGAAATCCACCCATGTCACACACACTCCCAGTGACACGCTTATGTTGCATGCTCCCAGAAGCACAGCTCCAGACACATTAGAGAGGAGAGGAGAGGAGATACGCTCAGAGAAATACAGACCCAGGCAAATATACAACCTCCTGTCTCAACACACCCACACATTACTGAACAGACACAACAGAGACTCACACCATCCAGGAAAACCTGGCTCAGAAACATACCCTCACACACACTGTACACCCCCAAATATGCGTGGCTGTGTCCCAGAGATGGACACACAACCTGGAGACGCCCTCAGACGAATCAGAAGTATACATATGCATGCAGGCACACATGCAAACCCACACGTACTCATCGTACACAGGTGCTGGCGTCCACAGAAACCCACGGACCAGCTCCTTCCAGGTGGGCGCAGACTCCTAGCCTGGTCACCCCACTGCCTCTTCCACAAGGAGAGTGGCAGAGGCCCAGGCTCCCAGACACACCCCAGAGACACGTGGCCACGCAGCCACATACACACAAGGGACATGAGCACTGGGGCACTCAGATGTCATACTTGTCGCATTTGCTGATGATGAAAACCAGAGACCTACAAACCCAGGTACACAGGCTTGAACATGCGCTCAGGCACACACTGGCTGTGATATTTCGCCCATACAAAAACACAGGAAATCCTGGTCCATGTCTCCCTGGAGCTAATGTGTACAAACTACTGTTTTCAGTTCTTCACAAGGCTTCTGGGAATAGCAAGGAGTATGATTTTGTAACCTCCTGGGTCTGAGGCCCTAGGAAGCTGGCTGGGGCTGGGTGTGGGTGGATAGGGGTTGGCAGCTCACCAAGTCAAGAGAAGATATCTGAAAGACCCTCAGGTCCCCGATGCCCAGTCCTTGGGCCTGGGCCCAGTGGGCTGAGTGGAGAGGAGCAACCGTCAGGCCTGCCCACAGGAGAAACATTGCCTGAGGGCAACTCCCTTCTAATCGAAGGATTTCTTGCTGTCTTCATGTCCCTCTCCTCCTCCCATCTCTCTGCTATGGGTCGAGGAAAGCTTTGTCACTCCATCCCTAAAGTGTGCCTCCTGCCTGCAACCCAGTGAAGGAGGCCAGGATAGGGGAGTTGGAGGTGATGTAGGCACTCAGAGGGACCTGGAAGAAGAGGCATTGGAGCCGAGGAGTTAGCCTTGAGCAGCTATCTGCATCCAGCTGCTGCAGCAGCGCCTGACACATTGTAGGGATCAGTAAATGTTTGTGATTGAATGAAAGGCAGTTATCAGGATCTGCTGGGGAGCTGCCTGCAGGCTTAAAACAGGAGAGCTGAGGGAATGGTGGGCGGGGGGCTGTGTTGAGGGGGAGTCTGAAAAGGGCATCTGAGGCACTGAGAACATCTTGATGGGAGGGGGCCATATTGACCTACAGCAAGTCTAGGAGCTGCCCCCTCTCATGTCTGTAACATTGGGTACAAGGCTCAGGGGTCCAGGCTGGCAGAGAAGGAAGGCTGTGTGGTCTCATGGACAAATTCTACATTTGGGGTCAGGTCTGGGGCCAAACCTTGCTTTGTCACCTACTTCCTGTACATGATCTCCATGTGCAAGTCCCCTTACCAAGCTTCAGTCTTGCTGTCTGTAAAATAGGGACTTAATTTCTTTTTTGCAGGGCACGCTGGAGAATGTGTTCAGGTGTATGTTATTTTCAGCACTGTCTCAGGCACAGAGGAGGGGAGGGATCCCTCTAGGGTGGAAGGAGTTCCCCAGGGTTCCAGCCAGGGGCCAGGCTAGCAACCAGGGTTAATACGAAGGTCATTCCCCCTTGTACTCCAAAGGAATGACCTCATCCATGGTCATGTTCTCTGCCCTTTGGTACCAGAAGGGACTTGAAGCTGGGGTGGAGGAAGAGGAAGAGACACTGGGGTGTTCTGGGCCAGGTTGACCCTGGGATTCACTAGAGACCCACAGGTTTGCATTCTTAGCAGATAGTGCTGGCCTTTCTGAGGTGTGGCAGGGAGTCAGAGAAGGTGGGAGCAGCAGGCCAGCCCTTCTTAGTGTCCAAGGCATTTCTCACTGTGGTTTTGAGCCAAGCTGACTGGGGCTTGAATCCTGGCTCTACCTTTTCCTCTGTGAGCTTCTCCTTTATGAGCCTCAGTCTCCTTGGCTGTAAAGTGGAGGTGGTGATAGTACTCACCCTACAGTGACATCAGAGGACGCATGTTTGTAAGGATTAGCCATAAAGCTCATAGTAAGGACTCAACAGCTATCTGCCCTCATGACTCTGGCAGGCTTGGGTCTGACGGCCTCTGGGCCCTGGATCATCAGTGTGTGGTGGCTGTGAGTGTGGGTCCTGGCATGGAGCAGGGGCCTGGGAGGTGTGTGTGGAGCTGAATTGCATTATGGGCCTCCCCAAACACATCTCTCTCATATCCCAGTCTTCTCTGGACAGCCGAGGCCAGTGCAGCAAACTAACCTAGAATACTCCTTTGCTAATGGAGGGCTGCCTGGAGAGTCCCTTATTCTAAGACTGGGGCGAATAATCTATTGCATGGGCTACAGAGAGAAGCTTGGCTCCAGTGTAAAGCCAGTTTGGGGTCCCACAGCTGGACCAGCCAAACATTTTCCCCCTGGTTTTGCCCCAGATCCACATGGGATCTTTTGCATCAGCCTCTCCCCTCTGCACCTTTCTTAGCCCTGCCCTAGTGCCTGAGCAGCCTGTGTGGTCCTGCCTCCCTTAGCCTCACCCTTGCTCCACCCAAGCTCCCAGTGCTCCGTGCACCCAGGCCTTTGCACCTGTGCTGTTGTTCCCCCAGAGGGGCCTTTGCGTTTGCTAGGTCCCCTCACTCTTCCCTTGGTTTCCTCCCCCACCTTCGTGCATTCCCCTCCAGGCCAGGCTCTTGTGTTAGACACCTAGGAGCTTCCTGTAGGCTGCTTCAGGGCATTTACTCAACTGTAATTAGATTATTAATTGGGTAATTACAAGTTTCCCTGCAAGTCTGTCTCTCCATGTATTCTGCGCTAGGACAGAGACTTTACCAGGGCAGGATTTAATCCGTTCCTTTACGCAGGTATCAGATGAGTTTCAGAGAGGTCAAGGGGATTGCCCAAGGTCCCACAGCCTGCAAGAGGCAAGAGGCAGAAGGACTGGGGTCTTGTGGTGCTCTTTCCAGGTTGCCAGGTAGGGGCAAAGGCAGGAACAGGGGCTTAGTAGCTGTGAAGTCCTGGGGTGTGCTGGCTCTTTAGGATGTGTGGCCTAGGGCAACTGCATTAACCCTCTGGTCTCTTTCTCTCCCCAAAGACCTTCGAGCCCTTTTCTCTCCCTGCTCAGAGATTGGGCTGCAGCCCAGAAGCTGCTTAGGGGATGTTTTAACCACATCCAGATCTAAATGCTGCCTTCCTTCCTGTCCACACAAAGGACAGTAGGGACAAGGGCAGGCACTCTAGCTGTGAGCTCTCCCCTCCCCCTGGCCCCACCCAGAGGCAGCAGGGGCTGCAGATGTCTCCCTGCTCTGTCTGATGAAGCCTGGGATGGGGCGGTGACAAGCCAGGCCTGACCTTAGCGGGCACCAATCTCCAGGTCTCTCCTCTCCCAGAGCATGTGCATACACACATATGAACCCATGCACAGGTCCCCATCAGAGGGATTGACTGGTGTCCATCATAGAGCTGTGCAAGATCGGCAGAGGGGGACTCTCCTGATTGGCTCTGAAGCCTTTATTTTCCTGAGTCTCCATTTGCTTATCTGTAAAATGGGCATAAAATAATAGCATCCCCTCAAAAGGACTGTTGCTGAGCGGAAGATAATAAACCGCTATTCATAGCTTAGCCCATTGTCTCTAACACATGGTAAGCCTCTAAATATTAGCAATAATTAGGGAGAGGGTAAGAGAGGGAGAGAAGGAAAGAAACATTAATGTGCAAGAGATACATTAATCAGTTGCCTCTTGCATGCCCCCAACTGGGGACCTGGCCCGAAGCCCAGGCATGTGTCCTGACTAGGAATTGAACCAATGACCTTTCAGCAATCAGTCCACTGAGCCACACCAGCTAGGCCATGGTCCCATTATACAGACTACATAGTCTAGTTTATCAGAGCTCAAACTGGACTCAAATCTTGGCTGTGCCACTGATCGTGTGACCTTAGGCAACAGAGTTGACTTTCTGACCTCAGTTCCTCATCAGTCAGTTGGAGCTGTCTGGAATATGAGATAATGTGCCTTTCGTGTGGTTGACATGGGGGAGTGCTCAGGGGGCAACTTGCTGGTTATTATTTTGGTGCTGGAGGTGCAAGTCTAGGACCCTCGTCTTCCCTCTGGGTCACTGGGATGAGGCAGCCTCTGGGCCAGTTGGAGTAGGGGAATTGTGTGACACAGCAACGCCTGCTTGGACTTCCTGGTCCATCTTCTTCAGGACCTTTGACCCTCACTCCCCCCAAACTAGAGCCTAGCTTCCACCCAAGGAAGCTAAGCTGGGCTGAGCTCTGGGCTGGGCAACAAGAGCCCAGAGCCCCTTCCTGCTCAACTGTGGCCCATCTGGGGACTATGAGATTGTTCTAGCCCTTCTCTAGGCCTCAGTGTCTCTGTCTGTGAAAGGATGGAGTCTTTGGGTTTCCCTGGTCCTACTGGTATGCAGAGTCTTTGTTTCTGAGCTGGGAAGAAGTGGAGCTTTGTAGAGCCTTCTGCCGTTCTTGGGTCCAAGTGCAATGATCTCATCTGGAGCTTTGACAGACCTTGGGCAGTGGGCAGAAGGGACAGCAGATGGCAGCCCCGGCCTCTTGGGGGTGCTGGCATGATGCCCCTATGGCCACTTCTGGCCCACCCAGTGGGTCATCCCTTCTGAGCTGAGCTGAGTGGTTCATGCCAGAGCCAGTGTGGCAGATGGGCAGGCAGCCTGGCCTCTGGCCCAAGGGAGGGACTGTGGCGGCCATGGCAGTGAGAGATCACGGGCGTACAGAGGCTTCCTTCTCCCACAGAGTGGGTGCTGTCCATCAGAGCCAAGGTTCTGGATCCTTCAGTTCAGCTCTGTTACTCTTTCCAGGTCTGTTTGCTTACTGGCCAGTTGGGTCCCCAGAACCAGGAAGAAAGTGATGTATTGGGTAGGGTTTGGAATCTGGCAGGGATGCAACCTGGGAGTTGGTGGGCTGGGGTCCGAAGTCTCCATGGGCAATAGCTTTACAGAATCAGAGAATTAAATTCAATGACCAAAAGTTGTTTTCTGCAAAGGAGTGAAACAGAATGGTAATCTTTCCCTCCTAGGACCTTTGCATTGATTCATTCAGCAGCTATTCATGGAGCTGTTCCTTTATGTATCAGGCACTGTGTTGGTCTCTGCCCACCTGCCGCTTACAATCTAGTGTAAAGACCTACATTCCGCAAGCAAGCAGGCCACCAAGTAAAGGAATTAGTATCACAAATGAGCCTGCGATACAGTGAGTTGAAAGAAACACAGGTTTGAGACTGACACAGTGGGCCTAGAGGGTTCTGGAGGGCTTCTCTGAGGAGTTGGCATGGAGGGGCAGGGCAGGGAAATTAGGCAAAGGGAACGGAAGGGGCAGAGGTTCAGATGTGGGACAGGCCTGGTGTCTTCTGGCTGCGGGGAGAAGCCCCAAGTGGCTGGGATGTAGCCAACAAAAGGGGGAGGGGTATGAAGATGGAGAGTGGGCAGAGATCTGGGTTTTGTTGGTTTTTAGGTCAGGTAATTTACATGTAGTAAAATGAGTTCTGACAAATAAATATAGTTCGGTAACTACCACCACAATCAGTTCCATTGTCCCCTGAAATCCCCCTGTACCCCTTTGTTGTCTGTTCCTCCCTCCTCCTCCTCCAGCCTCTGACCACCACTGATCTGTTTTCTGTCCCTATAGTTGTCCCTTTTCCAGAATGTCACGTAAATGGAATCAGACAGTGTGTAGCCTACTAGCCTGACTTCCTTCACTTTGCATAGTGAATTTGAGCTTCATTCAGGTTGTTGCAGTACCGCAGTTCATTCCTTTTCATTGTTGAGTACTACTCTGCTATGTGGATGTACCACTGTTTATCCATTCATCAGCTTCTATTTCGGTGATTATTGGAGGGGTTTTTAAATTTTAATTCAACTTAATTTAATTTTAAAGATTTTATTTATCATTTTAAAGAGAGAAGGGCAGGCAGGGAGGAAGGAAGGGAGGGAGACATCAATGTATGGTTGCCTTTCACCTGCCTCCAGCTACAGACCTGGCTGGAGACCTGGCTGGAGACCTGGCTTGCAACCTGGTCATGTGCCCTGACTGAGAATCGAGCCAGCAACCTTTAGGTTTGTAGGCTGATGCCTATCCACTGAGTATTGGAGGGTTTTAAACAGGAAAGAAACGTGGTTAAAAAATAAAATCATGTACTTTATGGAGAACAAATTAGTAGGGAGCAAACTGGCCATTGTGAGGATTAAATCCAATGATTCAGTGATGAATCTGGCCCACCACAGATACTCATTAATTGTTCATACAGAAGGGCTGTGCCGTGGGGCAGCTGGGGAGGCTTCTTGGTGTAGGTGGCATTTGAGGTTGGGGGGTGAAGAGGTAGGAGCCAGTATAGAGTGGGAGGAGGCCTAGGCAGTGCAGTGTCCCCATGGGAGCTGGGTAGGCAGGAATGCCTGCTCCCTGTTCCCCACCTAGGCTTGTGTGCCAGGATTTCTAGAATGTGGTTTGTTGGGCCCTTACCAGAGCTCCCTGGGGGTGCTGGGGGAACAGGCACCTCCCGTGGCCCACCCTCATTCCTATGGGGGCTGACTCGGGTAGAAGATAGCTAGGGGACTTATGTTCTAGAACAGCCCCTCCGAACCTCCTGTTGCTGGGGTTCAAGCCACCCAGTCCCCACTCGCTGTCCTGTAGCGGGGCCTCCTGCCTAGTCACTTTCATCTCCAGACACACAAGTCAGGCACTTTTCACCATCCGCTCCTACAGACCGATTCCATCAGACCTCTGTCTCTGGAGTCAGTGTTCCAGCGGGCCCCAGGTCTAAACTTCCCCCTCTGCCCTCATTGTACAAAGGTTAATCATCTTGTATTGATGTAGGTTTCCCGCAGAAAGTGTTCTTTCCTGGAACATTTAAAATGTGGCTTGAAAGTGGAGCTCTAGGGAGAGCAAGGGGGCGGGGGGCAGGGATGGGACAACTGTAATACAACAACAATTAATTAAAAATAGAAAAATAAAAAGAAAGCAGAGCTCTGCTCCTCCAGCTTTATGTCCTGATGGTGGAAAGCCAGCATCTGGGATTGCAACCTGGACCTTGCAGATGAGGCAGCTCTAGAGAGAACACAAGCTCCATCTCCATCTCACCTGGTACCTTAAGCGCTCTGCTGAGACTTATTCTCAGAATGCCTTTAAATATTTACAATAAAATATAAGGAAAAACAAATACAGTTTTCAAATTACATTTTTAAATTATGCTATAGTAATATGTGTGTATCAACTTTTCAGATCTGGTGACAGGTCTACTTACTGTAATTTGAAAGCACCGATGTATGTAAATATTTTGACACTTGTGCAACAACTGTTATGTGATATGAAAATATCTGGTTTCTTTTGGTGGCAGTCATAGGTACTGCTAATAGAATCATGGCTTGTTCAGAATAGAAGGACATGGCAGTTAGAGGTTAGTGAAAATAAAAATGCAGATGTTTTCTTTCCATCCAAGTTCATATTCTGTCTGAATTCTGGTGAAAATGAAAGAGCTCAAGTTCATAATCTGCATTCTGCTGGGAGGTCACTCTGAGGGACCTTGAGCACAGCCCCCCTTCCCTGTGTTTCTCATGGTTCTTCATCTCTAGAACAGAGATGGTGATTCCTCTCCTGCCTGCCCATGGGACTTCTGGGAGGGCCCATGAGATGATTCAGATGGAATGTCCCTGTAAACTGTGAAGGCCTTTGCAAGTTCTTGCTATTAACAGTAGTATGAGCTCATATTTGGCCCTCCATCCCAGCACGGACCAAGGGATTCTTCCTGGCCAATTCCCTGAGGATACCTGGGAACCAGTCCATTGCAGGGAGCAGGCCTGCCTCTGAGAGGCTGCTTCCTACAGGCTGACTTCACGGATCACCTGGGGTATGGGGTTGGGAGGATGGACAGATACTCTTTGTGGACAGGGAGTGGGTGGGTGAGCAGGAGGTTCCCTGGGTAGACAGACCCTGCTGCTGTTCCTGGGGTGGCTTGGCGGTCTGAGTCCAGCCCTGGAGCTGCCCCGGCTCTCCCTAACTCTGTAGCTGGCCTGGGGCTGGGATCAGGAGGGCCTTCCACCCTGGGCTGTGTAGAGAGACCAGGCAGGGCAGCAGCCATATCATTCTTTCATTCATTCATTCACCCAGAGGCTGGTGTGGCTAAGTGGATTGAGCACCAGCCTACGAACTGAAATTTTGTAAGTTTGATTCCCCGTTAGGGCACATGACCTGCATTGCCATCCTAGAGGCAGCCCGTTGATGTTTCTTTCACATGTCACTGTTTCTCTGCCTTTTTTTCTCCCTTCCATTCTCTCTAAAAATAAATAAAATCTTAAAAAAACAAAAACAAACAAACAAAAAGATACACTAGCCCGAAGTCACAGAGCCTATTTGGATTCCAGCTCTATCCTCTCTTGCTTGAGCAGCTCTGGAAAACAGCCTCAGTTTCCTCATCGCAAAATGGGAACATTTATCTATGTCACAGGATTGGTAAAGAGTATTGTGCACATCCCATGTTTGGGCCTGGGGCCTGGTAATTCGTGAGCTTCCTGATAGGTGGCAGCTTTTTATTCATTTTAATTTTTTAAATTATAGTTGACATTCAATATTATTTTATGTTAGTTTCAGGTGTACAACATAATGACTAGACAATTGTATAACTTATGAAGTGATCCTTCCAATAACTCAAGTACCCATCTGGTGCCATACGTAGTTATTACAATATTATTGACTATATTCCTTATGCTGTATTTTACATCCCCAAGACTATTTTGTAACTACCAATTTGTACTCCTTAATCCCTTTACTTTTCTTAAACCAACCCTCCTCTCCTGGCAACCTGTTTTCTGTTCTCTGCATCTAAGTCTTTCTATTTTGTTCATTTATCGATATTTAGTTATTCAGATTTCACATATAAGTAAAATCATAGGGTTTTTGTTTTTTCTGACGTATTTCAATCAGCCTCATAGGTGGTAGATAATTTTTAATCATGGCATGTCTGGACGGGCTAGGGTGGGGGTTGGAGGATGCAAGGACTGGGGCAAGACTGGAGTGGGGAGGACACCAGGGGCAACCTGGGTCCCAGGGTGAAGGGCTTGGCTCTAATGAAGAAGCCAATGTAATCAGCAAAATAAGCATTTTCTATAAAGGGAAAGGCTGACTACCCTGGCAGCAGTGCCAGTGCCCCACTCCTATCCCTTATCCTTGCCCCCTCCACTCCCTAGTTTCTGTCCTGGGTAAAAGAGAGGCTAACTGGCCCTGGCTGGTGGCTTGGTGGATAGGTGCTGGGCGAACCCAAAGGTCACTGGTTGGATTCCCAGCCAGGGCACATAACCAGGTTGCAAGCCAGGTCTCCAGCCAGGTCTGTGGCTGGAGGCAGGTGAAAGGAAACTGTACATAGATGTCTTTCTCCCTCTCTGCCTCTCTCCCTTCCCCTCCCTCTGAAAGTAATAAAAAATAAAATCTTAAAAATAAATAAATAAAATAAAGAGAGGCCAACTGAATGAAAGGAGTGGCCAGAGGGATGAGTGGTGGAGGGCTGGCCTGCGGTGCTTGGGCTGGGCACCTTTCTGCAGCTTCTTTAGCCTTCCTTTTCTGATGGGGGGATGACCGGGGGTCTCGAGGCTCTGAGGTGGGCACTGTCTGTGGTAAAGGGAGAGGTTTGAGGTTTCCCCACTGATTTGGGGGGCTACAGTAACTTTGTTGGGTAACTAGCCACTAAGTCTGCTGAGTCCAGTGGAGTTTGACTCCTCCTTCCCCACTTTCACATAGTTGGGGGTGTCTGGGGGCCCGGAGAGGCTCGGCAAGCAGCTAGGAAAGCTGAGTTCCCATGTCCATCCCTTAGTTGGATCAGAGTCACTGGAGAGCCTTCCAGGGACAGGGGTGTGGACTGCAGAACTGAGGAGCCCTGGGAGATTCAGAGGCTCAGTGACACCTTAGAACCTCTGTACTAAGGCAGGGTCCTGGGGACCCCCTGGGTCCCCTCCCCATGCCCCAGCAGCTCCATGTCCCTGCCCCAACCTAAGGCCTGGAAAGCTCAGCCCCGGCCTGAACCCTGCATTCATGCTTCTGCTGCCCACAGCCCAGCAGCCCCGGCCTCTGCGGGCCACAAACCGGCCTTTGTGGACTTGCCCTCTCACAGGGGCCGTGCCAGTACGAGCTGACCTCATTCTGCCTGCAGTTGGGACAAGGCCCCCCAGGGGCTTGGGCCCCCCACCCTTGGCCACGATGGAGAAATGGAGCTGGCAGGAATGCAACATCCTGCATTTTCAGAACTTGACTGTGGTGAAGGGCAGCCCTGGAGAGACAGCTGCTCATGTGAGAAAGGTCATTCATTCATTCACTCATTTAATAGATGTTTACTGAGACCCTGCTCTGTCTCAGGCCCTGGGCTGGGGTCTTGTGCCGAGACGCATGACTCTTGCCCTTTTAGGGAAAAAGACTGTAAGAAAGCACCCTGCTTTAAAGTCCCTTGGGAGTCCCATCCCTGGAGCTTCAGATTCAGCAGTTCTCTGCTGGGGCTTGAGAGTTTCTCACAAGCTCCCCAGTGATACTGCTGCTGCTGCTCCAGAGAGAAATAATGAATGATTTGTGTGTTTTGTCTTTTCAAAACTGTCTCTGTGGTTGCTGCTGACTTTTACAAATAGAAAAATCAGTTATTTAAGACTTAAAAAAAAGAACGGTCCTCCGAAATGACTCCAGTGCCCTGGATATGGTCCTCTGTTGAGGGACATCAGCTCCCATGATGTACATGTCTCCTATTTGTTCATGTAGTCCCCCATCATGAGCTTGCATGTCCTCTGCACTTTCCCCTGGCTCATCCTGAGCTTTGGGGTCACTCAGAGCCCCACTCCCTCCTTGTCACCAAGTCCTTTAGGTGTGACTGCAGAGAGAATAAGTGAGATGCTAGTAAATAGCCTGGTGAGGATTTGAACACAGGCCCCTCTGGAGGCTGGCGTAGCTTAGAGATGCCGGCTGGCCTGCACTTCCTGAGTGCTGTTTCCTTTAAACTGCTTTAATCTGCTAGCTGAAACAGCGTGTGGACCCCTCACTTCCTCCTTTCTTTTAACTGGTGTGATCATTGACTGATCCACTTCCTCCTTTTCCACTTTTAGTTTTGTCCACTTGGCTTGGTGGTGGGGTGGTGAGTCTGTGAGTGGGGGTGGGGATCCTGGTGACTATTCCCGCTGAATAGGGAAGAGGCTGTGGTGGCAAGTGAGGACTGACCCTTCAGTTGATCATGGGAATGGGACAGTGTCTGTTGGGGTTTGGAGAAACAGATACATGTCCCCTCTGTCTTCTCCTAAGTTCAGGACCATCTGAGAAAGAGACCCATGAGTCAAGTAGATGGACATTAAAACCTCAGGGAGCTTTCATTCTGAGAACTGGCCTAGAGGGTAAACCTTCCTAACCCTTCCCCTGTACTAAATCGGCCTTCCCAGTCTCAGGGGCCCCTGGACAACCCTGGGTCTTCCCCTTTAGGGAGCCACCCATTTTCCTTGGGGAAAGGGAGGCTCAGAGGGCTGGTGAACCCAGTTCTCTAGACTGTGTCCCCCTCGCCAGGGCTTGCAGAGTTGTTCTTTTCTTTCAGGGGCCCCCTGTCCATCAGCATTGTCCTTGGGTGCTTTCTTGGGCTCCACAGGGATGCCTTTGGCAGGCCCTTCCTCCTCATGACTCAGTTTCTCTCTCTCTTTTTTTTTTTTTTTTAATTATATTGTTGTTGTATTACATCCATCCCTTTTTTGTTCCCCTCTGTCCCCCTCCCCACCCACCCATTCCCTCCAAAGTCAATCCCACCTGTTGTCCATGTCCATGGTTCCTTTATACTAGGTTCTTGTCTAAACTGCTCCCCTTCCTTGCCTCTGCCTCCCCCCCCCCTCGCCCCCACAACTCCCTTCCCCCTAACCACTGAAGGCCTATTCACTGTATTCATATATTCGGTTCTGTTTCAGTTTCTCTTTGAAGTGTACAATCTTACTTAATCCATTCAATCACTAAGAGTAGATACTCCGTTTGTAACTCAGTTTCCACAGTTATCAATAGACAGTAATTACCCAGTTTCTTCTGCTAGGTCTCCCCACTTACCCCTTTCACTTCGTTTCACATTTGTATGTCTTTTTGTGGTTTGTGTGCATTTATTCAGTTAACATTTGTTGGGAGCCTGCAAGATGCTAGGCCCTGTGCTGGGTGGCGGGGGGATACATCAGGAAGCAAGTGTCTTCCAGACACTCACACTGGCTGTGAGAGACAAAGTGTTAAATGAAAGAATTGCAGATGTACTCATGGTGACCAAGGGGAAGTGAGGCATGACAGAGGTGGTCAGGAGCTGCTCTGAGGAAGTGAGGTCACCCCTTCACTTAAAACCCAAACCCAGATTCTTTACTCAGCCCTCCAAGGCCCTTGGTGGTTGATCCCTATTTCTCTACCGTCATCTTAGCCCTGTAGCTACCCTGGCTCCTTGCTGTATCTTGACACACTGAGCTCTTGGCAGCCTCTGGGCCTTTGCACACACCGTCTTCTCTATCTAGAGTAATTTCTCTGTGGGATCTCTTTGCATGACTGTTCCTTCTTGCTTCAGCTCAAGTAGCCCTGTTTTACAGGTAGCCTTTAATACAGTATTACTTTATCATATTATCCAGGTACTTTATTTTTATCTTCATAGCACTTAACAGTATTTGAAGTTTTTTATTTGTTGGTTTACTATGTGTTTCCCCAGTGAGACTTGGGGCTCCATGCAGAAGATACAGAAGAGGCCACATTAGCCTTGGTCACCACTGTTCCTCTCCACCCCCATGCTTGGCACAGAGCCTGGTACATAGTGGCACTCATAAATGTTTTCTGAGTGAGCCTCTTTCCAGTGTCTTGGGTTCCTATTGCTGCTGTAACAAATGACCATAAATTTAGTGGCCTAACTCCAGGTTATTACCTTATAATTCCGGAAGTCAGAAGGCTGCAAATGAAGGCGTTGGCAGGGCTGCTTTCCTTTCAAAGGCTCTGGGGGAGAGTTCCATCCCTTTTCCAGCTTCCAGAGGCCACCTATGTTCCTTTGTTAATGGCCATTCCTCCAACTTCAAAGCACATTGCTCCATCCTCTGCTTTCGTCATCACGTCACATTGCCTTCTCCCCTTTTGAGCTCCGTGCCTCCCAGTTATAAGAGCCCTTGTGATTACAGATAATCCAGGAACATCTCCCAGTTTTGAGATCCTTAACTTAATCACATTTGCAAATCCCTTTTGCCATGTAAGGCAACATATTCACAGATTCTAGGAATTAGACACAGCCGACCTTGGAGAGGGGGCGTAATTCAGCTAACCACACCAGACCCCCCGACCCCACTCCTGGGTGCCTAGGACCAAGTTGGTTGTGGCCTGCACAGGGCCTAGTGACCTGATCGCCCCTTCTCCTTCAGGATGAGATCGAGGAGCTGCGTGCAGAGATGCTGGAGATGCGGGACGTCTACATGGAGGAAGATGTGTACCAGCTGCAGGAGCTGCGCCAGCAGCTGGACCAGGCCAGCAAGACCTGCCGGATCCTGCAGTACCGGCTGCGCAAGGCCGAGCGCCGCAGCCTCCGGGCCGCTCAGACTGGCCAGGTGGACGGTGAGCTCATCCGAGGCCTGGAGCAGGACGTCAAGGTAAGCCCAGGGC
Organism: Noctilio leporinus; assembly: GCA_004026585.1. NCBI lineage: Eukaryota > Metazoa > Chordata > Mammalia > Chiroptera > Noctilionidae > Noctilio > Noctilio leporinus. Next base: position 144,328 of record PVIW01002213.1, read on the forward strand.
ATTTCCGCAACTTTCATGGGTGCCCTTGTTGTGGGGTGGGCCCATGAACCTGAATGGGGCCTAGGTCAGCCTGCTGCTCACTCCTCGTGCAGTCTTGGGCACTTCTCTGAGCCTCAGCCTCATCTGTAAAATGGGAATCCCTGATGAAGAACTGACAGGCCAGGGATAACCCAAAGCGATGTACTGTGAATCCTACTAACAGTGGCTGCTGTGTGAGTAGCAGCCTTACACCTGGTGCTGGGTTCCGAGTTGTCCCTGCACGGTTCCACAGAGGTTTCTTTATGGCACTAATAAATGGAGAGAAGTGAGGGCCGGGAGTTGGATTGGGCTGGTTGAAACCTTGGCTCTCATATGCCCTAACTTTGTGATTTTTGAGCAAGTCACCTGAGGTTGTTTTCTCAGCTATGAAATGGGTGTAAGGGCAGCCCCTGCCTCACAGGACTCTGTGAGGGTTGGATGAGATATGGGGGTTAAAAGTCACCATAAGCACCTCAAAATGTTAGCTGTTATTATTCCCATTTTCCAGATGAGGAAAGTGCGGCTCAGAGAAAGGAAGTACCTGTCCATGGTCAGTGACACTATAATCTGGCAGAACTCTCATTCATCAGTCTCCCATGCCTCTGCCTGACCTTCTCTGTCTCCCTCAGTGAGCCAAGGGGGTGGCTTGGAAACCTGCAGGTGGGTCCTCTGGAAGAGGGGTCCACCCTGCTCCAATGAGCCCTGGTCAGGGGCTGAGACCTTGGTGGGGCAGGACTCAGCTCCCTGTTCTCAGAACTCAGCCCAGTGCAATCAGGGAAATGTAGGAACTGGAGGTGGGGCATCTGGTGCAGCCTGGGGCCCCTGGGGAGTCTTCCTGCAGGGGTAACATCTGAGCTGAGACCTGAGGGAGAAGGGACATGAGTCAGGAGGTGGGACATGAGTCAGGAGGTGAAGGAGGACTGCTGGAGAAAGCATTCCCTGGAAGGGCAGAGGAGGGGACCAGTGAGTGCCAGTTGCATGCAGGCTGCCGGAGACTGTCTCATGTGCACAGGGGATGATGGTTTGTTGTACCCATGAGAAAACTGATCTCAGCAAGATTATATCTCCCAGTCCAAACTGATCTCAGCAAGATTACATCTCCCAGTCCAAAGTGCGCCTCTCCCTGAGAGGGCAGCTCTTGGGACAAATGGTGACACAAGTACTCAAGAGCCTGACACTGGGTTGGGAGAGAGTGGGGTGAGGAAGAGCCTGGGCAGCTCAAGGGAATCTCCAGTTTGGGCCCAGGTAGATGGGGATTTCAGTCAGGGACACCTCGGCCTTAGGGAGGAGAGGAAGGATGGAGGATCTCTGTGGCTGGGCGCAGGCCATCTGGGTTGCCAGGGGCCTCTGTGGGAGGAGTTGAGAGCCGCTGGCGTCTGCTGTGTGCCTGCCTGCAGTGATGAGAGGGGGGGCTCAGCCGTCTGGGCGGAGGGGAGGGGGAGTAGAAGGCTCCTTGTGTTAGGATTTGAACTAGCCAATCAGCGTTAGTCTTGCCCCCTTTCCCCCCCACCCCCCTTTCAGCCCTTGCAGCTGGAGCTCTGAGCTCATCCACACAAGCCTGGGCTGGATTCCTCTGGCCACCTCACTTAGCCCCATGTACTGGGGATGTTTTGGGGTGTTTTGAAGAGCCTCAAAATGCAGACTTCCCTAGCATCTCCAGGGAGGGCTGGTGGACCTAGGTGGGGAGGGGTTCTGGGGCTGCCTAGAAGGGAATCCAGGGGGATTCTGTGACCTGCTCTGCTAGCTCCTTGGCCCATGCCCCAACTAGCCCCTACCTCTTAGGTCTTGGGGCCTCAGTTTCCCCTTCTGTTAAACTTAAGGCTTAGATCAACTGAATCTCCAGGGCCTTTGCAGCTCCATTGGTTTCACTGAGCAGGTAGGTTATTGGTGAGGGCACCATGAATGAAACCTCAGGCCTTGGTCCTCCACCCCAGCCCCCTCCCCTTCCCCACCCTACCCCCATCTCACCACTCCTTGCCAGGCTTTCTTACTCTCTGCTGGTCCTCATAGTGGACAAGGCCCACAGAACCTCAGCAGAACATTGCTCAGCATGAGGGCAGGGCCAGGGGCCAGAGACCTTCTCTGCCAGTTGCTTGCTGTGTGGTCTTGGGGAAGCTCCTACACATCTCTGAGCCTCAGTTTCCCTATGTGGAAAATGGAGGTAAATCTGGACCCTACCTGTAGAGATTTTTGTGAAGATGAAATTAAATAACTTGGCCCTGGCTGGTGGCACAATGGATAAGGCGCTGGTTTGCAAACCCAAAAGTTGCTGGTTCGATTCCCAGCCAGGGCACATACCCAGGTTGCAAGCTAGGTCTCTAGCCAGGTCAGTAGCTGGAGGCAGATGCCTCTTTCCCTTCCCCTCTCTCTACAAATAATTAATGAATCTTTATTATTTTTTAAAGCTTTATTTATTTGTTTTTAGAGAGAGAGAAAGGGATGGAGAAAGAGAAGGAGAGAAACATCAGTGTGTGGTTGCCTCTCCTGCACCCCAACTGGGGACCTGGCCTGCAACCCAGGCATATGACCTGACCGGGAATCAAACCTGCGACCCTTTGGTTCACAGGCTGGTTCAGTCCACTGAACCACACCAGTCAGGGCAATAATAAATCTTAAAAAAAAAATTAAATAACTCAAGGAAAGAGAATGCTAAGCACAAAGTCTGGCTCTGGGCGCTCAGCAAATGAGCTGGTGTTGGTTGTGGTGTTATTGTTCAGGAGAACTTAGAAGGCATGAACGAGTAGGACAAGTGGCTGGGGCAGGGGTGGGGAAGGAGAGGCCAGGATTTCCACTGCAGGGGATGCCTGGGATGGAGAAGGATCACCTGGCTGGCTTGTTCACAGCGTAGGTTCCCAGGCCCTACCCTCAAGGCCTGGGACCCTATGGAGAGTGTCAGGTTCCTGAAACTGGGGTGTTAATTTCTACCTGAAGGGACTCCAGTGGGAGGCCCAAGACACACCACTGAAATGTTTCCTTTCTTAGAAACAGATGGTGCTGGAGAAAAAGTTCTGGCTTTGGGTTTAATTCCTGGGTGACCTGGGCAGGTGACTCTGTTTTTGACCTTCAGTTTCCTCATCTGTAAAATGGGAATGACATTCTGACTTCCTGGGAGGATTTAGCCACACAGAGTTCAGATGCTGCCCTGCAGGGAATGTCCTTAGAGAGAGTTCCCATTCTCTCACCCAGAGGATTCAGAATGGTAGGGACACCCTGAGACCCAGGAGCCGAGGGCGGACAGGCCAATCAGTGAGCAAGCAGGGGTGCTGGGGCCGGGAGGTTGCTGGCAGCATTTGGCAGGAGCCAAGCCCCAGTGCTGTAAATAGTGACCTCATGACTGAGGGCATTTGTTTGTGCTTTGGGGACTTGCCCTGGTTTCCGGAAGCTGCAGCTGCTTCTCCCCTGTTAGTAGCTCAGCCCCCCTACCATGGGAGGAGTTGGAAGGGTCAGGAGATGATCCAGTGAGACAAGCAGGTGGGGCCCTATGAGCACCTGACAATGTGAGCTCACTGTTGGGCTTACTATTGATATATTTATTGTTGCTGTTAATATATTGTGTCATCCAGCTTCAAGCCAACAGCAGGGTCAGTCAGGTTGAGAGCAAGACTCTAGAGTTGACCCTATCTCATTTCCAGTGTTGGGTCTGTCACTTCCTAGCTGTGAGACCTTGGGCAAGTGGCCTTTCCTTTCTGAGCCTCAGAGCGGTGATAATAAAGCCCTTCCTGAGAGGGTGAAAGGCACATGATGGGTCCTTAGGAAGTGACAGCTAGTTTTATAATCACCTGTGAGAGCTGAGGGGGCTTAGGACCACTGAGGCTTGGGGGTGGGAGGGGACAAGCCCAGGCCACAAAGTTCTTGCCTTTCAGGCCAGCGTGCTTGCTCTTTGCTCCTATTAGGCTGCCTGCCAGCCAGGGCACAAGGCTCTGGGATCTGAGATTAAGGGCTCTTTTGTCCGCATTGGAATTCTGTAAGCTGCCTGGAGTTGGGCTTTTCAACATAGCACCCCTCCAGTGGGGAGCACACATGTAGTGGATCCCATGGGGAATAGGGCAGAATGCAATTAGGGACTCATGGAAGGGACAAAATTGACCAGGTTAGTCAGGAACCCAAGAGGATCCAGGAATCCATGTGAGTTATGACTTCTTGGTGAGAAGCCAGTCACCTCCTCAGGTTGAGGCTATGGGGGTTGGGAGCCGAGCAACCCACCAGGGGGAGAGGAGCTGATCCAGGTAGGAACATAATTGGAAAGGAGCCCTGGCCCCCAGCAGCTGCCCCCTCATTTTAGTCCCTGGACAGTGGGTGGGGTGGGTGCTTGTGGGGAGCATCTCTAGTCAAGCTAGGACAGCTGCAGCTCCCATGTTTTAGTTATTCACGCCTTCATCTTTCTCCCTTTTTGCTGCTTGTAGCCTTGGGTTTGTTCATCCAATAAGCATTTATTAGGCATTTAGTGTGGGCCAGACCCTGCACTGCTGCCGGGACACATAGTTATGAGGGGCCTAGGCGTGGTCTGAGGCCTTGACTTTGGACCCACCACTCCTGCCCCAGGGCCTAAGCAAGATGAATGACTGGGTGAATGAAGTGGTGATGAGGACCGGGGCTCACTGGGTGACTCAAAAGCCCCAAGCTGGCAACCATGGCCAGGAGCCTGGGGCTGAACATTTCCAGCAAAATCCCCAACTTCAAACTGAAAGGGAGGTTTGGGGGTACAGGGCCATGTCGGATAAAATCAGTACACAGTATGCATTCAAAATGGTTATGTTTCTTGAGCACCTACTATATTCCAGCCACCAGCCCAAGCAGTACATCATTCACTTCTCACAGCAGCCCTTGTGATCAGCTCCTTTTACTGGTAACCAAACCGAGACCTTCGGTGGTTAACTTGACATGAGTCACACATTCAGTGAGTGCTGGAATCAGGCTTGGGTTCAGTTTTCTCACCTGCAAAGTCCTGGTTCTGACACTGAGGGATTGAGCACCCCACTTAGTGAATGAGGAAAGCTTGGTGGCCTAGTGAGGCTGTGGGAGGATCCTCATGGGCCACTTTCTCGGCTGTCTTGGGAGATCTTCAGGGACAGAGAGGCAGTGGGCAACGGAGGCAGGGAGAGGCACTGTTGAATTTCCTTTCTGGCCGTTGTTTTTCCTGGCCTGCCTCGCATACTGCCAAGGGGTCTGTGCCGAGCTGGGCCAGGGCCCAGGCAGAGGGCAGAGCCAGGGAGAGCCCTGTTTCCTTCCGGCAGGGAGGAGGTGCCATGGTCATTTCCGAAACTGGCAGGCATGGGGAGCTGGGCTGCCTGCCGCACTCTTGCTGGGCAAAGACATTGTTACCGCCCCTGGAGGCCTGGCTATGCTGGCCCCTCAACCAAATGCCTGGGACTCCCCCAACTCGGCCCTCAATAGCTTTGTGTGACCCTGAGCAGTCACTTGCACTCTTGAGCCTCTGTTTCCTTGTCAGTAAAATGGGGACATAATTAGGATGAAGATGAATGAATCTGGCACATAGTAGGTATTCAACTAATGGTAGTGCCCAGCCCACTTAGGGCTGGTTGTGATTTTCCAGTTAAGAAGGGCCCTCCTCATCCCCAGAGGTCCCCTTTCCTGGCCTTTCACCTCAGCCAGCTGGGGACAGACAGGACAGAGGGTGTCCTCAAAGAAATTAGGTGCTGTTGTTGTAGAGTCCTAGAGCCAGGATTGGAATTTGCAGCTCTGTTAACTCCTTTCTGCAAGGGTGACTTGGACACCTGCCCAGGCTTTGTCATTTGGGGCATGCTCTATGTCCCAGATGATTGGAAACAGGCCCCAGAGGCACATTGTGACCTCCAGCAAGTCCTGCCCCTTTCTGGGCTTCAGTTGCTTAAAGCAGCAGCCCCCACTCACCCACACTCACTGCATAGGCAGTGGGCCAGGCCTTTTGTGCAATAGCTGATTCTGTCCTGTTGGTCCTGTGAGGTTGGAGCTATTATTGTTGTACCCAGTTTGCAGTTAAGAAGACTGAGGCACAGAGTGGGAATATGATTTGCCCAGGGTCACTTGGTCACTGGCAGAGATGGGATGTAAATGGCTCTGGGGCTGCCCATCTCTATCTGTGTTTCTCTTCCTCTAAAATGAGTTCCTGGCCCAGCCATAGGCTTTTATGGGGATTGGCAAGAGGGTGGCCAGGAGAGGCTTCTGGAAGTGTTAAAGGGCCCCATGTAAACTAAAAGGCATTCCTAAGAACAGAAAGGGCCTGTATAGCTTTCAGGGGGATGAACATAGGGTGTCTGGGTTTGGATTTTGATTCTAATACTTCCTGGCTGTGTGACCCTTGGTGAGTTACTTAACCTCTTTGTGCCTCTGTTTCCTCCCCTGCTAAGTAGGCTTGATGAGAGAAACTGCCTGCCCAGGGGTTGCTCTGTGGGCCAGAAGGGCTGGCCCCTCAGCCTGCCCATTGCCCTGCTTGTCGCCCACCCTTGCTTAGGTCTCTAAGGACATCTCCGTTCGGCTGCATAAGGAGCTCGAGGTGGTGGAAAAGAAACGGGCGCGCCTGGAGGAGGAGAATGAGGACCTTCGGCAGCGGCTCATCGAGACTGAGCTGGCTAAGCAGGTGCTGCAGGCGGAGCTGGAGCGGCCCAGAGAGGTGAGGGCCCTGTCCTTCTCGGCAGGGCCGGGCTGGGGGCGGTGGGCTTGTCAGCTCCAGCCACTCTGCACAGTTAGGCCTCCCTGGCAGAGCTGTTCATTCGTTCTTCCAGCACACATTTTCCGAGGACCTACTGTGTACACTTTGTGCTGGCCACTAAGGACCCAGTGGTGAATAAGGGATATTCGGTTCTTCTTCAGGGAGCCCACAGATTAATGCAGGAGACCGTCACCCATCACAGAACCATAGCTATGGGAGGATTAACTGAGCAGACATGCAGCCGTGCGCAGCATGGGGTTGGCCTTCTGTGCGTTAGTGTCCTTGTACATAAAATGGAACAACGATGCCCCAAGCCATTGTGAGAACAAGCTGGGATAACTTATGTGTACATGCCTCAGGGACTGCCAGGCACTGCCACTCAGTGCAGTGCTGGGGGGGTCAGTATATGTAGACACTTTCTGATATGACCCCCAGATGCCAGCCTCTCAATCTTTGATCGTGTCAGCCCCTCCACCTAGCATGTCCTTTCTTCCTGCTGTTAGAAACCATGCTGGACACTTCTCTCAACAGTTATCATAAAGACCCCATGACATTAGGCATTTTATGGATAAGAAAAGAGCCCCCAAGAGAGGGATGGATCCCCTCAAGGTCACACAGGGCTCTGCACAATGCCGATCGGAAATCATCAGCCTCGGTGACCCCTGAAGGCTGGAATTCTCTAGATTCCAGGGGACTGTGTTCCAGGCAGCCTGGTGTAGCTTCTGGCTTTAGCAGCAGGGCTGGGCCTCAGCTGCCTGGCTGCTCACGAGATATCCTAGCACATTGTTCTGGGGGACACTCCTCACCTTCCTCAAGGGCAGGCATGCCAACGTTCCAGGACTGAGACAGCCACGGCCCTGAGCCAGCGCAGCCCTCCAGCTGCCCTTCCCTCGGAGCGTGTTGGTGTGATGTGCCAGTGTCTTCTCAGTGGGAGTGTTTGCTGCAAAGGGCAGCTGTGGAGATCTGCCTCTCTCCGGGGCTGGGTGGGAGGCCCTGTCTCTCAGGCAGCCTCCTGCTGCCCAAAACCTGGCCCAGAACACAGGGCATCTTCTTCACACATCTCGTTGCAGCCACCTGTGGTAGTGAAAAGGGGAGACAATCTGAGAAAGTGCCTTGGAGGTCAGCTTGTTCCTGTGGTGAGGGAGTGGAAAGTGAGGCCCAGAGAGGGACAGCAGGTTGCCTGAGTTTACCCAGCCTTTCCTTGGTGGAGATGTGGTTGAGGCCCTGGAGCCACTTCCCCTCTCTTAAGTCTCAGTTTCTTCTTCTGTGACATTAGGGTTAAAACATTACCCAGTTTACGAGGTTGTTTATGATTATTAATAAGATTGGGTAACCATAGAACAGTGTGAAGAAGTTGAAAAGAATAAGCTGCCCTGGCTGATGCGGCTCAGTGGATTGAGTGCTGCCCTGCAAACCAAAGGTTGCTGTTCGATTCCCAGTCCCGGCACATGCCTGGGTTACAAGCCAAGTCCCCAGATGGAGGCACGCAGGAGGCAACCACACATTGATGTTTTTCTCACTCTCTTTCTCCCTCCCTTCCCCTCTCTCTATAAGTAAGTAAGTAAATAAATAAACAAACAAACAGATAATCTTTTTTAAAAACCCACAGAATAAAGCAATGTTGCAGTTTCTGCAAAAGTTAAACATTGAATGATGAAATAAACCAGCAATTCCACTTCTGGGTCTATAGCCAAGAATTGAAAGCTGGGACACAAACAGATGTTTGTATCCCCATGTTCGTAGCAGCATTATTTACAATAGCTAAAAGGTGTAAGCACCTCAAATGTCTTATCAATGGGTAAAAAACATAGTGTATACATACAATGGCCTATTGGTCAGGAAGGAAATTCTGACACAGGCTACATGGATGAACTTTAAAGAAATGATGGAGCCCTGGCTGGTAGCACAGTGGTTAAGGCGGTGGCCTGCGAACCCAAAGGTCTCAGGTTCAGTTCCCCAGCCAGGTCACATAACCAGGTTGCAAATCAGATCTCCAGTCAGGTCTGTGGCTGGAGGCAGGTGAAACGCAACCATACATTGATGTCTCCTTCCCTCTCTGCCTCTCTCCCTTCCTCTCTCTCTGGAAATAATAAGATCTTAAAAAAAAAGAAAGAAATGATGGTAAGTGAAATAAGCCAGACACAAAAGGACAAAGATTATGATTCCACTTATATGAAATATTTGGGGTGGTCAGATTTATACAGACAGAAAGTAGAATGGTGGTTACCATGGACCAGAGGGCAGGGGAGTGGGGGTTGGTATTTAATGGGCACAGAGTTTCAGTTTGGAATGATGAAAAAGTTCAGGAGATAAAAGGTGGTGATCATGTACAACAGTGTGAATATACTCAATGCCCCTGATTTGTACACTCGAAAATAGCTAAAAATGGTAAATTTTGTTCTGTATATTTGATCATGATAAAATAGAAAATACATTAAAAATGGTAAATTTTTTGAGCTGTTTTGTTAAGCTTGCTTCTTTAAAAAAATAGTAAATTTTATATTAGGTATAATTTACCACAATAAAAATAAATAAGGTAGAAATGTACAGTTGACCTTTAAAAATCACAGGTTTGAATCACACAGGTCTGTTTATACTTGAATTTTTAAAAAAATTTTATTGTTGTTGTATTACATCCATCCCCTTTTTGCTCCCCTCTGTCCCCCTCCCCACCCACCCATTCCCCCCAAAGTCAATCCCATCTGTTGTCCATGCCCATGGATCCTTTATACTAGGTATATACTTGAGTTTTTTTTTTCAATAAATACTGTGAATGTACTTTCTCCTTTTTATGTTTTTCTTAATAACATTTTCTTTTTTCTAGATTGCTTTGTTGTAAAAATACAGGATATAATACATATAATGTATGTGTTCATCAGTGGTTTATGTTATCAGTAAGGCAGTTGATCAACAGTAGGCTGTTAGTAGCTAATATTTTGGGGGAGTCAAGGTTATATATGGATTTTTGACTGCATGGGGGCAAGTCAGTGAGTGCCCCAGACTCCTTTGTTGTTCTAGGATCAGCGTTATAACTGTGTATATTGACATGGAAAGCTCTCCAAGGTACATAGTTAAGCGGGAAAAGAAAGTTATGGAAGTATACACATTGTGCAAGCCCACTGATTATTTTTGAAAAGCCCTACAAAGCAAACTGGTATATATGCAAATGCATAACAAAAGTCTGGGGAAAAAACCACTGAGCTGAAGGATCAGAAGGAGTGGGAGTAGGGTGAAGAATGACTTTTGCTTTTATATTACTAGTGCTGTAGTTAGGTTTGTTTGTTTTTTAACAATAAGAATGTATTTGAGTGTTTGTGAAATTTTACATGAACTCAAGCATGTAAAGGGCCTTTCGTAGTGCCTGGCACACAGTAGGTGCTCAGGAAACTGAAGGCAATATCAGCAAAGCTGGTCTAGCCCTCTCTGTGGCTTACCCTTTGGTGTCTCAGGACCTGGGCAAGGAGGCGTGGCCATGTGTTTATTTGCTGACTGTCCTTTCCCTCCTCTCTCTCCTGACATGGTTTCTATGGAGACAAGGGTGCCCTAGCAGTTCTTCTGCCAGAGCATCATCAAGATCTAGTTTGCCATCCTGACAGCTGTGGCAATGCTGTCCCCCTGCTGGGAACAGGATCCCCTGGCCTGAGCTGATGTGGTTGCTGTGGAGATTGCTCTTCACTAGGAGAAGGGAGAGTAGCCAGCCCTAGCCATGCCCTGTGGTGGCACTGTTGCCCAGCGGGCTGTAGCTCAAGAATCTGTAACACCAGCCTCGCCCTCGACAGTATCATGTTAACGCCATTTATTATAACATAGCTGCTGTGTCTGAGGGCTTGCTCTGTGCCAGGCACTGTACCAAGCATTTTGTGTATGTCCTCACATTGTATAACCACATCTTCCCGGTGTACGTAGTGTTGTCCCTATTTTATAGTCAGTAATCTTCCTGGTAATTTTTAAATTGCAATATAATCCACGTATCATAAAAGTCACCATTTAATTTATTTACCTTCACAATTTTAACTTTATTGATCAATTTTAAAGAGAGAGGAAGGGAGAGAGAGAGGGAGAGAGACATCACTTTGTTGTTCCACTTATTGATGCATTCATTGGTTAAGTCTTTTATGTGCCCTGACATAAAAGGCAAACCCATAACCTTGGTGTATAGGGACATTGCTTTGACCAACTGAGCTACCCGGTCAGGGCCAAAAGTTGCCATTTTAAAGTTTACAGTTCAGTGTTTTGAAAATATATTCCTAATATATTAAAATGGAACACTTCCATTGCTCCCAAAAGAACCCCTGTATCTGTTAACAGTCACTCCTCATTCATCCTTCCCTCTAGCACATGGCAACCACTAGTCTATTTTCTATCTTTATGGGTTCGCCTATTCTGGAAATTTCACATAAATGGAACCATGCAACATGTGAGCTTTTGTGACTGGCATCTTTCACGTAGCATAATGTTTTCAAGGTTTCTATCTATGTTGAAGCAGGTCACAGTATTTCATTCTGTTTTATGACCCATTGTATGGATGTAGCATATTTGTCTAGTAGCCATACTCATCAGCGGATAGATATTTGGGTTGTTTCGACTTCTTGGCTATTATGAATAATGCTGCTATGAACACGTGTATACAATACAGGTTTTTGTGCGAATGTTTTTATTTCTCTTGGGTATATACCCAAGAGTGGACTTGCTGTATATAGATAGGTCTGGGGAAAAAACAAAGATGGGATTCTAACTCAGGGCTCTCTACCTCCCACAGCCACATTGACTTTTATGGTGATACCGCTGCTGCCCTCCTTGCCCTCTCCAGGGGCCTTCCTAGGACCCTGCTGGGTTCTCAGTACATCCTATCTGGTACAGGCTTCTTGTGCTGATTCCCACTCTGGTGGTTAGGAAGGGTGCAGAACATGGGGTCAGATTGCCTGGGTTCATATCTTGGTTCTGCTGGTATTGTCATCTGATGCAGCTTAGTGGTAGTCTGTGTGGTGCATGGCAAATGTGCAGTTGGAGTCACATTGGCCTGTGTTGGAATTTTGACTTTGCCACTTATTTGCAAATAGCAGTAACACTGGGCAAATTATTTAATTCTTTGCTCATCTATAAAATGGGAATATTAATCCCTACGTCTCAGAGGTGTTTGTGAGAATGAGTGGAGATAAGGTGTGTCCAGAGAATAGGGGCTTGGTAAATACCGACTGTCATTATTATTACCCTTACAACCGTTGTGGTGGCTGTGGGTCTGGAGCAGCCTTTACCTTAGTTAAATCAATATGTCTCTGCTGCCTCTCACAAGGAGCTCTCTATATTGGACTGCCAGCTGCCCATGGAAGGAGCAGTTACGTTGCAAATCAACATGGGCAGTTGGCAACGTCTGTCTCAGTGACTTTTGATTTGGGGCTCATGCCTAAAGCACTGCTCTACCCCCCCCCCCCCCCCCCCCCCCCCCCCCCCCCCCCCCCCCCCCCCCCCCCCCACTGCCCTGTGATCTCCTCCAGCCATGAGCCACATGGCCTCCGCAGAGGAAGAATGCCTGTCTTTGAGAGGCACCTCCTCCTCAGGTCCGCCATAGAGTCAAGTTTGCACACACAGCACAGTCTGTTTTCAGTGAGACTTTTCCAAACATCCCCTCCAAGTTTGGTGAAAATCTACCTAGCTGTTTTGGCAGAAGGTTCATTTTAGTCCTTGAAGGTTGTTCTTGGCAGCGTGGAAGGTGTTAGAAGGCAGGGTGCCCCTCCAGCTGTGCTCAGGCCGCCTCTCTGTGTGGGCTAGAGGGGCAGACATGCTCATCTAGTTTCCTGAACTACAAAAGAGGACGCAGTTCCTGCTTCTATTAAGAGCCATTAGACCAAGAATGTTCGAAGGCGTCACCTTGCCTGCTCAAAAGTGGCCTCTGAGTTGCCGGGGGAGGTGGGGAGCCCCTGGTACATGCCAGGCCAGAGTGTGCCCTTGGGTCCTGCAGTGGGGACTGGGGTTCCTATTGGTGCCTGAGCTCTGCTCTGTTCTACCCTTCCACGGCCCAGGGCCAGAACCCCTGGGGGCTCTGCCAGCCCTTGGTTCCCTGAGGGGAGCCACGGACCCCAGGCTGCGTGCTTAGCTGCTGCTGTGCAGAAGGAGGAGCAGGTCTGTGTTCTGTGAGTCTTCCATGTTTTCCCTCCAGAGCCAGCGAGCTGTGTGGGAGCCCATGTGGCTTAGCTGGGATGGGGGAAGGGGCTGTTCCAAACGGAAAAGGCTGGAACCACTCAGGTCCTGAAAAGGTTTGCTGCTTGGGTCCCTTTCATCTGCCCACCGTCCTCACACCCTCCGTTTCTGGTGAGGTTCAAGCCACTCAGAGCTCACTGTTTGCCTGTTGGAAGGTGTACTTTTCTTGGGAACAGTACATTTTAAAAACATTTTACTATGAACTTTCCCCTGCCAGCCAACAGGTAAAATATGTTTAGTAGACAAAGACTAGAGATACATGCACATAAACCATAAGGGGGAAAAATTCACTTGTAACCCAGTATTCAGAGGGAGTTACTCTGGGTTAATTACCAAATCACTGTTTGGGTGAGAGATGTATGTACTTCCAGAATAGTTCTTCTGTTTGTACACACGCATGTATTAAAATGCGTATGGTGTATGTATATATACATTTTTTGTTTAGCTAAAAAAGTAATAGAAGCTCGGTGAAGCAAAACTACCGTTACAAAAGCACCTAAGGACGCCAGCATACCTCTGAGGTGTGTGCGTTGGGCCTCAGGCAAGAGAACTGTGAGGGGTTCACTGCATTCCTTTCTGCACTTTTTGAAGTTTGAATGTGTTATCCAGAGAAAAAAAAAAGAAATAGGAACAGCCATACATAAAAGAAAAGAAGAAAGCCTCACTCACCACCTCCCTCAACTCTGCTCCTTGCTTAGTCTAACCCATGATTAGCAGTTTGGTTTGTATCTTTTTTTGTTTTGTTTTTTTCATGGTTTGTATCCTTTTGAGCCTTTGTTTATGCTCATACACTGCATATTTCTCTCTCTATGTATTTTTAAAAATAAGGATGGGTTATATTACATGCACAGTTTCTACAACATACGAAATAATGTAGCACGAACAGACTGTTTTCTGAAATGCTGGATGTTTGGGGGTTTTCTTCTGCCTAAAGTGCTTATTATAAATGTCAAAGATCACAGAGTCAAGCAAACATAGGAAGGAAAGAAAGTCTAAAAGAGCACACCATCTATTTCAGTATTTTAAACACAGAACCAAAGGTCAAGAGGGATCTCCAGCCACCCAGCTGCTGTGGTTACCCTCAGGTTGGGTAGGAGAATGGGTCTCAGGGGCACAGAGGGTCTTTTGCTGTGTCAGCATGGTATAGATTTACAGCGAGGATGTATTTTTATATATTAATTTATTTAAAAAAATACGGCCCTGGCTGGTAGCACAGTGGATAAGGCGCCGGCCTGCGAACCCAAAGGTTGCAGGTTCGATTCCCCAGCCAGGGCACATGACCAGGTTGCAAACCAGGTCTCCAGTCAGGTCTGTGGCTGGAGGCAGGTGAAAGGCAACCATACATTGATGTTTCTCTCCCTCTCTGCCTCTCTCCCTTCCCCTCTTTCTAAAAATAATGAAATAAAATCTTAAAAAAATATATTGTGTAATTAAAAAATGTTGGAGAACTACATCTTCCCTTCCCCTCCCCTCCAAAACTTGGGAGGACAAAAATGCAACATGCAAGTTTCCTATGTCCCAGTAACAGCCTGGTGTCTGTTCCCAGGCTGTTTCCCCCAACGGGCGAACACATGTACAGAGACATTTTACATTTTTTTTTTTTTAAAGATTGTATTCATTATTTCTAGAGAGAAGGGCAGGGAGGGAGGAAGAAAGGGAGAGAAACATCAATGTATGGTTGCCTTTTACCTGCCTCCAGCTACGGACCTGGCACGAGTCCTGGCTTGTAACTCGTTATGTGCCCTGCAAACCCTTGTGTTCCTCGGGCAGGTGCTTATCCATTGAGCCACCAGGCAGGGCTACTTTTATATAAATGTTAACATGCTTTGTTTTTTAATAGCAACTTTGGTGAGATAATTTACATATTATAAAGTTGATCTTTTTAAAAGCACACAGTTCAGTGGTTTTAAGAGTATTCAGAATTATACAACAATCACCACTTTCTAATTCTAGAACATTATCATTACCCCAAAAAGAAACCCCAAACCCACCGTAGCCGCTCCATGTGCCCACTGGCAACCACTCCTCTGTCTACTTTCTGCCTTTGTGCTTTTTCCTATTCTGAACATTTTGTGGAAATGGAATCATACTGGCTTCTTTCACTTAGCATGTTTTCAGGGTACATACATGTTACCCTTTCTGTGGTTGAACAATATTCCTCTGTGTGGATATGCCACATTTTGTTTATCTTTCATCAGTTGGTGGACTCTTAGGTTGTAGATTTTGCTTCGCAGGTTCTTTTCCCTTACAAGATGTCTCAGAGACTTTACCATATCAGGGAATTTCACTCCCCCTCTGTCCTTTTTAAATGTCTTTAGGCTTTATATTATCTCATGCCTTTATATGTGTGGGATGGCTGGGGGGACCTCTCCGTGCCTTTGGACACCCTTTGCTCCCCCTTCCTGTCTCCCACTCCCTTCCTTCTGGGCCTTCTGCAGTGCTTGAAGAGGCTGTGGTCACCTAAACAATGGCTCAGTTTTATAGATGAGAAAACGGAATTTCTGGGAGAGGAAGGGATTCACCCAGGATCATAAACTCAGTGTTGTGGGGTTCCCAGTGTTCAGTTTCCTGCTAAAGTCACAGCCTCTTCCACATAGCTTTCTGATAAGCAAGCTCAGATCCTTGAGCCCACACCTCAACCACTCCAGGTGGGGGTCCCCCTTGTAGCACTCCCTTTCTGGGCCCCATTTGTGGGAAGGGCTCTTTGTGGGGGGACTTGCTGTGTGGCTTTCACCCCACCAAACAAGTCTTGGCATCCAGTGTCTGAAATATCAGCCTCTGCCATCCTGCCTCATTTGCATTTCAAAAAGTCTTTTTTAGATTTGATTGGACTTTAAGATGTACTTAGGAGCCTATCTGGGGTTCATCTTTCTTCCTGGCTCTGTGGTTTCTACCTGGGCTGCACATTAGAGTTGCTTGGGAAGCTATGTTGCAATACTGATGTCTGGGACCTACTCCAAACCAGTTTTATCAGAATCTCTGGGTGTGAGATTTTGGGCATCATTTTTTCCTTTTTTTGTTTGTTTTGTTTTTTAAGTTTCTAGGTAATTTGTGAAGTACACCTGATTGAGAACCACTGTGCTGCCTCATTGAAGAAGGCACATTCTGGGCCCTGGCTGGTAGCACAGTGGATAAGGTGCCGGCCTGCAAACCCAAAGGTTACTGGTTCGATTCACCAGCCAGGGCACATAACCAGGTTGCAAGCCAGGTCTCCAGCCAGGTCCATGGCTGGAGGCAGGTGAAAGGCAACCATACATGGATGTTTCTCTCCCTCTCTGCCCCTCTCCCTTTTTCTCTCTCTGGAAATAATAAAATCTTTAAAAAACAAAAGTCAAAAAAAAACTAAACAATGGGATTCTTAAAAAAAAAAAGAAGAAGATGAAGGCACATTCTCTCCAAGTCCTTAGAACTAGATCTAGAGATCTATGGCAGGAACTGGTCCCAGGTCAGCTATGTGTTTGCTCTTGGGACCTCGCTGTCACCTTCAAAAAGGACGGGCTTGAGTTATATCATTGTTCTCCCCTTCAGGGATGGGGTGTAGGAGTGGAGGTAGGAAGGGCATGTATTCAAGCCACACCAGATCATTCTCAAAAAATAACCTGCCCAGCCCTGACTGATGTGGTTCAGTTGGTTGGGCATCATTCCACAAAAGGAAAGGTTGCCAGTTGGATTCCTGGTCAGGGCATATGCCTGGGTTGTGGGTTCAGTCGCTGGTCAAGGTGCATATGAGAGGCAACTGATGAACGTTTCTCACGTCGATATTTCTCTCCCATTTTCTCCCGCCCTCCCCACCCTCTAAAATAAATAAATAAACAGGTAAATACAATCTTTAAAATAA
The DNA here is from genome assembly GCA_004026585.1 of Noctilio leporinus. Classification (NCBI taxonomy): domain Eukaryota; kingdom Metazoa; phylum Chordata; class Mammalia; order Chiroptera; family Noctilionidae; genus Noctilio; species Noctilio leporinus. Next base: position 161,031 of record PVIW01002213.1, read on the forward strand.
TACCTGCCTAATCTGAAAAGTCAGAAGCAACTGAAGTGAATCACCCCTCTCATGGGAAGAAATGTTCAGGGGAATCATGCGTCTAACTGAATGACTCGTAAACATGGAGAAACTTCCATAATAAATATTATTACCTCTTAACCTTTTCTCCTCAAATTCCCCTCCATTTGTAATCTTGCCAGAGATATGTGAACATTCCTGTTTCTCCATAGCTTCAGTAGAATATGTTGTAAGATGTTTGGGTTTTTGCCTTATAGGTGAGAAATGATATCTCAGTGTAGTTTTCATTTGCATTTTTCTGTTTAACAATGTTGAGCATCTTTCTGTGGTTAGGAGCCATTTACCATTCTTTTCCTGGGAACTGTTTTTCATAACACTACCTCATTCTTCTGTAGGTTTGTAAAGCTGTTTGCCTACTTAGGATATTAAACCTTTGTCAATGTTATGAATTGCAAATATCTTTCCAGTTTGTCGTTTATGTATTTTTTTAATTAAAAACATTTTCATTGATTTTTTTTTTTGGTGAGAGAGAATGGAACGGGGACAGAGAGAAACATCGATTTGTTGTTCCACTTACTTATGCATTTGTAGGTTGATTTTTTTTAACATGCCCTGACCAGGGATCGAACCTACAACCTTGGCATGTCAGGATGATGCCCTAACCAACAGAGTTACTCGACCAGGATTTGTCATGTATATTTTAACCTTTCTTAAGGTGTATTTTTTTTCTCTATATAGATTTTGCTTATCTGGTCAAATTGATTGCGTTTTCTTCCCCTATCGCTTCCAGATTTTTGAGTCATGATTATAGTTATAGTCTTATTTTACTTTAATTATTTGTTTATTTTGGAGATTTTAATTTTTATTTCCAGAGAGAGGGAAAGAGAGAGAGAGAAACATCAATGTATGGTTGCCTTTCATCTGCCTCCAGCTAGGGGCCTGGCTGGAGACCTGGCTAGCAACCTGATTATGTGCCCTGGCTGGGAATCAAACCAGCCACCCTTGGGTTCGGAGGCCAGTGCCTATACACTGAGCCACCACCCAGGGCTTTATTTCACTTTAATCTGCACACAGACTTTTACAATTTAAATTGAGATCAGTCCATCATCATTTCCAAAGCTCCTGTGGAATTAATGATTAGTTGCACCCATATTCATTCATTCTGAATTAAAAGTCCCATGAGAATGCCAATTCTATGAGGACAGGATTTCCTCTGACATGGAACTTTGCCTGCGGAGATTATTGGAAGAGTCACCTTGGGAATAACATCAGAAAACGAGGCAAACGGAGAAGTTGGAGTATGGTTGGGTTGTGGAGCCTTCACACCAGTGGCCAATCTCATGAGGAGTTGTCTCGAGTTGAGGCAGGGGAGCATGGACCAGTCAGTCATTGGATGTTGGCTTCTGGGAGGAGGACTCAGCTTCAAGGTCTCGGGTGGGAGGTGGGGGTGGGGAGATGGGTACCCTCGTCCTGAAGACAGGATCTGGTGGAGCACCACAGCATCCTCCCCAGATGCCCTATGTGCCTTGATCCCTGCTATGTTTTCTACACCAACTGCTAGCGTGTAATAGGTGCTCAGGAAGTCTTTGGTGAATGAATGAAAGACAAACAAGAACAGAAACCCAGATATCCAGGTCTTTACCCAGGCCAGCTGGATCTCAATGTGGTGGTGGGAGAGAGGGGAGGCACCCTGGGCAGGGTGTTCAGAATCATCTCCTCAAGTGCTTCTGGCCTATCCCCCATTGGCAGCCCAATGAGTGGTCTTGGGAGTCCCTCTGGCTCAGGAGTTGGTGTTGCTCAAGGCCTGGAGATGGCTGGGCTGGGTTGAAGATAGGGACCCTCCATGGAACTTCAGGCTCTGTGATTTCTCTTTGGATGCACGTAGTCCTTGTGAGCTTTAAATGCTGACTCTTTTTTTTTATTTATTTAAATCTCCCTCCAGCATTCATTGAAGAAAAGAGGAACCCGTTCCCTGGGGAAGACAGACAAGAAGCCTTCAGTGCAGGTACTTCCCCCACCGGCAGGTTTTAGTTTTAAGGCTCAAGGCCTAACTCTGGGTGGCCTGGGGAGGGAGGTCCCCAGAGATGCTCACCCCTCTCCATATTTTACCACATCCTTCCATCATTTTCTGAGCTTCACTGCCCACTTTACTTTCCCAAACTATGCTTTGAACCCATGGTTTTCACACACCCAGCTAGGTAAAGGGCTGTATGTAGCATAGGCAAGAAAAGAGATACAGTCATACTTTAATGGTCTTGTATTGTGAGCACTCTTCCTATATTACTGCATTTAATTCTCTCCATGACTCTGTGAGGGAGGGAATGTTATCTCATTTTATAAGTGAGAGAACTATTGTAGTAATGGTAGTAGTGGTAGTAGCAGCAATAGTCATCCTGGCAAAATGTTGTCTACTCCAGGAAGCCCTCCTAGATTCCCTAGCCTATATGTGGTGCCCCATCTTTGCTGCTGTATCTATTTCCCCCTCTCTGCTTCTCTCTGGACTCCTAGCTCCTTGAGGGTTAGAGCTTCCTCTGCTTCATTCCTATTTCTCCAGCACGTAGTTGGTGCTCCCAGAAATGTTGTGGCTGGTATTGAGTCTCCCAACACTAATCTTCCTGGGTCCTCTCTGTCCCTGTGCCCATTGGACCCCAGGAGGACAGTGCAGACTTGAAGTGCCAGCTGCACTTTGCAAAGGAGGAGTCAGCCCTCATGTGCAAGAAGCTCACCAAGCTGGTCAAGGAGAACGACAGCATGAAGGAGGAGCTGCTCAAGTACCGCTCCCTCTATGGTGATCTGGATAGCGCCCTGTCAGCGGAGGAGCTGGCCGATGCCCCCCACTCGCGAGAGACGGAGCTGAAGGTACATCTGAAGCTGGTGGAGGAGGAGGCCAACCTGCTGAGCCGCCGCATCGTAGAGCTGGAGGTGGAGAACCGAGGCTTGCGGGCGGAGATGGATGACATGAAGGATCACGGTGGCAGTGGTGGGGGCCCGGAGGCACGCCTCGCCTTCTCTGCACTGGGTGGCAGTGAGTGTGGGGAGAGCCTGGCCGAGCTGCGGAGACACCTGCAGTTCGTGGAGGAGGAGGCGGAGCTGCTGCGGCGCTCCTCCGCTGAACTCGAGGACCAAAACAAGCTGCTGTTGAGTGAGCTGGCCAAGTATCGCTCAGAGCATGAGCTGGACGTGACGCTGTCGGAGGACAGCTGCTCGGTGCTCAGCGAGCCCTCGCAGGAGGAGCTGGCGGCTGCCAAACTGCAGATTGGGGAGCTCAGTGGTAAGGTCAAGAAGCTCCAGTATGAGAATCGCGTGCTCCTGTCCAACCTCCAGCGCTGCGATCTTGCCTCCTGTCAGAGAACACGGCCAATGCTGGAGACGGATGCTGAGGCGGGGGACTCTGCCCAGTGCGTGCCCGCTGCCCTTGGCGAAGCCCATGGCCCCCATGCCACCCGACTCTGCAGAGCCTGGGAGGCCGAGGCACTGCCTGGTCTAAGGGAGCAGGCTGCCCTGGTCAGCAAGGCCATTGATGTCCTGGTAGCCGATGCTAACGGCTTCTCAGCCGGCCTCCGCCTGTACCTGGACAATGAGTGTGCTGACTTTCGGCTGCATGAGGCTCCCGACAACAGTGAGGGCCCCAGGGACACCAAGCTCATCCATGCCATTCTGGTTCGGCTGAGTATGCTCCAGCAGGAGCTGAACGCCTTCACGCGGAAGGCGGACGCAGTCCTCGGGAGTTCTGCCAAGGAGCCACAAGAGCCCTTCTCATCGCTGACCCCCTTGGGGTCCCAGGGGCCCTCCAAGGAAATTCTTCTAGCCAAAGACCTTGGATCAGACTTCCAGGTAAAATGTCACAGGACCTGTTACTTTTTTTTTTTTTTTTTTAATAGAACCATTTTTACAGAGAAGCACACAAAGCACAGGTATAGAGTTTAGGATTTTCCCAAGGTGAGCTCATTCATATACTTATTGCCCAGAACAGGAACTAGAACACGACTGACACCCCAGAAGCCCCTCCTCATGTCCCCTTCATGCCCCAATGCCCACTCCCGAGGGTAGCCTCTTGATTCAGTTTTGTCTTTCTTTGAGCTTTATATAAATTGACTCACATAGTACACACTTGTGCTGGTCTTCCTTCACACTATTTATTTTATTTATTTATTTTTTAAGATTTTATTTATTATTTTTAGAGAGAGGGGAGAGGATAGAGGCAGAGTGGGAGAGAGATATCAACATCAATGTATGGTTGCCTTTCACCTGCCTCCAGCTACGGACCTGGCTGGAGACCTGGCTTGCAACCTGGGTATGTGCCCTGGCTGGGGAATCGAACCAGCGACCTTTGGGTTCCCAGGCTGGCACCTTATCCAGTGTGCCACCAGCAGGGCTACCTTCACATTATTAACTTTGTTGTTGGATGTGGCAGTAGTTTATTAATTCTCATTACTGGATACGATCAAATTGAGTGAGTATGCCACAATTTTCTTACTTATTTACTATTGATAGATACAGGTATTAATTCTGAAGCTATCATTTTTCCAGGTTGCCCTTTCTTCTTGTTCCTCTTGCAATTTTATATTTTAAGACAAGTCTTATTAAAACAAAGAACTTTTGCTCAGGTCCTATGTAAAGGCAAGAAACTTGGTTTTCTAATGGTTATGAACTTGTGGCCTTAATGTCTATAAAATACTACCTATAGCCCTGGCTGGTGGCTTAGTGGATAGATGTTGGCCTACGAACCCAAAAGTCGCTGGTTCAATTCCCCTAAGAGCAGTGGGATGGGTCTTTCCATGTCTATACAGAGAGACTGAGCTCTTCTTTTCCACAACTGCAGTGTAGCGGTACCATGCTTTTCTTCAATCAGTGTCCTATTGACTTGTCTTGTCTTGCTTTTTTAAGCAAGCAGGCTGCACCATGTTAAGTCACTCTCTGGTTCTTCTTGAGGTAGGAATGAGCTAGGGCTACACATAGGGTCGGACAGTTGAGGCTGGTTAGAGGTTTGTGCATAAAAATAGACATTCACAAAATCAGTGTTTCACCTACCAGTTTACCTAGTCATTTATCCTTTTAACAAACATTCATTGAATGGTTGCAGGGCTGGATTTGGGCTACCGAGGTGAATCCACCTGGGTCCCAGCCCTCAGATGGGTGATCAGAGCCTCTGATGGAGCCCAGAAGCCAGGGGTGGGGCTGTTGCTGGCACCCTTCATGCTGGTCTCCATGGTTATCTTTGGTCTCTTCTGCTTGTGCCTCTGGGTGCAGCCGCCTGACTTCAGGGACCTTCCGGAATGGGAGCCCAGGATACGAGAGGCCTTCCGTACTGGCGACTTCGACTCCAAGCCGGACCCCAGCCGGAGCTTCAGGCCTTACCGAGCTGAAGACAGTGATTCTTATGCCTCTGAGGTGGGCCTGGGCCTGCGCCTGCGCCTGCACCTGCACCTGAGCCAGTGGGAGGGCGGGTAGGAAGAGAGTGGCTGGGGCTTCCCCAAAGCAGCGGGTTCTATGGAGGATGATGGTGATGATACAGGTTTTAAGCATTCCATTTGGTTTCAGGTTTCTTAGGACAAGAAAGGGAAACAAGGACTTTTAGGCCATTCTCATGGCCTCATAAAGGAAGCTTATAAACTCTGTTGAATCGATTTTTTTCATGTACTAAATTTCACAGGGGATTCAATCATTTATGGCGTTTAATGGAGCCACTAATATATGTACAAGAAGGTGGCCATCTTACCCTGGCTGGTGTGGCTCCATGGATTAAGTGCCAGCCTGCAAACTGAAAGGTCGCTGGTTCAATTCTCAGTCAGGGCACATGCCTGGGTTGTGATGGAGGTCCCCAGCTGGGGGCATGAGAGAGGCAACAACTGATCAATGTAGCTCTTGAACATTGATGTTTCTCCCCACCTTTCTTCTTACCTTCTCTCTCTACAAATAAATAAACCAACTCTTAAAAAAAAAAAAAAAGAGCCCTGGCTGGTGGCACAGTGGATAAGGTGCCGGCCTGTGATCTCAAAGGTCGCAGGTTCGATTCCCCAGCCAGGGCATATAACCAGGTTGCAAACCAGGTCTCCAGTCAGGTCTGTGGCTGGAGGCAGGTGAAAGGCAACCATACATGGATGTCTCTCTCCCTCTCTGCTTCTCTCCCTTCCCCTCTTTCTAAAAATAATGAAATAAAATCTTTAAAAAAAAGGGCCCTGGCTGGTAGCACAATGGGTAACATGCCAGCCTGCGAACCCAAAGGTCGCTGGTTCGATTCCCCAGCCAGGGCACATAACCAGGTTGCAAGCCAGGTCTTCAGCCAGGTCCGTAGCTGGAGGCAGGTGAAAGGCAACCTACATTGATGTCTCTCTCCCTCTTTGCCTCTCTCCCTTTCCCTCTCTTTGAAAATAAATAAAATCTTTTAAAAAATTTAAAAAGACAGCCATTTCTACAGTAGACAGGGTCAAATCATGGGTCTACTTTACTGACTGTAATTCACTTGACCCCTCTGATCCTCAGTTTCTCACCTTTAAAATGAAAGTGATCTCTCATAGTGTTGTAGAAAGGATTAAATACACAAAAAGCCTTAGCTTAAGCCTGGTCCGTGCTGGGTGAGGATGAAGATGAGGATGATGATGATGATGATGACGATGATGCATCACTGGGCCTCAGGGGACCCATCATCATGGCTGTGTGGCCTTGGGTACAGGCATAGTCTTACTCTGATGCAGCTTCCCCATCTGTAACATGGAAGGTTTAGAATTGGTGGTGGCTGTAGAGTTGTTAGGATTCTCTGTTCCTTGAGAAATCCTGGGTGGTTCTGAGTCCCTCCCAAGCCTACTCCTGAGCCTTTCCTTAGAACTTTGAACCTGAAGCAAGGAGTGGCTCCTACAGACTGGGTGGGACCTACCCGAGATTCCCAAACCATGGAGAGTCCTGTCTGTGCCCAACCTGAGCACCATTTTCTTTTGAGCATCCCCAGGAAGGCAAGTTTGGGGTCCCAGGAAGGCCAGTCCGCAACTATGCAGAGTGAATAGCTCCCTTGAAGTTGAAGGAGCAAATCTCTAAGTGAAAAGCCATAGCAAAAAGGGCGGAGAGGAGGGATCATCAGGTACTTAGTTCTCATTTTCTGAGAAAAGGAAATAGGCCAGCTCACTTGCAGAGAAAATACTTTACTGCATGAATTCAATTATTGTTTCGTTCAACTACTGTGTATTGAGCAGTTACAATTTGCCAGGCACTATATAGGGTACTGAGTTCAAGGATAACACCAGGGATAGCAGATCTTGCCCTGCAAAGATTTTTAATGCAAAACAGGTATATAAGATAGACCTCACGTCAGTGCCTTCCATTGCCAAACTTCCACATTATGGGCCATATAATAAGTGTGTATTTTTTTTCACAGAGGGGCATCTTGCCTTGCCTAGGACAGTTTTATGTAAGGATGGAGCTGACATTTCATTTTTTTCCTCCTGCTCAATATCATAGCATAAATATTTCCCTCTGTTACTAGTGAATAGAAATATTTTTTTAAACTTTTTTTTTTTAAAGATTTTATTTCATTATTTTTAGAAAGAGGGGAAGGGAGAGAGGCAGAGAGGGAGAGAGACATCCATGTATGGTTGCTTTTCACCTGCCTCCGGCCACAGACCTGACTGGAGACCTGGTTTGCAACCTGGTTATGTGCCCTGGCTGGGGAATTGAACCTGCGACCTTTGGGTTCACAGGCCGGCGCCTTATCCACTGTGCTACCAGCCAGGGCCTTAAAACTTTTCAGTGAAGTATAACTTATGTACAAAAAAGCACTTATATTGTAAGAGGACAGCTCAGATAATTTCTACAAACTGAATAGTTCTATGTAATCAGCGAGAAGATAAATAAATGTGATCTCCTTCCAGGAGCCCCCCATGATGTCCTCTTCTAGTTAACCATCCTGACTTGTAGCAAAATGGATTGGTTTTGCTTATATAGCTACAAATACGTATAACACAATTTCCTTTGAAAATGTAGAGTTTTATTGTCTTTTTCTTAAGATTTTATTACATAGTTATTATTTCAACACGTAGCTCTAACAAAGTCTGTAAGCACCATTAATAAAGATATAAAGAAGGAAGTTAAAAATAAATAAGTAAATAGAAGAAAGTTAAGATCACAAGATTATTACATAGTTAACCACTGTAAACGTTTAGTGTGTGTGCCCATGCCCTTCGTGATTTTCTACTGAAATAATTGTATCTTTTTAACTCTTTATTGAAGTATAATATAATATACTTCAAAAACAATTAAATATAATTATTTGCAATTATGAACAATGAGACAATGAACGTTTTTGCAATCAAACTCAGTTTCCACAGTGTATTATTTCCTTCAAGTAAATTTTAGGAGACTGATGCACTGCCTACTGTGCTAAGGAGGCTGTTTCCTTCAAGTAAATTTTATCTTTTTATTTAAAAATTTTTTTAAATTAATTTTTTAAAAAGATTTTTATTTATTATTTCCAGAGAGAGAGGAAGGGAGAGAGGTAGAGAGGGAGACAAACATCAATATATGGTTGCATTTCACCTGCCTCCAGCTACGGACCTGGGTGGAGACCTGGCTTGCAACCTGGTGATGTCCCTGGCTGGGGAATTGAACCAGCAACCTTTGGGTTGGCAGGCTGGCGCCTTATCCTTCAAGTAAATTTTAAAGAGAAGCAGCAAGTTAAAATTACGATAGCTAGATTTGATGTGCACTTTTTGTTTAATCGTCATGACAACCTGTGGAGGTTGTGCCAGCCATTGTGCCATTGAAGGACTGCTTGGGTCTGACTTACTGCTGTTTCTCCCCTCCCACTCTCGTCCTCTGACCACAGTTTCTAATCTCCTCTTGCTCTCTCTCCTCATTATCTTTGTCCCTCATCCCTACCCCAGATCAAGGAGCTGCAGCTGGTGCTGGCCGAGGCCCACGACAGCCTCCGGGGCCTGCAAGAACAGCTGTCCCAGGAGAGGCAGCTACGGAAGGAGGAGGCTGACAACTTCAACCAGAAAATGGTCCAGGTGCGTGGTGCTCGGTGCCCTCTACACTTACTCCAACCTTCCTTCCCTGAACTGAAGGCGGAAACCTCACAAGTCCATGAGTGTTCAGGAGCCAAGAATGTCAGGGGAAACGAGCCTTACTGCCCCACACTGCACTCATGGTTGTCGTGGTCAGTGAGTACATCAGCTGTGCTGGGCTGGAACCCTGGGCTTGTCTTTGACCACCTGATTGACTTCAGGCCAATTCGGTTTTCTCCCTGGGTCTCACTTCCCCATCTATGAAGTACTGCCTCCATCAGAGCTGCAAACCTGTAGCCAAAGGGCCATAGGCCTGTCTAGTAATCAAGATGATAGTCCTATTAATAGAAAGCATTTATTAAGCCCTTCCTGTATGTCAGGCCTGCGCATTATACTTACTATACACTACTACTGTATGTTCTTTAATCCTCATGTCTTCCCCTATGTGGCGGTGTCCCCATTTTACAGGTGGGGAAACTGATTCCCAGAGAGTTGATGTGGTTGCCTAAGGTTTCACATCCAGACGAAGTGGGGCTGGGATTATAATGCAGGTCTCTGGCTCCCTCTTAGCCATGACACAGTATTGCTTTTTCTTGATATTTTACGGGCTCAGCCTTCCACATTCCCAGCATGCCCTTTGCTCTCCACATGGGTCACCCCTCCCTGCCTTCATTGCTCACCCTCCCAGGTTCCTCGCTGAATGTGAGTTCATGCGAAATATTAGCATCCAGTACATGCTTATTATATTATGTCATGGTTTTTATAATCAGACAGAGCTGGGTTCAAATCCCAGCTGTTTTCACTGATCCCCTAACTGCCGCTGCTTTTGAGTTCCTCTTCCCTGGAGTAGCAGAGGAGGCAGTGTTTATCTCAACAGAATAAGCTGCTACTGGTGGAATCCCTGGCAGGGATCACCAGTAAGCACCACCCAGATTTTCTCCCCTGCCCATGTCAGAAGCCTGGAATGGGGTGGGGAAGTAGTGCCCTGGGAGACAGCTGGATTGCTCCCCCCTTGTCTTCCTCAAAGCTGAAGGAGGACCAGCAGAGGGCGCTCCTGAGGCGCGAGTTCGAGCTGCAGAGCCTGAGTCTTCAGCGCAGGCTAGAGCAGAAATTCTGGAGCCAGGAGAAGAACATGCTGGTGCAGGAGTCCCAGCAGTTCAAGCACAACTTCCTGCTGCTCTTCATGAAGCTCAGGTGGTTCCTCAAGCGCTGGCGGCAGGGCAAGATTTTGCCCAATGAGGGGGACGACTTCCTTGAGGTATGTTTCCCCTGGGACTGGGCCAGGGACCAGGGTGATGTGGTATAGAGATAGAACCAGAGGGGCAGCCAGCTGGCATTGGCACATTGAGGCTCATGTACAAGCCAGCAGATTGCAGGCTTCATTCAGCATCTGTTTATGAAAACCAGCTCTCTTACTGGGCACTGTGGCAGGTGCTGGGGTTACGGTGATGAAGACAGACTTAGTCCAGGTCTCAGCAGGAAAAAGTCTCTTCGGGGGCTGGTAGGTCTCTAGTACCTCTTCATTTCTCATTTTAATAAACCTCAGTGTTTTAGTAGACAACAGTAATTTAGTTTTGTTGTTGCTGCATTATTTGCAAATTTAGTGTGTTTTTTACTCCTTTAAAGTATAACTTACAGTGAAGTGCACACATCTTGTGTGTACAGCTGATGACGTTTATAGCGAACACTTGTACAGCCCCCTCCCCGCCCAGATCACAATTGGGCGCTTTCCGTTGTCAATAGACAGCTCCCTTGTGCCCCAGTCAGTATGCCCACCCCAGCAGTCAGCATTACTCTGATTTCTTATCAGATTAATCGATTAATTTTGCCTATGGTAGAAATTTATGTAAGTGCATGTAGTTAGTCTTTTGTGTCTGCCTTCTTTTGCTCAATATAATTTTTTTGAGAATCATTCGTGTTTTGCATATAGAAGTAGTTCATTTCTTTTCATTGTGTGTTTTTGACTTATGAATATACCTATTTTATTTTTAGTATTTCCTTTGATATATATCAATGGGTAATGGCTTTCCATTTTTAGAAGTAGTAATTTTTTTTTAGATATATTTATTTAAGTAGAAAGAGTAGGCTGACTTAAAAACGTTAATGATATTATAGGTAGTATTTGGATGTGGCTGGAAACATGGGGAGTGGAACTTTGGGAATGTACAAAGCTTAGAAGGACTCCTGTGGCCCATTTGTCCCTCAGCCTGTGCAGGATCCTTTGTTCCTCAAAGCCCCTGCCTCCCATCATCATCAGGACACTTACATTGCCAAGAGAAGGGGGGGCATATAAGGACATCATACCTCAGTCACACTCATCTGAGTTGGCTTTTTGGGTACAAGTACCTCTGGTCTCGCCCAAACTTGGCCCTGCATTTGCTTAAGCTACTCTTTCCTGAGCTAGTGGGGCTCAGTGACACATCCCCATGTACCCCTAGCAGGTGCTCCCCAGAGTAGCCCCAATGCCCCAGGAGCAGAGGATGATGGTTAGACCTGAATCTTTGGCAAGAGTCCCCCTCCCCTCCCTGCCAATGGAACTCGTAGTTCTCCCAGGTGTGCGCCTCCTCCTCAAGGGCCTCTTGGAAGGGTTACTGATCACCATTAAATGGACCTCACCCCAGAGTATCTGACACAGAGGTGCCTCTGTGAGGAGCAGCGTGGAGGTCTATCTCCATGGCTGCCCCTTGAGCATCATCACCCTCGGTGGCACCTGGGGCCTCCTGTTTGGAGCCACTCTCTGCAGTCTGCTTTTCCTTCTGGGGCTTTTGAGCACTTAGGAGGACCACCCCCTCCTGTTCAGAAGTTCAACCTGGGCCTTTGGATGAAGCCCAGCTTTTTTCTTTCTTTTTTTTTTTTTTAATGAATTTTTAAATCTTTATTTATTTATTTATTTTTAAAGATTTTATTTCATTATTTTTAGAAAGAGGGGAAGGGAGAGGGACATCAATGTATGGTTGCTTTTTATCTGCCTCCAGCCACAGACCTGACTGGAGACCTGGTTTGCAACCTGGTTATGTGCCCTGGCTGGGGAATCGAACCTGCGACCTTTGGGTTCGCAGGCTGGCGCCTTATCCACTGTGCTACCAGCCAGGGCCCTAAAATTTTTATTTTTTAAAATTGTTGTAAGATACATGTAACAGAAATTTTACCCATTTCAGTGGTATTAAGTACATTCACAGGGTTGTGCAGCCACCACCATCCATCTCCAATGCTTTTCTTCTTGCAAAACTTAAACTCTGGACCCACTAAACACTAAGTCACCACACCCCATCCCCCTAGTCCTTGCCAACCACCATTCTACTTTCTGTCTCTATGATTTTTTTTTTTTTTTTTTTTCAGTATGAAGAACTGTGTCTCTATGATTTTGACCACTCTTAAGTACCTCATATGAGTGGAACTCTACAGTATTTGTTCTTTTGTGTCTGGTCGACTTCACTTAGCATACTGTCTTCAAGGTTCATCCATGTTGTAGCATATTGCAGAATTTTTTTCCCTTTTTTAAGGATACTATCCCATGGTATTGATAAACCACATTTTTTCCCCATTTTTATTGAGGTATAATTGCTACATATGAGTTGTGTATATTTAAGATGTATAGCTTGATTTTTAAAAAACATTTTATTATTTTTAGAGAGAGGGGTAGGGAGAGAGGCAGAGAGGGAGGGAGACATCAGTGTATGGTTGTCTTTCACCTGCCTCCAGCTAAGGACTTGGCTGGAGACCTGTCTTGCGACCTGGTTATGTGCCCTGGATGGGAATCGAACCAGTGACCTTTGAGTTTGCAGGCCAGGGCCTTATCTGCCATGCCACCAGCCAGGGCCTGAATTTTTTTTTTTTTTTTTTAAGTTTTAAAATTTATTTTAGAGAGATGGGGGCGAGAGAGCAAGTTGTTTGTTATTCCACTTATCCATACACTTACTGGTTGCTTCTTGTATGTGCCCTGACCAGGGATTGAGCCTGCAACCTTGGCGTATCAGTACTATGCTCTTAGCAACTGAGCTACCCAGCCAGGGTTACAACTTTGATGTTTTGACATATGTTTACATTGTGAAGTGATCACTTCCATCAAGTTAACATTCATTACCTCACATAGTTTCTTTCTTTCTTTCTTGTGGTGAGAACATTTCAGATCTACTCTCTTAGCAAATTCAAGTGTACAATACAGTATTGTCAGCTGTGGTCACCATGTTGTATTTTAGATCTCCAGAATTATTCATCCTGCATAACTGAGACTTTGTTTCCTCAGGCCAGCATCTCCCGTTTCCCTCTCCCCTGCCCTTTGCAACCACTGTCTGCTGCTTGTGTGACTTCAGCTCTTTTAGATTCCACATTTGAGATCTCACAGTATTTGTCTTCCTGTGTCTGGCTTAGTTCACTCAGCATATATGCACCAGGTCCATCCATGTTATCAAAAATGGCAGGACTTTCTTCATTTCTTATGACTAATATTCCATTGTGTACATACCATATTTTCTTCATCCTCTCATTCATTGATAGACTTTTAAGTTGTTTCTGTATCTTGGCTACTATGAATAATGCTGCAATGAACACAAAGGAATACAGATATCGGAGATCCAGATTTCATTCCCTTTGGATACATACCCAGAAGTGGGATTGCTGGAGCATATGTTCTATTTTTACATTTTGGGGGAAACCACTCTACTCTTATCCATGGCTAGCACTCAGTCATAGTTGCTAGGGAAAATGCTCCCTCACACCCTACAAAGTGAATTGCCCTACAGGCCACATAGCCTATATTTTAAGTCAGTTTTTCTCAAACAAATGCTTCATATTTGGTGAAAATCTTCATAGCTGTTTCATTTATTGGAGTAACAGAAAAACAGAAACTTACTTAAGATGAAAAAAATAAGGTGTAAGGGTAAAATATGAAACATATATGCCCATATAATTAATACAAATACAAATATTTACTGAGACATAAGATATAAACATAACCACGTACATGTTAAAATAGGTGCATACACATATGTATATAATACATTAAAGCACATATATGTAGAAATAATATACGCAAATACATATAAATGTACATTCACATCTTTTTAAAATGTTGTATTATTTTTAGAGAGAGAGGAAGGGAGGGAGGAAGAAAGGAAGAGAAACATCAATGTATGGTTGCCTTTCACCTGCCTCCAGCTGGGGACCTGGCTGGAGACTTGGCTTGCAACTGGGGTATGTGCCCTGACTGGGAATCAAACTGCAACCCTTGGGTTTGCAGGCTGGTGCTCAATCCACTGAGCCACACCAGCCAGGGCTACATTTATACTTTTAAAGAATATAGATATCCACACAGGAAGAATTAAAACTACTTATAAGAATGATAATGCTCATGTATTGAGTATTTATAGTTTTATGGGCACTGCGTTAAATGCTTTAAGCAGATTATTGCATTTTACTTCTACAAATACACTGTGATATGGAGACAATTATTATCCCCATTCTACTGCAGATAAAGATCTTCGATTCCCTGTCCTCAATTCAGAAATCTGAGAGCTCTGAGAACTGTGTTTCTTTGTGTCAGACTCATTTGGAAAAAATTGGCCCGACGTTCATTTGGCAGCAAAACTTTTATATATTCCATTTCATGTTAATATTCATACTTTTGTGGGGGGAAACATTGGTGTCCTTGAGCAGACAGGGTATCCTGCCAGACTTTGCCAGGGTTGTCATAGAATACAGAATGTAGGTACCATATTAGTTTTCTAAATCCCGATGAATTCTTTTCTTTCTTTTTTTTTTTTAAGATTTCATTCATTGTTTTTAGAAAGAGGGGAAAGAAGGGAGGGAGGAAGAAAGGGAGAGGAACATCAATGTATGGTTGCCTTTCTCATGCCTCCAGCTTGGGACCTGGCTGGAGACCTAGCTTGCAACACAGGTATGTGCTCTGAGTGGGAATTGATGGGCAGCATTTGGATTCTCAGGCTGGTGCTCAGTCCACTGAATCACACCAGTCAGTGCCTGAAATCCCAATGAATTTTGAATTCCAAACACATCTGTCCCTAAAGATTTCAGAGAAAGAATTGTGCGCCTGTGTACATACAGTTAGAAGACTGTATTTAAATACTCATCGCCAGAGACATGTAGGCCCTGTTTCCCCTACATACTTTCCAGCCTCAGTGCCTGCCTAACCCTTATTCATTTAGTTTCTAGGATATACTTTTGGTCTTTCTTCTGCCTCCCTGGTTGCTCCATCTAAGTCTCCTAGGCTGGACATTCTTGTTCTCCCTGACCTTATCTCTGAATGTCAGTGTCCCCAAGGCTCAGCCCTCAGCCTGCATTTCTCCTGTACCTACCCTTACTCGCTCAGAGAGCTCACCTAGGCTAATGGCTTCAATGGCCTTTCTTGCACATTACAAATCTATTCAGAATCTGACCCAGCTGCACTTTTTCTTCCCCTCTTCCCCAGTCATCTAGTCTGGGTTGTCTCAGTAGCCTCCTAACTGATCTCCCTGCTTCTGCCCCTGCACCCTTCCGCCAGGCATCTGTATTCACGCAGGTATAGGGAGGGACAAGGCAGCATGTACTCCATGTGGATGGTGTCCCTTGGAGTTACGTGGTGTGGGGCTCTGCTGTCACCCTGTATCTCAAATGGCACCTGCAGGGATCTTGTGAGGCTAAAAGTCAAGTCAAGTCAAGTTTGTCCTCAGCTCACAGTCCTCCCCTGGCTCCCATTTCACACAGAGTAGAAGCCAAAGTCCCTACAGCGGCTGGGTCACCCAGCCTTGTTCCCATACTTCTCTCACTTTCTTGAACAGACATGTTCCCACCTCAGGTCCTTTGCACTGGCTGGTTTTGTACTTTTCCCAGAATTCTTGACATGCAATTTCACTCATGGCTTATTCTCTTACTGTCTTCAGGGCTTTGCCCAGATATCACCTTGGCTCTAAGGCCTTCTTTCATCACCCATGCACAGCCCATCCGAACTTCTTTTCCAGCTTATTTTCTCCATTGTAACTATTGACATTCTATATTTTTAATGACACTTCATACTTCTCATATGTTTGTTTTCTTATCACTGAAACAGAAGCTAAAGGGTGCCAGGGCTCTTTGTCTGTCTTGCTCACCGGTGTATCCCCAGTTCTGAACACAAGGCCTAGCACCCAACAGGTTTTCCATAAATATTTGTTGAATGAAGGATGAACGTGCACCCCAGTGAGATGGCAGCTTCCTCCTGCTCCATTCCCATCCTGAACTAGTGCCCTCGTCACCTTGGCTGGCCCTGGACTCCTGCTCAGATTCCATCAGCAACAAACCCTGCCTCCCAGGAAACCTCCCCTCTGTCCACCCAAACCTTTGGTTCCCTTTTCTGTAATCCTTGGGGTACCTGGGGCTTTTATTCCAGCCACAGGCTTGGCCTGACAGTATGTCAGTCTAAGTAGCTCTCAGGGATGCCTCATGGTGTTCGGGGCAAGGAGATGGTGGGAGGCCAGAAGTGCCTGACTTCCAAGCTGTGCTCCTGGGCCTGGATGGCACCCCCGGGGTCGAAGTGAAAATTTGGGGAATCAAGTCTCAAGCTGGGTGCATTTGGACCATCCTGCCTGATAAACCCAGTTCTTTCTTCCAATCTGTTCAGTCCACTTTTTATCTGGGCCACCAGCCTGAATCCCCTCCTCCTGAGGGTCAGACCCCTGAGCGTGATGCCCTCCCACCTCCTGGTAAGTATGTGTGTATGTGTGTATTTTTTAAATAGGTAAATAGCATGAAGGAATTGTACCTGCTCATGGAGGAAGAGGAATTAAATGCTCAGCATTCTGATAACAAGACCTGCATGGGAGACAGCTGGACCCAAAACACGGTTTGTTCTCAGTTTGTTCCCAGTCCTGGCTCATCCATGTTTTTCTTTGTCTGATCAATGACCACTTCCTGCTTCCTTCTGTGACCTATCTTGCACTGGGCACTAGAACACAGAGGGTTATTGCCTACTCACAGGCCCCAGGTGCTCAATGCTGTGGGTTACATAAGTCATCCCTGGGCAGTGACAGAGGGCCTGATGATGGACTGTGGGGTCACAGGGAATAGAGCAATTAACTCTGTTTGGAGTGTAGTGGACATTGTCACAGAGGAGTGGTCAAAGGAGGTGGGTTTTGAAGGATGAATAGGAGTTTGCTTGATCAAGAATGGGGAAAAGGCCATTTTGGACCAAGAGAACTATGTAGGCAGAGGTGTGGCAAGGTATTCTGGGAGTCACTGCGTCTTGGGTTGTACGTAATGAAAATGATTCATCAAATTGGGGTCATTTTGAAGATGGACCTTGTGGTCTAGGGTGAGGAACTTCCAAATCAAGCCATGGAGAGAGCAATGGGGTCAGGCTCCCAGGGGTACATGCTTGGGTATGGGTGGGAAACAGGCCATAGGCCAAGGAGAGGAGAATGGGACTGAGTCAGGCAGCCAGGGAGGCTCCAGGGTTTGGACTCCTTACCTGGCCTGCCCACATGGGTCAGAGTGGCAGATCCTGAGCAAGGAGATGGGCCCCGGGGCCAAGACACTGCAGGACCTCAAAGAAGCTGGGGCACACAGCTCAGATTTGGGCTGAGCTATTATTGCTGTAACTGCAGGGTTTTTGTTTATGTGAAGCTGGGATACATGTTGGCCTAGGAGGTGGCCTGGTCTGAGACAACTCAGAAATGTCAGGGCTGAAATTTCATGGGTGAGGTGACCCGGAGAGGGGGTGGGACTTAGCTGAGGCTGGCTGGAGTCCCAGTCTGGCCTCTGGGTGAATGTTCCCAGCTCAGGCTCCCCTTGCAGCCCCTCCAAGTGCTCCTGACCCAGACCTTGCCCTTGTCTGTAGCCCAATGAGTACATTAAGACACTAGCTGACATGAAGGTGACGCTCAAGGAACTATGCTGGCTGCTCCGGGATGAACGCCGTGGTCTGACTGAGCTTCAGCAGCAGTTTGCCAAGGCCAAGGCCACCTGGGAGACGGAGCGGGCAGAGCTCAAAAGCCATACCACCCAGGTGAGTCTTCCCTTGGTCAGAGACATCTCCTGCCTTGCTTTTGTCTCAGCCCAGCCCCCAGCTGTCAGACCTGGGAGCAGACTGTGCAAGCCATGCTCCTAGAAGCATGGGAACCCCTTCACCTCACCTTGTGACCCAGAGAAGGCAAGAGACTTGCCTAGGGTAACACCACAAGGGCATCAGAAACAGTGGGGACCAGGAGCCCCTGAACTAGGGAAGGAAGAAGGTGAAGGATTGACAACAGGGCATGGGGGCATCAGAGGCACCCCTGCTCTACCAGGGGCTTGCAGGTGAGGCCTGAATGCTTAAGTGCCTGCCATACCTGGTGATTCTAGAGGGACAGCTCTTCCCACAACCCAGCATGACTAGAGGAGCCTTAACCAGGATCTCTGAGGATTTGGTCTCTGCTGTGTACCTGGGGGCAAGTTGCTGCCCATCTCTGGTCTTTGCAGTGAGAGAGTGGGCTTCCTTCCACTCAGACACGGTGCTCTGTCCACTCCACCCCAGGCCACACCTCTGCAGGCTGCCTTCCCGAACATGGTGGCTCCTGGGAGGTGGGTGCACTTACTGTCTTTGCTGGGCAAGTGGCAGAACTGGAACAGAGGAGTTAAGTTTCTTTCCCAAGGTCACCCAGCCATGCAAGGGCAGACTGGATCCTCACTCCCCAAGCCTCTGCCCCTTCTTCCCAGTGCTCACAGGTTTCTGGCTTCCCAGGGCCACCACCTTCTCCTCCTGACCCTCCCTGCAGGTCTCATGCCTTCAGCCCCATCTGCACATCCCCTGATGTCCACTGCTCCTGCTGCCCCCTCACACAGCCCCTCTCCAGGGGAAACTGACCAGCGCCATCAGGGTTGGGCTCCCAGACCACAGCCTGGAGGATGTGGGTGCATTAATTCTTGAGGTTGCCTCCTACCACCCCAGGCTTTGGGCTGAGAAAGCCATCACGCTGAAGTGATTTCAGCACCTGTTCATAAACGGCTGCATGTCTCCCACTAACTGTAAACTTAGTAAGAGCTGGTGAAGTACTATGAAAAACCCTATTTAGGAACCTCTGTCATTTTGTAGCTGCATGACCTGGGACAAATAACTTACCTCTTTGAACCTCTTGCTTACCTTTAAAATATCAAAAATGGTACTTTGCTGAGCTTGCATGAGGATACTGAGATAATGCCTGAAAAGCCCTTAGCATTAAGCCTGGCATGTAGAAAAAGTTCCACAAGCCTTGGTTGGGAGGAGGAGTTAGTTCTGAGGGGGGGAGGTTGTCTCCCAGGAGAGTTCTGTTCTGTCCCCTGCTGGTGTCCTAGAAAGAGGACAAGAGAGCAGAAGGGAGGGTCCTCCTGGCACCAGCGCCCAGTTTGCTCTTCCTTCCACAGATGGAGCTGAAGGCTGGGAAGGGCACTGGGGAGCGGGCAGGGCCCGACTGGAAGGCTGCCCTGCAGAGGGAGCGGGAGGAGCAGCAGCACCTCCTGGCTGAATCCTACAGTGCTGTCATGGAGCTGACTCGGCAGCTGCAGATCAGCGAGCGCAACTGGAGCCAGGAGAAGCTGCAGCTGGTGGAGCGGCTTCAGGGCGAGAAGCAGCAGGTGGAGCAGCAGGTGAAGGAGCTGCAGAACCGCCTGAGCCAGGTGAGTCTTGGCCCAGCTTAAGCTGGCTCAAGCCACAAGGGGAGTCACTGTAGGATGTGGCCCAGGGTGGTAGCATCCCCTTCAGGTATAGCTGGATCCAGGTGCTCAGAGAATGCAGTAGGAGCTAGGGCTTTCTCTCTTCCAGGCTCTCAGGCTTGCTTTCCTCCATGTTTCTTCTTAAGCAAGCTGTCCTCGAAGATGGCCTGTTAGTTTTGTGCTCATAGCCTCACAGCCTCACAGCTTAGCAATTGCAGGAAGAGTTTTCCTTTCCACAGGGCTCTATTTGGCCAGGTGTGAGTCATGTGCCAACCCCTGGAGCCTGCCAAAACCCAGGAACCAAGAGGGAAGAGAACCAAGGGTAGGCCCCTATGGGAGAGCTGGAGTCCTTGGACCCGAGGAAGGAAGATAAGGAAAAACAGTCATTGACCATTATGTCCACTACAGTTCACATCGTGCATCCATTTTAGCAAGCTGCCATGCTCCCTTCTTTGTTTTGGCTTCTTTGTTTTACTTTTTATTTTAATTACATAAATCAGAGCTTCATCTTTATACAAGATCCAAATAATACAAAAGTATACTCTAACCGACTCCCTCCCTTCCTTGCTAAGTTTATACTCCCAGGGATATTTTATCATATGTTGAATCATTATGTACGTATTGTTTATACTTCACCTTTTTCGTAGAGGCCATTCATGACAGGGTGTAGAGGCCAGTGTCATTCAGTGTATCTGCTTTTTAGTATTCCAAGTACAGAGTCCCCACTCTTCTGTGATTCAGCTGTCGCTTATCTGATCTAGCTGTTCCAGAAATTGTAGCAAGAATTAATGTAACAGTGACAACTGTGCTATAATTTATATAGTATTAAATGTCACACCATCTAGAGAGATGCCCAAAAGTGGTTGCTTTTGTGGTCATTACTCAAATCCAACCTTGTTTGTGGCTCAGAGCTGCTACCCACTGGGAAAGTGGCTTCTCGTCCATGATCTGGGTTCCACGGGCTATAGAGCAGGGTGGGGCCCTGCTCACCAGAGGGGCCACCACGGACCAACCTCTTTACTCTTGCCCAGCTGCAGAAAGCTGCTGACCCCTGGGTCCTAAAGCACTCAGACTTGGAGAAGCAAGACAACAGCTGGAAAGAGGTGAGTAGAGTAGCAGTCCACCTGTGTTTTATTTGGCTTCTGCCTGCACTGGAGAAATCCCTCAGTTGTGGAGGATGCTAACCCTGTCCCACAAGTCACATCCTCGTACCTTAGGCTCTTCAGCCCTGGGGTCTCTCCCCCAAGTTTCCAGTTTGTGGTGTGGGACTTGTAAGGGACCCTCTGCCGGCTCCATCCTTCCATATCTGGGAGAAAGGTTGGGTTTCTGTGTGTTATTGGCCAGGTCCCTTGCCCTCTCTTGGTTTCATATATACCTCTGACAAGCAGGGCCTCTAAGTAGCCACATAATCTTGGGCAAGTCATTCTTCCTCTCTGGGACCCAGTAGCCTCATTGGTAAAATGGGGATCCCATTCTCTGCCTTAGCCCAGCCCTGGTGGTGAACATCAGTTAGGTCGCACAGGTGACTTTTACCCCTAAGCCTCAGGTGCACTGTCCTTTAGCAACATGCTGAGTAACCAAACTGAACAGGCAGGCCCTTTGCATCATCTCGTGTAATCCTTGTGACAACCTGAGGAAATGGTATGTAAAAAAAAAAACTGATTCTGGAAACTGAGGCAGGAGAGATTTTTTATTTTTTAATTTTATTGTTGTTGTATTACATCCATCCCCTTTTTATTCCCCTCTGTCCCCTTCCCCACCCACCCACTCCCCCACAAAGTCAATAGGAGAGATTTTATTAGGGGCTCTGGGCGGACAGTGATGCAGGTCCCTGGGGCACCTACTCTGGAACCAGGGTGAGATAAGCCCAGAACAGGAATCTTTAGGTCACTGCTGTCACTGCCAACTGAACAGCGACCCTGGGTTGCATTCAGATTAAGTTCTAAATAGTCTCTGTTTCCATGGGGTTCTGTCTTGGGGCTCCCACTGGCCAAGCCTGGATTACATACCTGTGGGGAAGTAGGTGCACAGTAGCCAGAAACTGACCAATCAGTATTCTAGATCAGTGCTGATGTCAGTTCTGCTCTATAAAAGGAGACTCAGGTGTGAGATCTGGAGTCAGCTCCCACAGTCACCTCCTGTTACCTTCCGTCAAGCTGATGGTGGTCAGAACTGACCCTTCTTGTCTCTGTTCCTTGACAGACACGCAGTGAAAAGATCCATGACAAGGAGGCCGTTTCTGAAGCCGAGCTTGGGGGAACCGGCTTAAAGAGGTGCTGGCATACCCTCCATCCACTTCCCCCTGCAGCCCCACCCCTCTCCCTGCTCCCTCCAGCCCATGCCCCCTGCTCCACCCTATGCCTGCCCTGCCCCTTTGCCTCTTTCCTCCTATACCCCAGGTGCCCACCATTGAACCTCAGCAGAGCTGGGAGAACTCTGGCATATTTTTCTATGGAACTCAGGTCACTTAGGAGCTGGAAAGCTTGGGGTGATCATGCCTACCTGTGACTTTTTGTTTGATTCTGGGCATGGAAAACTGGGACCCTTGCCTATCCTTGCTATGAAAGAAACTATATAGCTCCTGTTGAAATTCTTTGTTCTTTTGTCTATGGTTAAGAGAACCAAACTGGACTCCCATTCCTGGGATTATTCAGCAGCTTCCTACAGGCCAGGGGGACTCCCCCAGGTCTCTTGGGACCATGTCACCACCATTAAGAAACTCATGAAAGGGATGAGGGCAACAGAACCTCATAGGAGCCATGAGGGCAGTCCAAAACCAGGAGGGTGGGCTGTGGAATCAAGTATGGGGTTTAAGTTCCACCTCTGCTGTTTCTAGCTCTGTGACCTTGGGTGAGACGTCCCATCTCTGGTGGGGATAACAGAAGCTGCCTTCTGGAGTTATTGGGAGACTGAATGTGAGAAGTGCCTTACATATGCTTGGCATTTTTAGTCAGCAGGCAACACATGTGCCAGGTTGGCACTAGAGATTTAGTGAAGCCTTAGTTTGGGTTCCCCCAGAAACAAAGACAAGGATTTGAGACCTCATCTCAAAGATCCCAAGACAAGGATTTGAGTGGAAATGGTTTATTTGGGAATGGATTCCAGGAAACACCTGAAAGTGAGACAGGTTAGGAAAGGCAGGCAGTAAAGGGGGTGTTACGTTCCTTGTGCAACCTGAGCTTAGTTTCTCTGGGAACTCTGAGACCCACAGCAGAGCATGCAACTCAGAGTGCTCCCACCCAAGGACTAAGGACCTGTCAAATCCTCCCATTGTTTGGGCAGGGCTATGTCTAGGGACGTAAACGCTGGTATTGCCAGTTTCCCCTGTGCAGAGCCCAAGTTTTCTCCTGCAGTCAGAAAAATGAAAAGTCCTCAGGGGCTCAGAGCATGAAGTGTTGGGTGTGTAGGCGTGAGTGCGTAGGGCATGTGGGGCAGAGCGCTGACAGATTCCACAAGAGGCAAGAAGGATGGTCATGGTCCCACGCCTGGTGCAACACAAGAACCAGGGGCGAAGGCCAGAGTGCCTGCTTGGGATATATTATCTTCCACTAACACCACTCTTCCTCCTCTGCTCTTCCCAGGACCAAATCTGTTTCCTCCATGTCTGAATTTGAAAGTTTGCTTGACTGTTCCCCCTACCTTGCCAGCGAAGCCACCATGGGCAAGAAGCTGCCCAGCAGTCCTGCCTTTGCCTTTGTGGGCACCCAGCCGGTGGACCCAGAGAAAGATGCCCAGGCGCAGCCACGGGACTGCAGCCACATGGGTGCCCTGGCCTGCCAGGACCCAGCAGGGAGGCAGATGCAGCGCAGCTACACGGCTCCGGACAAGACAGGCATCCGTGTCTACTACAGCCCACCAGTGGCGCGGCGCCTGGGGGTCCCCGTGGTCCATGATAGGGAGGGCAAGATCATCATCGAGCCTGGCTTCCTCTTCACCACCGCCAAGCCTAAAGAGTCCGCCGAGGCCAACGGGCTGGCCGAGAGTTCCTATGGCCGGTGGCTGTGCAACTTCTCACGGCAGCGCCTGGACGCGGGCTCAGGAGGCAGCTCCTCAGCGGCGGGCCCCAGCTTCCCGGCGGCGCTGCACAATTTGGAGATGTCGGGCAACATGAGTGACGACATGAAGGAGATCACCAACTGTGTGCGCCAGGCCATGCGCTCGGGCTCGCTGGAGAGAAAAGTGAAGAGCACGTCCAGCCAGACGGTGGGCCTGGCCAGCGTGGGCACGCAGACCATCCGCATGGTCAGCGTGGGCCTGCAGACCGACCCGCCCCGCAGCAGCCTCCATGGCAAGAGCTGGTCGCCCCGCAGCTCCTCGCTCGTGTCCGTGCGCAGCAAGCAGATCTCTTCCTCCCTCGACAAGGTGCACTCGCGCATCGAGCGGCCTTGCTGCTCGCCCAAGTATGGCTCCCCGAAGCTCCAGAGGCGCTCCGTGTCCAAGCTGGACGGCGCCAAGGACCGCAGCCTGTGGAACCTGCACCAGGGCAAGCAGAATGGCTCGGCCTGGGCCCGCTCCACCACCACGCGGGACAGCCCTGTGCTGAGGAACATCAATGACGGGCTCTCCAGCCTCTTCAGCGTGGTGGAGCACTCCGGGAGCACCGAGTCCGTCTGGAAACTGGGCGTGCCCGAGGCGCGGGCCAAGCCCGAGCCTGCCAGGTACGGCATTGTGCAGGAGTTCTTCCGCAACGTGTGCGGCCGCGCCCCCAGCCCCACCTCGGCGGCCGCGGAGGACGGCGCCAAGAAGCCGGAGCCCCTCTCCCCAGCCAGCTACCACCAGCCAGAGGGCGTGGCCAGGATCCTGAACAAGAAGGCCGCCAAGTCAGGCAGCGAGGAGGCCAGACTCTCCGGGCTCCCGCAGGTGGGGAAAGATGGTGTCCTCCGGGATGCAGACGGAACCCCAGTCCTTCCCAGTGAGGTAGGTGGGTGGGGCTGCCCTTCTTGGGAGGTGGGGTTGCTTATAAGGTCTAAACACTTCTGGTTGTCAGACTCGGGGAATATAGTTCATGTGTTTCATGAAGTTCTTGTGCTAGTCTGGGATGGGTTTGGAAGGCCCCAGACCCAGAATGACACCACTTAACAAACTGCTTTGCTGTCACCTACCAGGGATTGCCAGCGTCCCCACAGGAGAGAGGTATGCTCACTTCTCTCCCGTCACCAGGCTGGAACCAGCCCCTGTGGTTCGTGAGAGCCAGCCATGTGCATCTTTGTGTTCAGTGATGTCACTTTGGTACCTTGAGATGGGCCACAGTGGAAGATTTTACACCGTGAAAACTGGGAAATGCTGGGAAAGTCAGGGTCTCTCCCCGCAGTCCTGGAAAATTAGTTATTAAATATTTATCAGCATACAGTGCTCCAACCCCACCAAGACCCCTTGCCTAAGTGCTCCCACTTTTTCTGAGAAATCTGCTGCTGCATACCTCCATGCAGATTACAAATTCAGATTTCATTATGGATTATTTGCATATTAGTAAAAGAATGCATGTAAGTTAGCTTTGCAGAAAGGTGGAGTATCTTATGGAACCTGAGACCTTAGCAGCTTCTCTCTGTCTCCCTCTCCTCTCTCTCCGCTTCATTTTCTCTCATGTTTCTCTGTTGCATAGGGTCAGGAGGGCTGTCCCAGCTCTGGTTTTATAACCAGAGACTGGACTGACACAAATCCCTCCGTCCCAGTTCCACATTGTTGGAAGAAAGAAACTGGTCCAACTCAAGCCCAGTGTACCCCCTTGGACTGGCCAGCAATGGGATCATGTGGTGTGTGATGCCCTCAGTGAGGGTTGTAGGTACAGGGCTCAGAGGCAGAGCGGGCTGTGATTGGCCCAATTGTGTGTGTTGTATGTTTAAGTAGTTTCTAGTTTTTCCCTATTATAAATAATTCTGTGGTGAACAATTTAGTGCAAAAATATTTTTCCACATTTCAGATTATTTCCATAGGTTTGAGTTGCAGAAATGGGATTACAGGATTAAAAGAATATAAATGATTAAAATATTTAATAAATGTTGCCAAGTTGTCTTTCAAAAGAATTTGTCCAATGTCTACAGCCCCAAGTAGTGTATGGTGAGTGCTTTACTTCTTTCTCTATATTCTCACCCAGCTGGCTGCTTAAAAAAAAATTTTTATTTCAATTCTTAACTTAAAACTTTAATATATATACTGAGCATAAGAATAGGGCTCACTGAATTCTTACAAACTGAACATACCCACTGTATTTGGTTTTCAGAGAAACAGACCTATAGTGTGTGTGCGTGTGTGTAATTGGTTTACACCAATATTATAAGGAATTGGCTCATGCAATTATGGAGGCTGACAAGTCCCAAGATCTGCAGGATGAGTTAGCAAGCTGGAGACCCAGAAGAGCCAATGGTTTGGTTCCCTGTGAGTCCAAAAGCCTGAGAACCAGGAGAGATGATGATGTATTTCTAGTGTAGTGTCTGTACCTGATGTAGTTCTAATCTGAGGACCAGCAGGCTTGAGTCCCAGGAAGAGCTGATGCCCCAGTTTGAACCTGAAGGCAGGAAAACCACTGATATCCCAGCTGAGAGACCATCAGGACTGGAAGAATTCTTTCTTACTCACGGAGAGTCCATCTTTTTATTCTGTTCCAGCCTTCAGCTGATTGGATGAGGCCTGCTCATATTAGGGAGGGCAGTCTGTTTTACTCAGTCTTCTGATTTAAATATTAATCTCCTCCAAAAACATCCTCACAGAAGTACCCAGGGTAATGTTTGACCAAATATCTGAGCACCCTGTGACCTGGTCAAATTGACACATAAAATTAACCGTCACACCCATGTAACCACACCTGCACCAGGAACCAAGATACAAAGCTGGCTGTCTTTTGAATGTTGATTCTAAAGTTGATTCAACTATTTTTCAGTACATATAATGTAAATGTTCCTCCTTGACCAATTGTTCTCCAAGGAATGTAGCTTATGGAATATTCACAGAAGTGGGAAATCATATAAAGAAATACACGGCATTATTAATAAAAGTAACCAACATTTGTTAAGTACTTAGTCAGCACTGTGCCAAATACTTTATATATAATATCTGATTTAACCCTCACAACAACTTTGGGGATGGTATCATGTTTCTTATCTTAGAGAGGAGGAAATTAAGGTTCAAGAGATTTAAGTAACTTATCCAAGGTCATACAGCTGGTAAGTGACAGGGCTGGGATTTGAACCAAACATTCTAGTTCTATAATTGCACTTGTAACCATTGTCCCTGTGTGTTGGTAATAGTTAGAAAGATTTGAAACTACTAAATGCACATCAAAAATGCTTTGGATGAATCAATTAAGGTATTTCTACTCAGTGGAATAATAGACAGCTATTTTTTAAAAAGACCTTGAAGGCCCTAGCTGGTGGCATAGTGGATAAGGTGCCAGCCTACAAACCCAAAGGTTGCTGGTTCGATTCCCAGGCAGGGCACGAAACCAGGTTGCAAGCCAAATCTCCAGCCAGCTCTGTAGCTGGAGGCAGGTGAAAGGCAACCATGCATTGATGTCTCTCTCCCTCTCTGCTTCTCTCCCTTACTCTCTTTCTAAAAATGAATAAAATCTTTAAAAATAAATTTTAAAAGACCTTGACCTACACAGTGACAGAAAAAGCATTCAAATTTTGCAATTGCAACATAAGCTGTAAGAGATGAGGTAATTTTGTTATACATTTAGTTGTGTAATTCAGTAAGAATTTACTTTGATGTGTAGGACCATGGACAGTGTCTGTCCACTTTCTTCTCTGTATATTCCAGAATTTGTTACTTTCTGGAATGTAATTTATGAACATGCATTACTATTCTAATAGAAGAAAAAAACATTAAAAAAAATTAATCCAAAGTGGGCTACAGCCCTGGGAACTGGTCCCCGGGTGTGGCTGAGTCCAGTTCCTTGCCTGGCTGGCCATCCAATCCCTGGATGGGCAGTGCCTCCTGGCTCCTCCTGACTCCCTCCCTCCTTCCTCCCAGGATGCTGTTTGTGACTGTAGCACCCAGTCTCTCACCTCCTGCTTCGCCCGGTCGTCCCGCTCTGCTGCCCGGCACTCTCCTTCCAAGTGCAGGCTGCACCCTTCAGAGCCCAGCTGGGGTGGAGAGGAGAAAGCGGCCTCCTCCAGCGAGTGACAGCAGCTGAGCTCACGACCTCACGCAGCCCAGTCTATGGGTAGCTGAAGGGAACCAGCAGAGAGGAGGGTCCTTCCCTCTGCATCACCTCACCCTGGGGGACAGCAGCTGCACCATTGCCAGAGAACAGCTTTCCCATCCCCAGGTAAAGTGGAGGTTCCTGCTGACCACTGGGTGGCCATCGCTGACACCCCAGGGGAAGGCAGTGAGTGGGAGAAAGACCAAAACTGCTTCAAGGTGTCTGCAGAGAGATCCCCTGGGGGCTGATCCCTGGGTCCTAAAGGAAAGTCCTGCCTGGTTCTACCCACACCTACTTCTCAGAAGAACCCAAGAAAGGACACACTTCTGGCCATGCCCCTCAGGGAAAAGGCTCATGGAGATGTTCCTTGCCAATCACACCCCCTTTATGGGAAGGAAACATCAATGAGAAGAAAAGGTTTTGCTGTAGGACTCAGCTTGGGGTTTCTGGTGGAGCTGGGCTGGGCATGGCCCTATCCTTCCCTTCCTTCCACCGTGCCTCCTAGCCCCACTGCTTTGGGCTGCTGTTACTTTAGGGGCATGATAGGGCAGTAGCAAGGGCCAAGTACCTGCTTGGAATCATGGTGCCCTGGATCTCCCTGCTAAGAGCCTGGATGCAGCAAGGACTGGAAGATGAGGTGGGAATGTGTGGGGCTCAGGGTCAGAGAGCCACTGGAACTGCCTCCCTTGCCAAAGTGACAGCCTTCCCAGGAGATTCCTTGAGGACAGAAACAGGGAGAGTCACACTCAAGAAAACCTGGTGCACAGCTAAATGCCTAAATGCTCACCGCCTTGATCGCTGGGGCTTCTTTTCCCAGTACCCTGGAGGGGGCACCACATCTCCACTGTGTTAACAACCTGTGGCTTGGTGGAGGGCAAAGATATTCCCAATGAGATTCCTGGCAGCCAGGTGGGGCCAAGGAGTGCTCTGAGAGGCTGGTGCCCCAGGACACAGTGGTAGACTGGGGCCTGGAAACACATTTCTTGCCTAGGTTGTTTATTTGCATTTTTCGTACTATAAATATTTAAGGTGGTTTTACTTTATTTTAATAATTTAATTTACCCAAAGTCCCTACGGTAACTTATTGGAGGTTAAGATATGTATTCTTGCCACTAGGATAATGCCAGGCTTTGAACACAAAGGACAGGTGTGGGGCCCACCGTGTGGATGAGACAGCTCAGCAGCCAAGGTCTGGCTTGCTAGTCAGGTTTGGGTGGCCCCCCAGCAGAGCTGGAGCCCTGCATCTTGCTGCCCCAACTTCACTGACCATTGGTCTCAGAGCACTGCTTTTCCCTCAACACCTGGTACTTTCCCTGCCCCTGGCAGTCAGTCTGGACATGCTCACTGACTACCTGGAGGGCTGGACCCACGTCACCACTCCCATTCTCCATTTCTCTTCTCATTCCCCTCCCTGCCATCTGACACCTCATTTATTTTTTTAAATGAGTCAATGCATTACTAAGGCTCTACCAAGAGCACGGAGATCTCTCCAAGCTCCCCAAGTGAGAATTTGCAGGAAAACAGGACTGAACTTCGAGAATGTTGTTTATTGCAGCTTTGCACATGGATCTGAGAGTGTTTGACAGCCTGCCTCCGTTCTCCCCAGCCTGCCAGCCTTTTCACCAGCCTCTCTCCTTAGCCTTATGGCCTCTCATGGCTCTGCTCTCAGCCCCAGCTCCACTGCCCACACTCCCCCACATCCCAGACAAGCTGCTCGAGCCATTGGATAGATTGCGATGTGGCTCGTTGCAGTATGGTGAGGAGGCCTCAGGTGGCCTTCCCCTTTGGTGCCAGTGAATCCATTTTGGTTGCACTCATGCAAAGGTGTGGCCCTCCTGGACCTGGCTGGGTGCCCAGAGTGGACACACCACAATGAAATGGTTTGTCTATGGAATTATCCACGAGGCAGACCAAAAGTCAGCCACTTGGCTAGTTTGCCCCCAGGACTCAGGAGATGCCTCTGCACTCCCAACTGCTCCTAATTCTGCCCTTTCAGGGTCACCTGGACCAGTTACCCAAAGTCCTTCATCTCCATTCCCTGTCAGCAGTACATCAGGGTCATGTTTGACCATCCACAGCATGACTCGTGTGGACACAGCAGGCAGACCAGTGGAGCCATTAGACAGGCCCCTCTGGGATGCTGTGCTCCCACCCAAGAGGTCAAGGGGCCCCTCCAAGAATATCTCCAGGTGAGGGGATTCATAAGCCACCAGAGATCTTCTGCCACCTCCCTGAGCCATGAAGGGCCACGGGGTCTACACTCCCAGCCTTGGGGAGAAATCCTTGTGAGACCTGAACTCTGTAGCCTACAGACCGCTCAGCCTTACCATCGTCCTTGTCTGAGATCGTCTTTGCTATCCTCGTCCCAGTGCCTGGCTGCCCAGCCCCCAGCCAGCGTCAGTGGCTCCAGAGCTTGGTTCTTCCTGAAGTCCCAGTTTCTGCTTCCTGCATGCCACTGTGCAAGGTCACTCATCACTCTTCCTACGGAAGCCTCTGCACATGGGGCCTGATGGGGTGGAAAATGTTGTATGTAAATATCCATTTGGTTTGATTTTTAGCATTTTTATTAGTAACTTGTGTTTTCTTTTGGGGGGTGGGGGAGTTGGTTTGTAAAAACTCTACTCTTTTGGAATGTAATTTCTGAGTTTGTTTGTTTCTTTAAATGCCTTGTCAGTCTCGGTAACATTCCCAAAGCAGAAAACTGCCTGACCCACAGTGGGGATTCCCGGGAACATTGGGGTCCCAGGAAGGAACACCACCCTTCTTCCCTCTCTTCTGCTTCCTACTTTTTACTCCTGGCCCCTGCCTCTTTCTCCTTCTCCTCTCCCATTCTAATTCCTCCTTTCCTGCCAATCTCTTCTCTCTTCAACCAAAGTCCCAAGGAACCCTGGGCTCCTAATCCCCTGCAGACTGCCAGGCTTGGGTCCATGGTATTGGCACCAGTTGGTTAGGGGTAAATGGGAGACCACTTGGCATGGTTGATCCTAAACTGGGTGACCTTACGTTTCTTCTGTCAGACCTCTTTCAAAGCCAAATAGATCTTATTGGGGGCCGTGATGCCTGCATTTGAAATGAAAATCCTACCGCTTGGGTTCATCATTGGCTCTAAACCCTGTATACACAAGGCTTCAGAATCCAATTCTGGTCTCCCGGCAGCCCCTGCCTCCAGTTCTTTCCCCACAAAAGGCTGACCAATTTCAAAACATCTCCAAGGGATCTTACATTCTCTGAATCAAAATAGACCAACCTGTGGCGTCCCCAGAGACACCCTCCTAGCAACTGCTGTACCAGGTGACACAGTTGAGGGCTTCAAAACTTGACCCTCTTACACCCTGACCATGTGGCTGCATCATGCCTGCCCCCTGCACCTTTTCTAGTTTCATCATGCTGCCTGTTCTCCTCTTGCCCACCCAACTTCCAGGCCCTTACTCCCTCTCCCTTCCTGTCCAGAATGCCCCCCACCCCGATCCATCCTCACCAGCCCTCAACCAAACTCCCATTGCCTCATCATTAACAATAATGATCCCCTGCACACTCTGCCTAGAGCATTTCACTATTTAGAAATCATTCTCCCCATCCCATGTCTTTTCAAATCTTTCAGGGACAACTCTAGGAGGCAGCATTGGCAGGACAGGGTTTAGCATTTCTATTTTGTAGATGAAGAAACTGAGGTGCAGATCTCATCCCAGCATCACCTAACAGAGAAACCATTGAGTCTAGACTAGAACTGGGATCCCCAAGCCCAGACTGTCTTGCTTGCTGTGTAAACTCACTGCCACTGCCCAACCCAAGCATGAAAGTCCTTTCATAGTCCACCCTGAATCAGTGGGCCTGTGTGTTTCCGAGGGTAGTCTGGGGACCCCTTGCAGCAGAATCCTCAGAGGGTGTATCCAAAACACAGCTTTCTGGGCCAGGAACCTACAGGTTTAACAAACTCGGGGAGATCCTGAGCAGCAGTAGCTCCCCCATCTGTGTGCATAGCTCCGGCCACTAGGTCACCTTTCTTCTAACCGAGGGGTGTCAGACTCATTTTCACCAGGGGCCACATCAGCCTCGCAGTTGCCTTCAAAGGGCAGAATGTGATTTTAGGACTATACAGTTAAGTGAGCCAGGTAGAAACAAGGTGCTAGGCCAAAGGTGCTGGGCCAGATTAAACAAGGTGGAAGGCCAGATTCAGCCTGCAGGCCTTGTGTTTGCCACCCGTGTCCTATCTAATAACCATGATGCTCTATCTTAAAAAGAGCACTGTGCTGGGAATTACGGAACTAATCCTCAATCCAGCTCTGATTTGCTCTAATTACCCAGAGAATTTCCAAAAACTATCAGAGGCATAATACAGCAGAAATAGAATGTTTTTAAATCTTACTAAGATAACGTAAATAGAAAGTCAAAAAGCAAGAAGCGTTATTACCCAAATCTATCTGAGGTCATTCCCATAACCATCCAGTTGAAATTTACTCTTGAGTTTCCTGGCTTCTGCAGTAAAAAGAGAAACATGCCAGGTTCTGTAACTCATCATCCAGTCATGGGAAGCAGTCATTGCCCCAGGAGACAATGCTTGTGCTACTCATTTATAGCATGTGTCCTTTCTTCAAAGACCACTACACCAACTGCTATCTCAACAGGTGAACTTAAGGTGCAAGGATGTTTTCCAGCTGACTCTTTCTTAAAAAAAAAACTGCCACCAACTTGAATGACTTGGCCGCAGATCAAGTGACTATTCTATGCCTCAGTTTCCCCAGTTATAAAGTGGGGAGAATGTCCTTCTACCTCACATGTCTGTGGTAAGGACCAAATACAATACTGTGCCTGCGAGTCTACTTGGAAAAACATAAGGTTCTACTCAAATGTGGTCCGATCACACTCATCCCTAGGCCAGCCCCTCAGTGACCTGGCCCTCAGAGTGACACCCCCTCACCCACTCACTAGCCTCAGTGAATAGAAGGTAGGCCAAAAGATCATCTGGACCAACTCCCTCAATTTTTAGAAAAATTGTGACAAAATACACCTAACGTAAAACTTAGTTGCCATTTTAAGTATGCTCACAGTATTGTGTAACTATGACGAATGTTCATTTCCAGAACTTTTTCTTTCTTTCTTTTTTAAGATTGTATTTATTATTTTTAGAGAGGGGGGTAGGGAGAGAGGCTGAGAGGGAGAGAAACATCAATGTATGGTTGCTTTTCACCTGCCTCCAGCTACAGATCTGGCTGGAGACCTGGCTGGAGACCTGGCTTGCAACCTGCCAGAACTTTCTCATCATCTCAAATTGAAGTTGTGTTCACTAAACACTCCCCATTGCCCCTGCCCCCAGTCCCTGGTAACCTCTATTCTTAGTCTCTGTTTCTATGAATTTGCCTGTTCTGAGTATCTCTTACAAGTTGAATTGTATGCTCTT
Organism: Noctilio leporinus; assembly: GCA_004026585.1. Taxonomy (NCBI): domain Eukaryota; kingdom Metazoa; phylum Chordata; class Mammalia; order Chiroptera; family Noctilionidae; genus Noctilio; species Noctilio leporinus. The sequence continues at coordinate 194,203 of PVIW01002213.1, forward strand.
TGTCATTTTTGTGTCAAACCTCCTTACTTTTGTAGATTAGGAATCAGGTTCAGGGAAGAGAATGGCTCACCCAAGGTCACACAGTAAAGCCAAGACCAGAACCCAGGTTTCAGCATCCCAAATAGCGATCAAGACACTACCCTGTCATTGGGTGATTTTGGTTGCTCCTCTTCCACTGTCTCGACTATCTGCTGGCTCCCGATCACTTTTATCATCTTCCTCTAAATCTCCATTTCCTCCTACCTCCTCTTCTCTGCTCGTTTCTGGCAGCAGACCCAGCAGCCCAGACCGATGGCCAGGTCTTCCTGTTCTGGACCTTTAGCCTTCCCAGAATGGCCTCACCAGCACCGCTCCCCTCACATGGATTTCCCTGGACCCTCAGCATCCCCCTTGCTGTCCCCAGGCTCACATTCCTGTCTTATCAGGGAAGTGTTGGCTGTGGTCTCCCGACTCTGATGTTTACTTTTCAGATCTGGGGGGTTTTCCTGGGTTCTGTTTTATTTGGTGCTTTTTCACACCAAAGGGAGCACCCTTCCCTAACACCTCAGGTGGCATTAGCCCTGCCTTCCTTTCTCATTGGGGTTGGCCCCAGACACACCCCCAGCCCAGAACTATTTCCTAGTCCCATCCCTGAGTCATGTTGTCTTTGTCCATGGCCTCCTGGAAGGACCCCAGCACTTTCCACTGGAAAGGTGTGTGTGTTTGTGTTGTGTGCGGGGGGATTGGATCCCCACTTCTGACCTCCTCTACCTTCCTAGTCCTGCATTGCTTTGATTGAGGAGATGCAGCCTGGCTTGGGTCCTTTTCTATCTGGTCACGTGTCCATCTGTCTGCCCATTTAGCATCCCACCGTTCTCTGCTCTCCCTTGGACCTCACCAGCTGCAGAACAGTTCTTCCTGTAAGAACATGTAGCTGACCCTGGTTCTGCTCCTCACCCCTCCCAACAATGTTTGCAGTTTGCAAAGCCCACAGATCAAGAACAAAAAGAGAGTGGTTAGGCACCCACCTGTGAACCCAAAGGTTGCTGGTTCAATTCCCAGGCAGGGCACATAACCAGGTTGCAGGCCAGATCTTCAGCTAGAGGCAGGCGAAAGGCAACCATACATTGATGTTTCTCTCCTTCTCTGCCTCCCTCTCTTCCCCTCTCTCTAAAAATAATAAATAGTCATTTTTTTAAATAAAAAGTTTTTAAAAAGAACAAAAGGAGACAATCCTGGACCTGAGTTCCCAGCACAGGGCTCCCCACTCATACTCCATAGACTGTCCCTGTTCTATCCCATCAACCTGTTTCTGTCCCTTCCTACCCTTCAGCCTCAAGTAAAGGAGCTTTGGTTTCCTCTAAGCATCCTTGAAGGGCCAAGGTGTAAGGTCCTGGCTGCCTTGTCACACTGCATTATTCTGATATGACTCAAAATGTTTCCATGATGAAAAACCTCAGCCAGGAGTCTGGAGACCTCTTAACTTCTCTGAGTTCAGCTGGTTGCAAATTTTATAATGAGCACCAGGATAATCCCTATGGCCCCAGGGCATCCTCATGTTTTGGGGTTCCTGCATCACCATCCTCTGTCCACTGTGCACTGGTCTCTTAGCTCCGCCCCTGGTCTCTGTGCCTTAGTTTACTTCTCTGCACAGGGGGCTCACCACAATCCTGTTCCTAGCAATTGCCCAGGTATTTGGAGCCTCTGATACTGGGCCTTGCCAGCCGTGGCCCAGCTCCCTACCACTGCGTTGAGGCACCAGGTTGCAGAGGTGTTACCTGGAGGTTCTTAAGCAGCTGGAGCATCACCTGGTAACTTGATAGAAATGCAGAGTATTGGCACCACCCAAGACCTACAGGAATTCAGGGATTTGACCTTCTGTAGCCGAGCCCAGCAAGCGGGTTTAACAAGCCCTCTGGGTAATTCTGATAAAAGAATAGTTTGCCAACTGCTGACCTCTACTACAAGTAGTGCATCCTGGAGAAGGACTGAGGCTGGCCCAGACCGGGAACAGATGGGAAACACCAACCTCTAGATTCCTGAAAGACTGGGAACTCTCCTTATCTGCCACCCACACCCCCAACAGAACCCAGGTTCTCTTCCAGGAAGCTGAAGGAGAGGGAAACAAGCAGAAGGTGTACATTTTTCCTGTTTTGCCCTTGGCTTGGTCCCAGCTCTGCCCACCTTTCCCACTTGTCTAGGTTCACAAAAGGTTATGTAGGGTTGTGCCAGCCAGGCAGGGGGTAGTGGTCTTGGGGTGGGGGCAAGAGTAAAAAGATCTGACTATCTATCCCTTGGGAACCTCACCATAGGCTCATGATCTTACTTCAAATGGAAAGAAACCTAACTTAAGAAAAGAAGGTTAAATCAAATCCCCAGCACCTCTGCCTCCTCCTCTCACCCCCATGGAGACCTGGTAGATGTGCCAAAAAATCAGCCCTGACCCCCAGCAACTGAGGAAGAGAGCCGGAAGCAGTCCTTTTCATCCTGCCCCTCCTAACCCCTGCCAATACTGTGAAGCCCCCTTCCTGCCCAGCCTGGGTTCCTGGTGAGGGTCCTGAAGTCTTGGGCCCAGGGAAAAGTCTACAGGAGGGAAGGGACCAAGGGCATCCTCGGGCCAAGCTGTTTGCCTCTCCTGTCCATTGTTCTCTCCTCCTCACTCCTGTCTTCAAAAGGCTCCTTCCCAGGATGGATTGGGTGCTAGGACGACTGCAGTCCAACCCACTTAGCTCTCCCCGCCCCTGTGTCTTATTTCAGACATGAGAATAACTGTACAGTGTAAACTTGCAAAGGGTTTTTAATGGTTGTAGATTGGAAATAAAGTATGTCATATGAACAGTTCCCATGCCTCCTCTGATTTTTCTTGTCAGCGGGTGGAGCCCCCAGCTGATTTGAAATCTACCTCTAGCCCATCCCTAGTTGCCCCGGAAACGAGGGAGCCCTGGGAATGCCACAGCTAGTTGGCTGGTTTGGGGCCACTTGGGAGGGGCTGCCAGGTATTCTCTGTAGCAGGCTGCTGACACCTCAGAGTCTCCCACTAAATGTGATACGACCACAGAGAAACAATGCAGAGTGCTCAAAAAAAAAAAGGGATTGAACTTTTCTACAAAAGACTTAAAATGCCCTCCGGGGTGTGGGGAGGACACTTTAGATGAGTTAATTATTGGTTAAAGTGTAATTAATTATTCCAAAATGTGTATTATGTTACAGATGCTTCTGGTTATGAATTCAGGAGCTGGGTAGTTGTGAGTCAGGGTCTCATGAGATTCGGCTTGACTGAGGCTGAATGATCCATTTGTAAAGTGGCTCATATGCCTGGCAAGTCCGTGTTGGCTGTTGGCAGGAGGTCTCAGTTCCCTCCCACCTGGATCTCTCCATGAGGCTGCTTGAGTATCACAACATGGCAGCTGGCTTCCCCAAGAGTAAGTGCTCTATGAAAGAGCAGGGTAGCAGCCACAATGTCTTTTATGACTAAACCTTGAAAATCACGTTGTAATTTCTGCCATGTCTTATTGCATATACTATCAGCCCTATGCACGGTGGGAGAGGACTACACTGGGCATGAACACCCGGAAGCTGGGATCATTGAGGGTCACCTTGAAAGCTGGCTACAACGTAAAAATTCTACAGATCTCTTTTTTTGAAGACCTAACACCAGCCTGTGCTAGGCATGGAGGATATAATCGTTGGGCCCGGAAGACAGGAAAGCAGATGCCAGGGAGCCAAGAGGAATCTCAGGACAGGCTTCATAGAGGAAAGCTCTCTGGAACTGGCTGACATCTGAGGTTGAGATGTTGACCAGATGAAGGGGATGGTGGTGTGTTGTAGGTAAGAGACTGAGGGGAGATGGTTCCAGGGAGAGGGAACAGCATGTGTGAAAGCCTAATAGCAAGCAGAGCAGAACTGGGAAACCGTACGAAGATTGATGTCACTGGAATGGGTAACGATGAAAGAGGCTGGGTCAGATCACACGGTGCCTTATGAGGGGACAAAAGTCCTCATTCTGTGGGAATTAGGGAGCTGTGGAAGAATTGAAAGCAGGGAAAGGGGACAGTCAGAGGAAGTATTGGGTCTGGAGTCACTGTGCTCCAGGATGGCAAGTCCTGGATGAGAACACTGTGTTCTGTTCTTGGGACATTGGTAAATGAGGAGTTGAAAGACAGGGGGTGGACATAGAAGGAACTTGGTACCACTGACTCCCAGCAAGTGATATGCAGGGACTGTTGGAGCCAGTAGGCTGGAATCACATGGTGGACATTTCAGCAAGACAGAATTCTGCCTCTCATTAGAAAAATTTTCCAAGGACCACAGCGACTATGGAAGGATGGCCAGCCATGCTTCCTTCAGCTGCTGCACCCTAACCTCAGACTTCGTGGACTGCTCATAATTCAACATTTGTTGGTTTCAGATCTAAAGGATCTATGTATGCAAGGAGACAGACATTTTTCTTGGTGTCCTATTGGGTGGTGAGGAAGCAGCCTGCTTTCTCAGGCCAGTAAGAGCTAGTGAAAAAGGCATAGGCTGGGCTCTTCGGAGTAGGGAAGGGGCATCTGGTTTCCATTCTGGGACCTCAGAGACGGCCCTGAGAGATGAATCCTCACCTGAAGCTTAAAATCAAGAGAATTTTAGCAGGAAAAAAAGCAGGCAGAGGGAGTAGCGGTCGAAGGAGCAGAGGCAAGAAGCTATGGGGATGGGCAGAGAAGCAGCAAACAGTTTGGGGAGAGGGTCCCTGCAGAGGCTGCAAAACAGAGTTCTTGAACTTTATGATACATCAAAGGGCCACAGAGGAGAAGAAGTGCTACTAATCAGGAGTATAATACGATGAAGCAGACGAAGCACATAGCTCCATCCGCCCTGGGAAACACGGTCCACATTTGTGCCATCAGGAAGACACGGGGAAGAGGAACCTTGGCTTAACCACTGAGGCAGAGCTTAAGACGCTGATGCGCTGTAGTCCTTTGGCAAGTCTCTCCGGGACCCTGTTTCCCCATCTGAGATGGGCTCTAGGCCCCTGGGGCGCAAAACATAAAGATGGTGTGCCTGATGCCAGGAGGGGACTCTGGGAGTGTCGTAGCTGGTAACAGCGCCACTTCTGGGAGGAGAAGATTTGGACGGGGTGACCAACCTCAGGCGTGAATACCAGTGCACGCATGCGCCTTTGGGAAGCAGCCACTTCGTGCGCGTGCGCATGCGCGGCCACAGGCAGCCGGCTGCGCATGCGCCTTGGGTTGGCGGGAGTTTCGCTAGTGGCGGCGGTTGCGCGAGGCGTGGTCGGCGGAAAGCCGCTGGTCCGAACTTGAAACGGGAGGCGCTGGGGACCAGGGCTGACCAGTGGCCGTGGAGATTGTGACCTGCCGTCTTGTTTTCAAGAACGGAGGCTTCGGGCTGGACGGGCATCGCTCTGAGGTCAGGAAGTCGCTTTCGTTTCCCCGGACGCAGCCCCACTCATCCCCGCACCCGCCTCTTGGGCGTCGGACCTCGGCCCAGTGCAGGCCGGGCGCTGCTCCCCGGCATCGGACACTAGGGGTGAGCTAGGGGCTGAGGCCTCCCCTAGCTGAAAGGACACCCGAGGGCGGGCCGCAGCTTTCCCTCTGCCTCTTTGCAGAGCCAGCGGCCCAGACTCCTGAACAGTGTTGAAGGGTTGGGGTGGGGCACAGAATTCTGCCTCTGCCCCAGACTGGGTGCGGAACAAGCTTGGGCCAGGCTTTTGCCCACTGAACCTCAGTTGCTTTATCTGCAAGGAGGGGTGAAAGATAGTTAGGGTACCTATGGAGCTGCGGAAAGGATTAAATGGGCCGGTGAGATAGTGATGCAAATAAAGCGGTTCCGTGCAGCACAGGTCCTGGCGGATAATGGGCAGCTTAATTTATGACGGTTGTTGCTCTCATTATCCAGACTTGAATCGGTGATAGTCATAACTGTGGGGATTTGACCTATCCATTCTTGTTCTCTTTTCCACGTTGTCCCTCCAGATAATCATTTATCTTTACTACCCGCTACAGATTGTTGCAGGGAGGGAAGAGTAAGCATGGCAGATGTAGAAATGCCTCAGTCAGGTCCCTGTCCTCTTTCAGCCAGTCCCTGGCGACAAGCATTAGGAATATGAATACAGTATGGCTGGGCAGGAAGACATGTAAACAGCCTTTACAGTCAGTGCTAGGGAGACCAAGGGGTGGAGCAACCAACTCTGCCAAAGAGAAGTGATGTGAAAGCTTCACATTTAAGTTAGGTTGGGCAGAATGAATAAGTGTACAGGCCATATGTGCAAAGATTCCGAGGTGGTGCAAGGAATGGGAGTGGCAGGAGAGCAGGAATGGATGGGTCGGTTGGGACCAGCTTATGTAAAGTGCTGAATACACTGGAAGAATCTCTGCTGCTATTTGAAGAACCAGATAAGAGAGGAGCACTCCTGGATGTAGGAAAGCTAGTGGGCAGGCTGCTAGATTGCTGGGTGGAGGGTGGGAGAAAGTTGTGGAAGTTATGAGACCTGAAAGAAACTAGGAACTGGAAATGAAGAAAAGATGGAGAGTCAAACTCATAGAGACAGACAACAGATTTGTGGTTACCAGAGGGGAAGGGGATGGAGAGAAGGTGAAGGAGATAATGCACAAAACACAGAGTTGATTGTTGTATTATTATTTATTAATTAGTGTGTTATATGTTCCACATGAGCAACCATAAACCTACTCCCCCCACCCCATAGTGATGGAAGAGGACTAGATGCTGGATACTGAGCAACAATGCAATGTACAGATATTGTATCATAAGGTTGTACATCTGAAATTTATATAAACTTAATTTTAAAAAGATTTAGGGAGAGACTGTTAGAGGTAGAATGGATGGGATTTTTGGGTCTGGAGAGTTAAGAAAAAAAGTAAAGGATTATTTCCTAGTTTGGAAGATCACGTAGGTCATAATGCCACGAACTGAATTAGGAAATTAGGGACTAAATACAAAATAATTTGGAAATTACACGTAAGGTAATTTACGTGTTCAGGGAGATAAGAGTGTTTCCAGTGAACTGGTGGGGGTGGGGGGTGATGAACCCTGCTGATAGTGTCTGTGGAAGCAGTGGGTGAGGTGGCACTGGACCAGAATCTTGTCAGGTAGGTAAATTTCATGGGACAGAGATGGGTAATTCAGAGAGGCTGGAAAGCACAAGGCCTATCTAGTGTAGTAAAACCCCAGTGAGACTGGGGCTAAACTGTGTAGAACAGATCACCTCATTTTCCTGTTTCAGGGTTCTCCACCCAGGATGACCTCAGTGACTAGATCAGAAACTATAGAAGGTGAGTATTGTTCCTTTTACCTTGGGTTCAGGTTTCTCAGCTATACTCACATGATTTTCTGGCTCTTGGTGAAGTTGGAATCCCATATTCATGTATTTGCACTGGTGCTTCCTCAGTGTTTCCATGATCTGGGGCATACATTTTCTTTTTCCATCTTTTTGTACAGAAACTTAGTTGTGGTGGGTTTGATTTTGTATTTTGACTTTTTTATAATAAGTGCTAGAAGAGGAACCAGTTACATCTAAGACTCATGATCTTCAACTGGAATCGGACCCCAGTCCTGTGGAAGTGTGCAGTCAATCATCTGCCTCCCTGGAGATGACTCATGGAGTTTCAAAGGAAAGAATTCACATTGGCTGTGGAAAAGGGGGAAATGGTGATCTCAGCCACAAGGAAGAACTTCAGTTCGGGTCCCTTCATTTATCTCCCCAAGAACAATCTGTCCATCATCAAGCCAGAAGGCAGTCCTGGCGGCGAGCAAGTATGAAAGAAATGAACAGGCGGAAGTCACTGCCTCCCTTTCATCAGGGCATCACAGGTGGGGTGCTACATGTATGAGAGTGGAGTTGCAGCTCAGATAAAATGTGGCAGTGGGTGTGGCAGAAAGCATGGTGGGACAGACTTGCTTTTGCTACTTATTAGCTGTGTGACTGAGGAAGTCAAATCACTTCTCTGAGCCTTAATTTCCTCATCCAAAAGAGGGACAATCTAAGATTTTAAGTACTATGTCAACAACCTAATTAGTGTCCACTATTATTTATTTTATATCATAATATTACCTATCAATTGTAATTTATGCCACAAACGAAAATTGTGATTTATACTTGTTCAGTGCTCATGTCTGTTGGGATTAGAGGTATTGAGATTTCTTCCTGTGGCTTTTTGCTCCATATCCTAAAGTGAAACAGAAGGGAGATGAGTTGCTACCTGATTTTAGGCTTTATAACTAAAAACATCTCAGAGGGAAGATGCACGTTAAAATATCTAGAGTGAAAACCAAGGTTTTAGACATGTCGTATTTGAATGTGATTTTGTGTGAGTTTATAATAATTACATTTCAGTAAGCATTGATGTATAAGATTTAATGTGGAAAGCCTCTGGCACTGTTCAGGAAAAGCTCTATGACCTTAAGCAGGTTATTTCCTTTGTCTTATCGTTCTCATCAGTAAATGGGATGAGATAATATCTATTTTTATAAGAATGTACTAGGAGTAAATGAATTGATATATAACACAGTACTTGGCACATGGTAAATAGCTCAAATGTTAAGCTATTGTGATTATTTTAAAGCTATTACATCACTTCCAGATGGCTTGATGTCTAACAGGAAATCTTGGTAAAAATAGCCATGTAGCATGTCAGAAAATTGCTGCCACAATTATGCTTATGTACTTTACTCCATAGATGTGCCAAGAAAGATCAGCAGTTCCCCAAGGTTACCCCAACCTTTGTCTCTGTTCCAGAGCATGTGGACCTAAAATTCTGTATCACAGAAAATGATGGATGTAGTAAGATTGATTATCTCCCAGTTATTCCTGGCCACTTAACCATATTTCTTTGGTTATAGGCCCAAGGTATTCTGTTTTCCTTGACTAAAAGCAGTGAGAAGTTGTCAAAAGAGGAGACAAAAGAAATTTAAAAACATAATTACCCTGGCTGGTGGCACAGGGAATAAGGCGCCAGCCTGCGAATCCAAAAGTCGCTGGTTCGATTCCCAGCTAGGGCACATAACCAGGTTGTAAGCCAGGTCCATAGCTGGAGGCAGGTGAAAGGCAACCATACACTGATGTCTCTCTCCCTCTCTAATTCTCTCCCTTCTCCTCTTTCTAAAAATAATAAATTAAAAAAATAAAACATAATTAGCCGAAGGTAGAGGCCAAAAAGACATGTATCACTCAAATTCTCAAAGAAAACTTCCTTTGCTATATTATAACTGATGTTTTAATTTTATTAATTTTTAAAGAAAAGGGAAGGAAGAGAGAAACATAGTTTGGTTGCTTTTGCACACCCTTCACCAGCAACCTGGCCCCCAACCCAGGCATGTACCCTGAGCTGGAATTGGATCGGCATCCTTTCAGCTCACATGCTGGTGCTCAAACCACTGAGCCACACCATCCAGGGCAATAATGGGTGGTTATAAATGGACAGAATTGAAAAAACAGTATCTACATCCTATACTTGTTTGAGGATTCAGTGGCCTAATTAATGTAAAATGCCTGTCCAATTCAAACTGACTCACCATATGACCTTGGGCAGGTTACCTGTTACCCACTACTTGTGCCTCAGTGTCATCGTCTGTAAAATAGAATTGATAAGATACTTACCTCAAGTTTTAATGAGATATGTATAGCATTTAATAAAAAGCCATTTGCAAACAAGTGTTCAACAAATCACCATTAATGTTACAAGGTCATTGTAGAAGATGGCATGGTATTATGGGGGGAAACACAGGTTTTAGTGACAGACTTGTGATTGAATTCTTGCTTCACCAATTTCTGAATTCAAATAAGTCATCTCCCCTTGAGTTCAATTTCCCCCTCTGTAACATGGAGCTCATAGATTATAAGAAGACTCTTAATACAGTGTATTTAAAGCAAACAGCAGGGTCTGTCATAAAAATGCTCATATGTTCCCATTTCCTTTCTTTGAATGATGAATATAAAATATCAAAAAATACCAATACCCACCTTATTTAACAAGACAGAATTTTAATGTATTATATAAAGGGTTCTTATAACTAAAACTAGGGTGCACAAATGGGTAAAATTGCATTCCTTGGTAATCCTGGAAAAAATCATATATGGCTGTATATGAATTCTCCCTTTAATTAGTGAAGGCTGCTTCGGCATTCTTGCCTTTAGCTGGACTGCATCAAGAGGGAGGGAAATTTCAGGTGTTTACTTTGCTAACTGTGTGACTGTCTCGCTCCCTAAATGTGGTGATACTCTAGAGCTCAGCAGATCCATTAGCGTCGATCTAGCAGAAAGCAAACGGCTTGGCTCTCTCCTGCTTTCCAGTTTCCAGGTGAGATTTTCAGGATTGGGAAATGCTTTTATTGTTTTCTTTTAATATTTATGAATAATTTTTACTGATTTGAGAGAGAGAAGAAATAGCTATTTGTTGTTCCACTTATTTATGCATTCATTAGTTGCTTCTCATATGTGCCCTGATTTTGGGGGGTGGGAATCAAACCTACAACCTTGATATATTGGGTGACCCTCTCTGCCTGGCCAGAACCTCTTTTTTTCTTCTTTCTTTTTTTTTTTTTTTAAATGAAACCACTTTTTTTCTTTTTAAGAATTTATTATTTATTATTTCCAGAGAGAGGGGAAGGGAAAGAGAAACATCAGTGTATGGTTGTCTTTCACCTGTCTCCAGCCCTGGATCTGGCTTGCAGCCTGGTTATGTTCCCTGGCTGGGAGTCAAACCAGCAACCTTTGGGTTCACAGGCTGGTGCCAATCCACTGAGCCACCAGCCAGGCTTTTTTTTTTTTTTTTATTGTTGTTGTATTACATCCATCACCTTTTTGCTCCCCTCCGTCCCCCTCCCCACCCCCCCATCCCCCACAAAGTCAATCCCACTTGTTGTCCATGTCCATGGTTCCTTTATACTAGGTTCTTGTCTAAGCTGCTCCTCTTCCCTGCCTCTGCCTCCCCCTCCCCCCAACCCCTTTTCCCCTGACCACTGAAGGCCTATTCACTGTATTCATATATTTGGTTCTGTTTTGCTTGTTGTTAGTTTTGTTCATTATTGTCCCGTAATGGGTGAGATCATATGATATTTGTCCTTCACTGACTGGCTTATTTCACTCAGCATAATACTCTCCAGTTCCATCCATGTTGTTGCAAAGGGTACAAGTTCCTTCTTTCTTTCTGCTATATAGAATTCCGTTGTGTAAATGTACCAAAGTTTTTTGATCCAATCATCCACTGATGGGCACTTAGGCTGTTTCCAGCACTTGGCTATTGTAAATAGTGCTGCTATGAACATAGGTGTGCATAGGTTCTTATGAATTGGTGTTTCAGGATTCAGGCTTTTTTTTTTTAACTGTTACTGTGACAGACCCAATATTATGTGATGTATCTGTTAAGATTAAAAGATGTTCCTCTCTAGTTGGGATTAATTCAGAAGCCAGATTTAACCTCCACAGCTGATTTGGTCTAGACTAGGCTCTATCCCATTGGTGGTGGCGCTGGGGCTGCTGCTGGCTAACTGAGCAACTAACAATGAGAGATTTCTCCAATCTAATACCTTTTGCTGTTGTCAGCAAATGACAGAAAATAATGGTAATTTAAAGTGGGTGGAAGTCAAAATCTAAGTTAAAGCAGACATTTGAGGTCTGACTACATACTAAGTTGGTATTATAGGGCTGTTGATGATATCAGTTTAGATAAGCAAGTCATTTGTGTGAAATAACCTTTTTATTTTTCCTAAACCAAAAACCAGAATGTATAGTCTTCAAAAAAGTTTTTTCCAGATCTATTTGTTTATATGAAAAACCTTATGTAAAAAATTAAATCATGTTTACTTCACATCTATTAAACATAAAATTACATGAACTTTGTTGGGACTGGCCTGGAAAATCTTGGTTGTTGTATACTAAAGGTATTTTCTTTATTTAGTTCTCTGTTCAGAAACTTGAACCTTTCCTAAAGGACATCGAGGGCTTCAGTCTTGAAAGTTTTAGAGCCAAAGGTAAGTTGGTAAGAATAGATATGTGAGCTTTGACCTTGAAGTATACCTTTTCTCTCATTTTTTTTTTTTTTTTTTTAAGATTTTATTCATTATATTTAGATAGAGGGGAAGGGAGGGAGGAAGAAAGGGAGAGAAACATCAATGTATGTTTACCTTTCACCTGTCTCCAGCTGGGGACCTGGCTGGAGACCTGGCTTGCAACCTGGGTTTGTGCCCTGACTAGGAATCGAACCTGCAACTCCTGGGTTCGCAGATCAGTGCTCAATCCACTGAGACACACCAGCCAGGGCTATGCTTTCTTTCTTTTCTTTTTTTTTTTTTTTTTTTAATATTTTATTTATTATTTTCAGAGAGAAGAGCAGGGAGAAAGAAAGGGAGAGAAGCTTCCATGTATGGTTGGTTGCCTTTCACCTGCCTCCAGCTATAGACCTGGCTGGAGACCTGGCTTGCAACCTGGTTATGTGCCCTGGCTGGGAATCAAACTAGCGACCTTAGGGTTCTCAGACCAGCGCTTATGCACTGTGCCACCAGCCAGGGCCTATACTTTCTTTTAAAGTCAGTTGAAGCCCCACTTTCAAGATCCTCATTTACCAGCCCTTTCTTTTTTTGGAATTGTATTTATAAAAAATAATATATGTTGCCCTGGCTAGTGTAGCTCAGTGAATTGAGTGCCAGTCTGCGAACCAAAGGGTTGCAGTTTGATTCATAGAGCACATGCCTGGGGTTCAGGTTTGGTCCCCCGTCCAGGCACATTCAGGAAACAACCTATTGATACTTCTCTCAGTTGATGTTTCTCTTTGTCTCTATCTCTTCCTCTCTCACAGGAATTAATGAATATGTCTTCTGGTGAGGATTAAAAAAAAAATTGTTTATCTCGGGGTTAGACCATTACCATAGTTAGAGTAGATATGTCAAGGTTATCTTGATAGCTATTTAACTTCTTTTGCCTTCTTCTTCTTCTTTTTTTTTTTTTTTAAAGATTTTATTCATTATTTTTAGAGAGAAGAGCAGGGATGGAGGAAGAAAGGGAGAGAAGCATCAATGTATGGTTGTCTTTCACTTGACTCCAGCCATGGACCTGGCTGAAGACCTAGTTTATAACCTTGTTATGTGCCCTGACAGGGAAATCGAACCCTCGACCTTTTGGTTTGCAGGCTGGTGGCAATCCATTGAGCCGCCAGCCAGGGCACCTTCTTCATTTTTCATCTGAATGTAGTTGTGGATTCTTCCAGCTATAAACAGAGAACTTTTTACCTTATGCTCATAATTCCTTTCTTTCTTTCTTTCTTTCTTTTTTTTTTTAAGATTTTATTTCATTATTTTTAGAAAGAGGGGAAGAAAGAGAGGCAGAGAGGGAGAGAGGCATCAATGTATGGTTGCTTTTCACCTGCCTCCAGCCACAGACCTGATTGGAGACCTGGTTTGCAACCTTGTTATGTGCCCTGGCTGGGAATCAAACCTGCGACCTTTGGGTTCGCAGGCCGGCGCCTTAACCACTGTGCTACCAGCCAGGGCTTCTTTCTTTCTTTCTTTTTTTTAAGGTTTTATCTTTTTATTTTTTAGAAAGAGAGGGAGTAAAAGAGGGAGAGAAACATCAATGCTTGAGAGAAGCGTTGATAGGTTGCCTCTTGCACATGCCCCAACTTGGCACTGAACCTGCAATCCAGGCATGTGCCCTGACTGGGAATTGAACCAGTGACCCTTTGCTTTGCAGGACGATGCCCAATCAACTGAGGCACACCAGTCAGGGCTGCCCATAATTCTTTATTTGACTTCAGCATTTTTCATTACACTCTTTTCTGTGGCCTGTCTTTTCTGATAGATTTCCTTTCAGTGCCAGCAATTCAAATCTCTTGAAAAGAATGAAATGTCAATGCAGATATACCTTTTTAACTGCTTTTTCACCAGTTGGATATAAAAAAACACTATCAATAGATATCATAAAGAGGAATTGTCTTTCATTTTATCTATACCTACCCAAAGGAAAAAAGTAAAATCTTTCTGCATATTTAGGCCACTTTTTTTAAAGGGTGAGAGGGTCATAATGTAACAGGGAACACTAGAACTTGCTGTGAAATTTTATATTCTTTTTTTAACATGTAATTTTATTCTCTAGCATCTTCTATTTCTGAAGAATTAAAACATTTTGCAGACAGACTAGAAAGTAATGGAACTCTACAGAAATGTTTTGAGGATTCAAAAGGGTAAGTTCAATTGCCCTTCTGTCTTAAATTATACTTTAATTAAGATTTTTTGGGTGGGTGAGGAAGAGGACAGAAGGGAGCAAAAAGGGGATGGATACAATACAACAAAAATTAAATTAATAAAAAAGATTTTTTATTATAATTATTGTTCATTTACTCAAGAAATGTTATCCAGCCCTGACTGGTATGGCTCAGTTGGTTAGGTGTCATCACCAGTTCAATTCCTGGCCAGGGCACATGCCTGGGTTGCAGGTTCAGTCTTGCTCAGGGCACATACAAGATCAGGGCAACCGATTGACATTATTCATATCAATATCATTTTCCGCCTTTTCCTTCCCTCCCCTTCTCTCTAAAGATAAATATATATCCCTGGCTGGTGGCACAGTGGATAAGGAGCTGGCCTGCAAACCCAAATGTCTCTGGTTCGATTCCCCAGCCCAGGGCACATAACCAGGTTGCAAGCCAGATCTGTAGCTGGAGGCAGGTGAAAAGCAACCACATTGATGTCTTGCTCCCCCCTCTGCTTCTCTTCCTACCCCTCTCTCTAAAAATAATAAATAAAATCTTTTAAAAAGACTTAAGTTAAACAATAAATATATTTTAAATTTTTTTAAAAGAAAAGGACACATTTATCCAGCATTTTCCATATACCAGGCTTTTCTAGATGCTGGAGATACAGTGATAACTAAGTCAAATGATCTCAATTCTGATATACTTTATAGCAGAGACAGTCAAACAAATTCATAGATAATGATCTAAGGTAGTGATCAGGAAGTCTGTAATGGTTGTTTGAGAGGGTAGATTAGCAAGGACTCAGAGAAGACTTCTAATGAATTGACCTTTGGGCTGAGACCTATAAGACCTGAATGGTGAGAAGGAACCAACCACAGAAAGATGAAAGGAAAAGCATTCTTCAGGTTTTTGCTAGTCAAGAAAGTTATACTCTATATACCTGTTGACAACCAAGAATGTTAAGAGTAATTTAGAAATCCCATTTTTTAACTCATAGTTCCTATGTAGGGGTGGAACCCAACCTTCTACCCCTTGCCTTGCAATAAATCATGTCACTAGAGCTTATATCATAAAGTTTCTAGTTTTGACTTTGCAAAGGTCTGCTTTTCCACAGATCCTTAAATTTAACATTGCTATGCAGGAAATGAAAAATACTCTGGCTCATTCTTCTGAGGATAGTGTCTTTGGGCATTCATAATGGTCCAGAGTTTGACACATCACCAGAATCTATCTTACAATACAGCCTATAACGAAAATAGGCAGTCCTAAAGCTCTGGTAATACAGTTGTTTACCTTTATACCAAGAAGGTTGGGAAATCTGCACCAAAATCTGCACGTGGAGTGGTGCCCAGGCTGACTTCAGGGAGTTTGTGCTGTGAGACCTAAAGTTCTAATGAGGGTTTTTAAACCAAAAAAAAAAACATCAGCAGGGTAGGTGGGTGGAGAAGGGGACAGAGGGGAGTAAAAAAGGGGATGGATGTAATACAACAACAATAAAATTAAATTAAAAAACAAAACAAAACAAAATATCAACAGTGCCTATGGTAGACCTGTCCAAAACAGTATCAAGTGTGCTTTCCTTATTGAGAGGCAGAAAATTGTTGTGGAAGTGTTGAAGGCACAAGCACAGAATCAGAATAAAGGTTTTTGAGTAATAAAAGCAAAAATTTTATTTAGTTCAACATAGCATCTCTTTTAATGCAGTGTATTTAAGCCATAGACTGCTGCATCTTAGCCAGCAGTGGTAGGGCTATGTGTCATAGGCCTTGGTAGAAAAAAATGAAAGGTAGAACAACTTACTTATCTTTGTCAAATAGAGTACCAAGTAATTGCAAAATTTTGGCATTTTCAGTGCTTCTTTTCCATTAGGATTAATCACCCAGCTGAGCTGAGCAATGGTGTAAAATATAATCCCTGTCCAACAATAGCTTTAGTTTAAGGAGGAAGATAGACTCATATGAAAAAAAATATTGGCCCTGGCTGGTGGCACAGTGGCTAAGGTGCCGGCCTGCGAACCCAAAGGTTGTTGGTTCAATTCCCCACCAGGGCAACATAACTAGGTTGCAAGCCGGGTCTCCAGCCAGGTCCGTAGCTGGAGGCAGGTGAAAGGCAACCACACATTAATGTTTCTCTCCCTCTTTTCCTCTCCCTTCCCCTCGCTCTGAAAAATAATAAATAAAATCTTTAAAAATAAAAAAATTAAAAAAAATATATTGTTGGGCCTTAGAAGATTTTAAGCTATTGATTAGTGGAAGGGGAAGAGGTAATAAAATGATGTGGAAATTGAGTGATTAAAAATTCCAGATATTGCCCTGGCTGGTAGCATAGTGGATACGGCGCCGGCCTGCAAACCCAAACGTCGCAGGTTCAATTCCCCAGCCAGGGCACATAACAAGGTTGCAAACCAGGTCTCCAGTCAGGTCTGTGACTGGAGGCAGGTGAAAAGCAACCATACATTGATGTCTCTCTCCCTCTCTGCCTCTTTTTCTTCCCCTCTTTCTAAAAATAATAAAATCTTTTTTTAAAAAAAAAATTAATTAAAAAAAAAATTCCAGATATTCAGGGTCAGGTTGGGTGGGATTATATGAGACAATAAATAAAATGTTAACAATGGGAACCAAAGATAATGAGCTGAATAGAGCAAGAATAGAGAGACTTACATGCCAGGTTAAGGAGTTTTGACTTTTCTGAATGCAGCAGAGGGTCACAGAGATTTTAAGAAAGGAAAAAAATTAAGGAATATTTTAAGAAGGGTTCATCTTGCCATATGTGAATTGGAATTTATGAAAGAAATAAATGAAGACTCTCACAAAAGTGAGAGTCCAAGAATAATATTTGTTGAAAGATACATTCAGGCCGTGGCTGGTATGGCTCAGTTGGTTGGAGCATTGTCCTGTAAACTGAAAGGTTATAGGTTCAGTTCCTGGCAAGGCACATGCCTAGGTTTCAGATTCTGTCCCCAGGTGGGGCATATGTGGAAAAAAACCAACTGATGTTTCTCTCATGTTGATGTCTCTCTCTTGCCCTCTCTCCTTCTCTCCCCCTCTCCTTCCCTCCCTCCCTCACTCCCCCTTTCCCTTTCTGAAATCAGGAAAAATATATAAAAGATAAAATCTGAATGTATTTTTCTGCATTTAAAATTATGTAAGGTGTCATATTAAAATCAAATACTCTTGAAAGATATGTGTTAATCTCTCATAATTCTATCTGTATTCCAGGAAAGCATCTGATTTGTCCCTGGAAACATCAGTGGCTGAAATGAAGGAATACATAACAAAGTAAGTGAAAATGAGTGAACTGCCCTGGCTGGTGGCACAGTGGTTAAGGTGCCGGCCTGCGAACCCAAAGGTCACTGGTTCGATTCCCCAGCCAGGGCACATAACAAGGTAGCAAGCCAGGTCTCCAGCCAGGTCTGTGGATGGAGGCAGGTGAAAGACAACCATACATTGGTTCTCTCCCTCTCTGCCTTTCTTCCTTCTCCTCCCTGTAAAAATAATAAAATCTTTAAAAGAAAAATAGAAAATGAGTGAACCTTAGTTAGAAAATCTAAATTCAGTTGGGGAAAATAAAACTGGGAAAGTGAATAATACACATCTTGTTTGAGTATGACTTCTAGTGTAACCGAAGTTAACTACAAATTGCAATCTTATGGGTTGTACTGATGGCCAGTTTCATGGAATGGTGTCTAGGGAATAAGGATGTTACTTTTATTTTATGAACTCTTGTTTAATTTTATGAAATTAATATTCTCTCAGTCAGTCATGGTTTCTAACCTTTTAATGACCTTTCTATTCACATCTTAGAGCCAGAGTAGGCACCTAGTATACTATTTATTGTTGCCCTGAGTGATTCAGAATCAAATCATCAAAAATTAACAAAATTTTTTTTCTGATTCTATAGGTTTTCTTTAGAACGTCAAACTTGGGATCAGCTCTTGCTACACTATCAGAAGAAAGCTGAAGAGATCATATCCAGGTTAGATCTTTGACTGGAAATTGGAAGCTATCATTTTACTTTCAGGAGTTTGATTGAATTGATTTTAGTTCTATTAGCAAAAATTGAGTGATGAATCCTTTCTCATAGGCCAATCAACTCATCAGAGCTCTATAAAATATATATTGGCATTCTCTGAACTTAAGCAGAGAGTCAGGGAAAGGAAGGGAAGTTAGTATCAGTCAAAGAACAGAATTGCTTGTGTTCTGTGTCTTTGGCTGTCATTACACATGCTGAGGTGACAAGTACATCTCTGCCTTGTATCTGGAAACCTGGGACTGGACCAAAAACAATAGTTGGAGGACTTCAGTGAGCACATGGCCTTTGAGCTGCAGATGTGGGAGAGCACCCTGGCCAAGGCCTTCATGGAAATGCAGACATGAAAGGGGATGATGCAAAGACATGATCTGTGTCTGGGTCTTAAAGGCATAAGTGGAAAAGTGCTAAATTTTTATTTAGTTGGCCATCTAAGCCAGTGATATTAAGCTTTTTCTCCAAACAGAATCTTAGCTAGGAACCCAACTGTAAAATGGTAGCCAAAATCCTAATTGCAAGTGGCCTCTTAGTAGAGCGATGCTTTAAGGACTACAGTTTGAAAAACTTCCCTAATGTGGCCATAGGTGGTTATCAGTTACTTTTATTCACCAATTACATGTTCTATTTATGAAGACAGATAATATATCAGATGGCAGTTTCAGAATAAACACTTTCAAATTATATTTTTTATTGTTTATGCTATTTCAGTTTTTCCAGTTTTTCCCCCTTTGCTCCCTTCTACCCCACACTCCCACCCACTCCCTCAGACAATCCTTCTACTGTTGCCCATGTTCAGATGTTATGCATATATGTTCTTTGGCTACTGCATTCCCTATGTGTACTTTACATTCCCATGACTATTATGTAACTACCAATTTGTACTTCTTAATCTCTTCACCTTTTGAGCCCAATTCCCTGATGCCCGCTCCCATCTGTCAACCATCAAAATATTCTCTTTTTGATTCTGTTTCTGTTCTGCTTTATTTATTTTGTTTTTTAGATTCAATTGTTGATAGATATGCATTTATTGCCATTTTGTCCATCTTTTTTCATCTTCTTAAAGAAGACCCCCTTTTTTAGAGAGAGGGAGGAAGACAGGGAGAGAAATATCAATTGGTTGTCTCTCTCATGCCCCAGACTGGGGACCTGGCCCTCAACCCAGACATATGCCCTGACAGGGAATTGAACTGGTGACCTTTTGGTTCACAGGGTGGCACTTAATCCACTGAGCCATACCAGCCAGGTTGGAGAAGACCCGTTAGCATTTCATAAAATACTGTTTTGGTGGTGATGAACTCCTTTAGCTTTTTCTTGTCTAGTAAGCTCTTTTATCTGTCCTTTGATTCTAAATGATAGCTTTGCTGGGTAGAGTAATCTTGGTTATATGTCCCTTCTTTTCATCAATTTAAATATTTCTTGCCAATCCCTTCTAGCTTGAAAAGTTTCTTTTGAGAAATAATCTGACAGTCTTATGGGAGCTCCCTTGTAGGTGTCTAACTGCTCTTCTTTGCTGCCTTTAAGATTCTTTCTTTGGCATTTTAATTATGTGTCTCGGTGTGTGCCTCTTAGGGTTCATCTTGTTTGGGATCCTCTGCTTCCTTGACTTGTGTGTCTGTTTCATTCAACATGTTAGGAAAGTTTTCTGTCATTGTTTTTTCAAATAGGTTTCCAACTTCTTATTCTTTTCTCTTTCCTGCCACCCCCATGATGTGAATGTTGATACGCTTGAGCCCTGGTTAGTGTGGCTTAGTGGACTGAGTGCTGGCCTGTGAACCAAAGACTCGCCGGTTTGATTCCCAGTCAAGGCAAATGTCTGGGTTGTGGGCCAGGTCCCTAGCTGGGGGCGCAAGAGACAACTACATTGATGTTTCTCTCCCTTGCTTTCTCCCTCCCTTTCCCTCTCTCTAAAAATAAATAAATAAAATAAAATAAAATAAGAATATATGCTTGAAATGTTCCAGAGGCTCCTTATATTATCCTCATTTTTTTTAATTCTTTTTTATTTTGTTGGGTGTTTTCTGCTTTCTTATATTCCAAATTGCTGATTTGATTCTCAGCTTTACCACTCTACTGTTGATTCCCCGTAAATTGTTCTTTATTTAAGTTAGTGCAGCCTTCATTTCTGACTGGATCTTTTTTATGCCATTGAAGTACTCACTAAGTTCCTTGAGCATCCTTATAACCAGTGCTTTCAATTCTGCCTCTGATAGATGCTCATCCCCATTTTTTTTTTTTTAAATACAATTTTGTTGTTCTACTACAGTTGTCCCAGATTTTCCCCTGTTTCTTTCACTGCCCGACCATGCTTTACTCCCACAGTCACTTCCCACCCTGTTATTGTCATATCCATGGGTCATTTATACATGTTCCTTGACTAGAGCCTTCACCTTCTTTTCCCCCTTCTTCCCTTCCCCCTGTCCCTCTGATTACTGTTTTTCTGCAGCTTTGTTTTTTCCCCCTCCCCCTGCCATTTGGGCCATGTTTCTTTGTCTCCTCATTTTGTCAGCCTCCCTATGTTTGTTTGTCTTTATTAAGTGGAGCTGCTACAGTCTCCCAGGCTTGGTAGACTGGCCTAATGTAGTAGATGTTCCGTAGGGTCCAGTGGCACAGCCTTCCCTGTTACCCAAGCTGGGTACTCAAGGTGCACCCCCATGTGTGCTGTGTACAACCTCCTGTTGTATTCAAACCTTGATTACTATTGGCACATCCAAGGTCAGCCATTGCCTGTGTTCTTTCTGGGGACACTGCATAAACTACAGGTTGCTCTTACTGTGCTAGGCTTGGAGGTGCCCAGGAGAAGCCAAGCAGTGGACCAAGGCTGGCTGGTGCTAGTTCTGGGTCTGGGGCAACTGAGTGAGAGGTATGGGGCTCAGGGTTTGCTGAAGCCAGATGCTGCTTGTTGGAGTAAATTTAGGAAAATCTGAAGCCAAGACAAGCCATTCCTTTGGAAAAGTCACTGGAAACAGCTTTGATGGGCCTGCAAGTTGGATGGCACATGGCCTCAGGGAATCACCAGGGTGGGGCCAACAGTGTGAGCCAGACTGATGGGAGTCTCGGCTACGGCACCCACCTGCTTACTCTGTGCTCTGTTAGGGGAGAGCTCAGAAAAGGAACTGACCTTGACCAGCACTCCTGTCTGGGAGAAAGCTGCTTCCCAACTCTCACCCTGATGCTGTACAATTCAGTTCCTCCTTGTATGTCTCTGATGCCTTTCAATCTGCTGCCCCTGTGCCAGAGTTCAGGGGGAGTGAGTCTTAGTGTGTTTGTGGGCAGATACTCTAAGAGGAACTGCCTGGGACACTAGAAGTTCTGTCTTACTTATAGCCTTAATCCCCACTGGTTTTTAGAACCAGAAATTAGGGAGACTTATCTTTCTGGCACTGAAACCCTGGGCTGGGGGACACTTGGTACCTGAGATATCCCTCACGATTTTTATCTGCCACATGGGGGTGTGGGAACAGCCTATTCCAAGTCTTCCCATCCCCACCCCCCACCAGTCTCAATGTAGTTTCATCTTTAATTCTGTAATTATAGGACTTCCATTCAGCTTGATTCCTAATTGTTCTGAATGATGGTTTTTGTATAGTTTAGTTGTAATTTTGATGTGATTATGTGAGGAAGTGAGCCATGTTTTCCAGAATAAAAACTAGCTTATTGGTTAAGAGGAATGCTTCTGTACATAGCCTGTGTCTGTTCAAATTCTAATTGCTACTTCATTCTGTGACCTTGGGCAGCCACTTACTCTGTAAGCTTGAAGTTCCTCACTTAAAAATGGAGATAATAGTACCTACATTATTGGTGAGTGTTAAATGAGGTTAAGTGGAAAGTGCTTAGCAGTGTCTGGCATTCAGTAAATCGTAGTAGTTGCTCTTAATTAAAGGTTCATCAGCTTTCATGACTTCTCCATCATATTCAGTTACTTTATTTTATTTTATATATTTTAAAAGATTTTATTCATTATTTTTAGAGAGAAGAGCAGGAAGGGAGGGAGAGAAATATCAGTATTTGGTTGCCTTTTACCTGCCTCCAGCTGGGGACCTGGCTGGAGACCTAGCTTGCAACCTGGTTATGTGCCCTGACTGGGAATTGAACCAGCAACCTTTGGGTTCGCAGGCCAGCGCCTATCCACTGAGCCACCAGCCAGGGCTCATATTCAGTTATTTTATATCATGTAAGTGGCCCAGCACTTTTTCTTTTTAAATTTCTTTATTATTATTATTGTTATTTTTAAAGATTTTATTTTATTATTTTTAGAAAAAGGGGAAGAGAGAGAGGCAGAGAGGGAGAGAGACATCAATGTATGGTTGCTTTTCACCTGCCTCCAGGCACAGACCTGACTGGAGACCTGGCTTGCAACCTAGTTATGTTGCCCTGGCTGGGAATCGAACCTGAGACCTTTGGGTTCACAGGCCGGCGCCTTATCCACTGTGCTACCAGCCAGGGCTTTATTATTATTTTTAAATATTTTATTTATTATTTTTCAGAGGGAGTGGAATGGAGGGAGGCAGAGAGGGAAAGAGACATCAATGTATGGTTGCCTTTCACCTGCCTCCAGCTATGGACCTGGCTGGAGACCTGACTTGCAACCTGGTTATGTTGCCCTGGCTGGGAATCATACCAGCGACCTTTGGGTTCGCAGGCCAGTGCCTTATCCACTGTGCCACCAGCCAGCACCGGCCCAGCACTTTTTTGGGGAAAAATGATAGACATTGATTTAAGAATAGCAAGCTTTGACTTTACTCCACTGTAGTCCTTTTTGTAAATGGACCTTACTGTTAGGTGGAGTGAACTGATAATATTTTAGCATTTCTTGGAGTCTAGTGATATAAAAAACTAATGCTGAATAGTGGTTTCAGGCCCCCTTGTTAATGAAAGAGCCTATATGTACAGGGTGCGTATGATCAGTTGACAAAATTTTAGAAAAATAAACAACATACCACAAAAGTGTTATATTTTGCAATAAATTTATTCTTATATGTAAATACATAAACAGTCATTATTTTTTTAATTATTAAGAAAAGTCTCCATTTGCCGCAATAATAGACTCAATTCGACTTTGGAATCTTGAGCATGCTTTGATTAACTTTTCTTTATCCATGGACATCATGATGTTTTCAATCTTAGCTTTAACAGCCTCTTTATTGGAATGAGGTTTATTAACTTCTGTCTACATACATAATAGTCTAAAGGATTTGCATCTGGTGAATTAGGCAACCAGATTTCCTTTGACCGGAATTCAGTAACATTGACACTGAGAAATTCTTGCCCGTTTTTGGCATTATGTGCTGATGCGCCATCTTGTTGAAAGATAAAATGACATCAGTTTGTGACTTGCTTCATCCACAGTACAACTACTTCTCTCAAAAGGTCAAGGTAAAGATCCTGGATCTTCATTGATGATCTCCTGGATTCTGTGTACAATATGTGGGCTTGTGTGATCCTTGCGTACCTTATGCGTTTTACTTGTTGTTGTGGTGACATCTGGATCAACATCGTACACTTTCATGTTGTCAACTATGTAAAGAGATGTTATTGAAGTCCACAGTTTCCCTAGCAGTTTGTCCTGCACGCAGTCTAGAAATTATGGTTGCTCTCACATCGTTTTCCTTCAACATGATGGTTACTCTCAGAATTTAATACTTTATAGCTGAAACAATGATGTTAAATTTAAATCATAACCTTAGAAACATAGTTTTTCAAAATTAATAAGAAACATGTGAAATAAGAAGATGCAATGTTATTGCCAATTATTGCCAATTGATTGTGTGTACCTTATACAGTAGGGGGAAAGAATAGTGCTTTAGGTTAATGAAGTCTCATTGAAGGCTTTTCCCCTTAGGTAATCTTTCAATTCTTCCCCAGAAAATGATCATAAAATTCTCTGAAAGCTCTTTTTTGTTTTATTATTTTTAGAGGATCAACTGAAACAAAAGTCACTGAAGTTGAAGTGGAACCCACAGCATATCTTGGGTCTTCCCAGAGTGAGGTCCTTAATACAAAGCCTGACTACCAGAAAATATTACAGAGCCAGAACAAAGTCTTTGATTGTATGGAGTTGGTGGTAAGTTGGGTCCTGTTTATATTTGATTGATTTATTTGGATTTGCTACCTTGTCACCCTTGGAAATGAAAATACCTGAAGAAAATGTGTACTAAGATAAGTATATTTAACTCTACTTTGGTGAAACTTGGAGAGACAATTTTTTTAAAGATTTTATTTATTATTTTTTAGAGAGAGGGGATGGGAGAGAGGGAGAGAGACATCAATGTATGGTTGCCTTTCACCTCCCTCCAGCCACAGGCCTGGCTGGAGACCTGGCTTGCAACCTGATTATGTGCCCTGGTTGGGGAATCGAACCAGCGATCTTTGGGTTTGCAGGCCGGCACCTTATCCACTGTGCCACCAGCCAGGGCCTGGAGAGACTATTTAAAAAACAGACAAATAAATATGTGGTGATAAGGGCTATTAAAGCAGGGTGAGGAAAAAAATGTACAAAGAAGGCAACAGGTTGCTATATAGAACAGTTGTTGCAGGTCTCTGTAAGGTGCCAAAAATTTCTTAAAATAAAAGACTAGAAAGAAATGAGGAAGTGAGCCTTGACATTTGAGAGAAGACTATTGCATCATTCCTAGTATTTACAGGAAACAGGTGATAAAAGGTAATATAAGGAGAGTTTATTTATAAAGGAGCTGTGTATAAAGTGTGGATGTTGGGAAACCTCAAGGGTTAATGAAGGGACCTAGGGCTTATAGACAGCAGAGGTCTTACTACCTGTAGACCTGCAAGGACAAGAGGAGAAACAGTTACTGTGGCACTGAGGGGAGAAAGTCACATAGTAGGGCTGCTTTCAGAGAGCCACAACCTTCAGTTGAGAGACAGAACTAACTCACGATGATCCTTCCTGGAACAGGCCTGGATGAAAATACCTAGACCTCATTCAGCTCCCTCCCACTTGGGCTCTCTCTTGGCCATATCCACCCAGAACTCAGAGGGCATGGAATCCTGTTAGCGGTTATTCAGGGGTCAGCCTACTGAGGCATAGAGCAGTGTGGAAGAATGGAGTGTGGATCTGGAGGAGCAAACAGAAAGTGTCTGGAATAAGCATTCCAAGTTGAAAGAGCAGCAAAAGCAAAGCTCCCAAGTAGGAGCTTGTCTGGTGTGTTTGAGGAACATCAAAGAAGCCATGGACCGTTACAGCTCACAGGTGTCTTTCCTCTGCAGATGGATGAACTGCAAGGATCAGTGAAGCAGCTGCATGCCTTTATGGATGAAAGTACCCAGTGCTTCCAGAAGATGTCAGCACAGCTCGGTGAGTATGCCTCTTAAGGGGACCAGAGGATAACTCCTCAGGTGCAGACTGCCACTCAACTGCCCTTAGCGCATGGTCTCAGAGAGTAAGGCCCGTATTAAGTGGTTGTTTCCCCTACTCGCAATAACTATTATGTTGTGGGTACTCCAAGTTGATGGGAAATTCTAGATCTAAATTCCACAGAAGCATAGTAGACTAAGAATTAAATCCCCACAAACCATCTTATTTTAGTAAATTTGAGTTTGAAGATATATTCGCCTTTTTCCCCTCTTCATTCTTCAAAAATCCACTAAGTGACACTGACAGTATTTCTCCATAGCTTTCTGACCTGCTCCAGGCTTAAATTATTACTATACATATCTTCATTTTCATATTTATCACATTATATTGTGGTTGTAGTTGCAGCTGGCTTTCCTACCAGACTCTAATTTCCTTAAGGGCAGAGAATCTTATTTGTCATTGTAATGCCCTTCATATCTGGCAGTATACATACAGTAAATTTTCAATAAATTTTATTTTATTTTATTTTAAGATTTTATTTCATTATTTTTTAGAAAGAGGGGAAAGGAGAGAGGCAGAGAGGGAGAGAGACATCAGTGTATGGTTGCATTTCACCTGCCTCCAGCCACAGACCTGATTGGAGACCTGGTTTGCAACCTGGTTATGTGCCCTGGCTGGGGAATCGAACCTGCGACCTTTGGGTTCACAGGCCGGCACCTTAACCACTGTGCTTCCAGGCAGGTCAATAAATTTTATTTGAATTCAATTGAAATTTATTTTTTGCTCCTTTCTTCTGTAGGGAAAAGAAGCACACAACAATTAGATTCCTCTCCAGCTCGAAAACTGCTCAAGCTTCAATTACAAAACCTACCTACTGCACATTGCTCTAAATCTTGTCAGTGACCTTATGCATCACTTTCTGCTACAAGTGATCTAGGCGAGAGGAATGGGAAGAATGCTCTGGCATATGGTGATTGCATGGCAATCTGAGCTGGTGATATCTACCTGGTTGCCTTTGATGAATAGTTGACTGTACAGCACTTTGATTTTTTTTCTAAAAGTAACAACATTTATCTATCCGAAAAACCTGTTGTATGGACACTTTTTCCAAGAATATGCAAAAAAAATTTATACTTCTGTTTTGGAATGACTGTCAGAACTAGTGGCCTAATCTTTGAAATATCCTAGGTAATCACAAATTTACATCTTGTGTGGATGTTTTTCAGGTTTTGAAATATCCAAAGTCATCGAGGATCACATTCATTGAAACATTTCAGGAGTCAAGTTAGATTTTGGTTGTAAAGGAATGAGACTAATTTTCTAGTATGTCTCTAAGGTGATTTCAGGTAGAGAATTTGTGGACATTATTTATATCATATGGATACATATATCACTTCATAAGATGCCCAAATTGAGGAAGTAACCACTCATTCTCCATGTCCTAATGCCCAAAGTGTGCCTTAGCTTGTAATACTGAGTCAACATCCGAAATCTGGATTCATGGCAAGAACTGGCTAAGTATTCCTTTTCATTGTTCTCTGTTAATAATCTGCATTATAAAATTGTACATAATGAAACATTTTCCCTTGTCTTCGTGTATATTTTGAGTGTATAAAAAAAATGTACTGGTAGCACAGTGGATAAGGCGCTGGCCTGTGAACCCAAAGGTCGCAGGTTCGATTCCCCAGCCAGGGCACATAACAAGGTTGCAAACCAGGTCTCCAGTCAGGTCTGTGGCTGGAGGCAGGTGAAAAGCAACCATACATTGATGTCTCTCTCCCTCTCTGCCTCTCTCCCTTCCCCTCTTTCTAAAAATAATGAAATAAAATCTTTAAAAAAAAAAAAAAATGTAGGGAAGGCTTAGAAAATAAGAATCTTTGCCGATTGTGTAAGAGAACAGTAGTGTAGAGCTATGTCTCAGCATTAATTACTGGTAGAACACGAACTAATTTACTGTTAATATTTCTTATTCTTTGATCCTCCTAGTAGGCTAAAAACCTATTTCATTTAAAACCTAGTCAGCCCTGGTTAGTATGCCTGTGAACCAAAGGGTCACTGGTTTGATTCCCAGTCAGAGCACATGCCTGGGTTGCAGGCCAGGTCCCTGGTTGGAAGGTGTGCCAGGGGCAACCACACACTGATGTTTCTCTCCACTGTTTTTCCCTCCCTTCCCCTCTCTAAAAATAAATAAATAAATTCTTTAAAAATAATAATAGAGAAATAAACACCTAGTCATAATCTTAAGTCTTAAACTTTGGCCTAAGCACCAACTAGTGAGAGAGGTGATATCTCCTTGCTTTGACCTACTTATATTATTTATGCTTTCATATATTTATAGAGTCCCTGCTATATGCCAGGCACAGTTCTAGGAACAGGTAAGAGAACAAAGAATAAAAACAGACATGGATCCTCCTCTCAAGAGTCTTTTTTTTGTTTTGTTTTGTTTTGTTTTGTTTTTTTGTTTTGTTTTTTATTGTTGTTGTATTACATCCATCCCCTTTTTGCTCCCCTCTGTCCCCCTCCCCACCCACCCATTCCCCCCAAAGTCAATCCTCATGAGTCTTATAGTCTAGTGAATATACAGGGACAACTTTGCTGCAGATGTGATGTTTTAGATCAAGGAGTTAAATAGGACAAATATGTGAAGCAAAAGAAGCAGCATTTCCAGAGACCTGATGAGGGAGAAAATGAAGCATTCTGGGATACTAAAGAAAAAGACCAGTAAAGCAGAAATGCCCAGTGCCAGTGGGGAAGAGTCACCTGAAACTAAGGTTTATTTATTTATTTAAAGATTTTATTATTTTCAGAGAAAGGGGTAGGGAAAGAGGCACAGAGGGAGAGGGACATCAATGTATGGTTGTCTTTCACCTGCCTCCATTATGGATCTGACTGGAGACCTGGCTTGCAACCTGGTTATGTGCCCTGGCTGGGGATTTGAACCAGCAACCTGTGGGTTCGCGGGCCAGCGCCTTATCCACTGTCACCAGCCAGGGTTGAAATAAAGGTTTAAAATTGGAAGTTTTTAACACTTTGTTGACTGACAATTTTATACAAAGCTAATGTAAATACAAACACAAGTTAATTCATGCAGCAAACTGCATCCATCTGTTCATTAACACATTGTTGACTGGCAATTTTATAGCAAAAGCTAATTCAAGTGCAAACACAAGTTAACTCGTTATTGGTCAACATTTGGGCTTGAAATTGTGGGTTTCTTTGTTGTTGTTTTTTAAAGATTTTATTATTTCTAGAGAGAGGGGAAGGGAGAGAGGCAGAGAAACATCAATGTATGGTTGCCTTTCACCTGCCTCCAGCTATGGACCTGGCTGGAGACCTGGCTTGCAACCTGGTATATGCCCTGGCTGGGATTCGAACCAGCAATTGAAAACATGAGTTTTTTTCATGACCAGTCAACAATGTGTAAAGAGAAAGAGATGAGATTGGAAATTTATTTTTATTTATTGGTTGAGTTTTAGAGAGAGAGAAATATTGATTTGTATTATTTATGCATTCATTGGTTGCTTGTATGTGCCCTGACTAGAGATCAAACCTGAAATCTTGGCATATGGGGATGATGTTCTAAATAACAGAGCTACCCAGCCAGGGAAGAACTTTATTTTTAAAAGGTTACTCTATTTGCTGTGTGCAGAATAGATAGAACCAAGCTAGGTATGGATATGAGAGACCCATTAGGCTGTTTCAGTAGTCTAGATAGCAAATGATGGCCTGTGCTAGATGTT
Source organism: Noctilio leporinus (assembly GCA_004026585.1). Classification (NCBI taxonomy): domain Eukaryota; kingdom Metazoa; phylum Chordata; class Mammalia; order Chiroptera; family Noctilionidae; genus Noctilio; species Noctilio leporinus. Next base: position 223,461 of record PVIW01002213.1, read on the forward strand.
AATGGTGGGATTAGTTGCTCACAGTGCCTTGAACACTGTAGGCATTGTAACCTAAGTGTTGAAAGTTTAACTGTCACTGTGGTGGGGAGAGACTGAAACTGCAATTAGGTTAGGTATTAAATGTAGGTTTGGTATCCTGGGTGACTCCATTTGCACAAAATTTTTCTCTTTAATACTACTACTGTGAAATAGGAGTATGATAGAACTTATGTCACAGGGATGCTATGAATATTATATTCATGGAAGTTTAGGGGAGTGATCAATATGATGGAGGGTGAAAGTTTAAAGAACTGGGTGGACAATAGAGCAGTTCATGAGATGGGAAAGCTAGTAAAACCTGGACTCGATATAAATTTTTGAAGTTGCTGAGTTATTGAAGCCCTAAGAGTGTATAATATTGTCCAGAGCAGAGCAAAAAAGGGAAACTGGACATTCTCAGGAACCTGGGGCTTTTAAGAGTCGGACTAGTGGTGTTAATTTCCTACACTCAAGCACAGTAGTGTAATAGAAAGAACATAGAGTTTGAAATGAATCTTTCTCTTATCTTCATTTTCCTTCTCTGTAGAATGAGGATAAAAGATACACACCTCCAAAGGTGATTGTAGTTTTCTCCATTTTATTACTAAATTGCATAGCACTTTTTTGTTGTTAAAAGGTTGTTCAAACTCAAGCATAAGAAGTGTGTTTTAAGATGGAAGTGTAGACACACTGCGTCTCCCTCCACAACTAAGAAGAAATACAACTACCTCAAAACTATAAACAATCAAGCCCCGGCTTGGTGGCACAGTGGATAAGGTGCCAGCCTACGAGCCCAAAGGTTGCTGCTTCGATTCCCAGCCAGGGCACATAACCAGGTTGCAAGCCAGGTCTCCAGCCAGGTCTGTAGCTGGAGACAGGTGAAAGGCAACCATATACTGATTTCTCTCTCCCTCTCTGCCTCCCTCCCTTCCCCTGTCTCTATAAATAATGAAATCTTTAAAAAACAGAAAACTAGACAACCAGAAAATCAAGATGCACCTAAGTCCAACAAACAAAGATATAAAGCAGGAATACTCATCTAGACAGGTGCAACAGCTCTACCTAAGACATAGGCAAACACAGGAGCCCTTCAAATTGAAGAGACAGAAGTATGGCCCAAAAAGGAAACAGATCAAGGTCCAGTGGGAGAACTAAGCAATGAGGAGATAGCCAATCTAACATATAAAGAGTTCAAAACAGTGGTGATAAAGATACTGACAGACTTGACAGATATGCTTGAGTATGGCAAATGCAGAAGGGAGGAAATGAAGGCTATGCTAAGTGAAATGAAGAAAAGTCAACATGAAACCAATGGTGAAGGAAAGGAAACTGGTTCAAATCAATGAGCTGGAACATAAGAAATAAACAGTCAACCAATACAAAATGAGGAAACAAGAACTGAAAAAAATGAGGAGAGGCTTAGGAACCTCTGGAATGACTTTAAACATGCCAACATCCGAATCATAGGGATGCCTGAAAGAAGAGGAAGATCAAGAAATTGAAAACTTACATGAGAAAATAATGAAGGAAAACTCCCCAAATTTGGCAAAGGAAATAGACATACAAGACCAGGAAGCATAGGGAGTTCCAAAAAAGGCTAGACCCAAAGAGGATCATACCAAGACATATCATAATGAAAATGCCAAAGTTTAAAGGTGAACAGAGGATCTTAAAAGCAGCAAAAGGGTTCCTACAAGACTGTCAGCTGATTTCTTAAAAGAAACTGCAGGCAAGAAGGGATTGGCAAGAAGTATTCAAAATGATGAAAAGCAAGGACCTACAACCAAGATTGTCCAGCAAAGCTATCATTTAGAATGGAGGGCCAATAAAGTGCTTCCCAGACAAGGTAAAGCTAAAGGAGTTCATCATCACCAAGCCATTAGTATATGAAATGTTAGAGACTTATTTAAGAAAAAGATCAAAATTATGAACATTAAAATGACAACAAACACAACTATCAACAACAGAATCTAAAAAAACAAAAATAAGAACTAAATAAACAACCGGTATAGGGTCAGAATTGTATGTATGGAGATCATTGGGAGGGTTATCAGCTGGGAGAAGGAACAGGAAGAAATGGGAAAATGGTGCAGGGATTAGGAAACATAATTGGTGAGTACAAGATAAGACAGGGAAGTTAAGAAGAGAGAAAAGTTAAGAAGAGAGAAGCCCAAGAACTTATATGAATGACTCATGGACATTAACTAAGTGGGATGGGATTACTAGAGGGAAGAGGGAATTCTTGGTGGAGAGAAGCAAAGGGAAAAGAAATTGGGACAACTGAAACAGTATAATCAATAAAACACTTAAAAAAATTAGTCTGTCCTAAATAGGTAAGCAATAGAGCACAGAAAAATACACTGGTACCTCGGTACTCATTAACTCATTCTGGAACTCTGACAAGGTGAAAACTGAGGGGCACTGAACAATGAAGCATTTTCTCTTACAGGGTGTTGTGACTCACAAGCTCAAGCAAGTGTGACGAGTCCCAAACAAGCGCTGAGTGCTAAAATATATTTTCTCCATCAAAATATGTACCATGACTGTAATAAGTTCTAAGCATTTTACATGCATATAGATCATACCTTATTACATAACTTCTATATTTTTGTCATAAATATGACAAAATAAGTTCTAAGCATTTTACATGCATATAGATCATACCTTATTACATAACTTCTATATTTTTGTCATGATAGATGAGGAACATATCTGTAGTGTTCCACCAAATTGGAGTGGCTTAATTAACCAAGGACATAGAGATAGTAGTGCAGGGTGAACTAGAACTAATTTGGCACTCAGTAAATGTTAATGAATAAACATAAATCATATAATAAAAAGTTGTGCTCAGTTAATATTAGTTATCCTCCCCTAATTCAGTTCAGGAATTGTGTTTGATGAATAACAATATTATAGACAGTTACTGCCCTTCATGTTTGGTTATATTTGTTTCATTTGGCCTAATTTAGTTCAGAGAATATTTTACTTATAGTAATACTTAATAAATAATGTAATCTTGACCTTAAAAAATTAAAAACATCCGAGCCCTGGCTAGTGGCTCAGTGGTTAAGGCTCCCGCCTGTGAACCCAAAGGTTGCTGCTTCGATTCCCAGCCAGGGCACATAACCAGGTTGCAAGCCAGGTCTCCAGCCAGGTCTGTAGCTGGAGGCAGGTTAAAGGCAACCACACATTGATGTCTCTCTCCCTCTCTACCTCTCTCCCTTCCCCTCTCTAATAAAATCTTTAAAAAAAAAAAAAAAATCCAGTTATTTTACCAGCAAAATGGGTTTATTTGGGAATAACAGAGAATTGCAGTTTCAAATGAGTATGTTACTGCAAAAACTAGAGTCAAGTCCAGCAAGCAAAGGAGAGGAACATTACAGAGAAAAAGGAATTAGGGAGGCGTTTTGAATTAAAGTCCATTGGCAGAAAGCAAGAGAGGCTGTCAACAGTTTCTGATTGATGGAGTTGCTGGGCAAGGAAAGAAATCCTGTTAGAGTGATGTTAAAGAGTAAAACCACAGTCCCGAAATGGTGTCACTCATGCTAAAAGCCCAGATACCAAACCTGCATTTAATACCGGATCTATTTGCAATTTCAACTCTCCCAGAAACATAATTTTCAGTCAAGTGGTCTAGAATTTTCTGGTCAACATCAACGAGGTAGTCTGTCATGTGGGCACCGCCATCCCCTAAGGAAAGAAGAGGCAACCTACATGATAAAAACGCTTATGTTGCCCCTCTCCAAGGTGTCCCAGACTGCAAATAATTATTTTCCTTTTAAAATAGGTCCTTTGCCCTGGCTGGTGTGGCTCAGTAGGTTTAGCGCTGGCCTGGGAATCAAAGGGTTGCCAGTTTGATTCCCAGTCAGGGCACGTGGTCCCGAGCTGGTGGCATGTGTGGGGCAACTGATCGATGTTTCTCCCACACATCAATGTTTCCCACTCTCCCCCTCTCTCAAAAAGTAAAATCTTGACACATAAAATAGCTCCTTTGCTTCACCCTTCTTCCTATAAAAACCTATTTTGTACAACCCCCATCCCCAGTACTCTTGTGGGGGGTGGTACCTAATCCATGAACTGCTTAATAAAGCCAATTAGCTCTCCACGTTTACTCAATTCATTTTTTTTTTTTTTAACAGTAGCATGATTTGCAAGGGGCATCTCTTTCTGTTGCGGTTGGTTATTGGAAATTCTTTCTGTAATTGATCCTGAGTGGTGGTGTCTGAGGGCTCCCCTTCAGGCATCCTCTGCACCATTTTATATATTATATTTTAGATAGAAGAAAGGGAGGAAGAGAAACTGATGGATAAGAGATACGTCGACCCATTGCACTCTCCCAACTGGGAACCTGATCTGCACCCCCGGGCGGTGCCCCGACCGGAAATTGAATCTGCGACCCTTTGGTTAGCGGGCTGGGGCTCAACCGGCTGAGCCCCCCCAGCCAGGACTCCCGTGGACCCTTTAAACGAGGCTTTTCCTTATTCAATTTCTCAAGATTAAATTATAAACTGTTGGGAAAGGGTTCTTAGTCCTGTGCTTTTGGGTGATATGTTGTTGGGCCATTAAGTTTAACGTGTGTAAGCATTCTGGAAAAACAACTCAATTTCTCATGTTGCACCCAAGAAAGGAGTTGGCAGCTGTCGTAGGGTGATATAAGGGAGGACTCGGTCTTGGATTCTAGTTTTTTAAGTTAGTGTCCTGTCACCATAATTAACGAGCCCCTTCCCTACGGTAAGCACAGCGCCAGGCGACGGGTGACCTGGGTGCCGCTCGGGCCCTACTGAAAGGATGCCCCGCCCCACGAGGGGTCTCGGGCCCTTCAGAAGGCTGCGGCTCCGTGGCAGCGAGGAGGCCGGGCCGACACACCACTCAGCGCCCCTCCCTCCGGGCACCTAGAGTTGAAGGTTCTCAGAGCAGAAAAACTACCTCCAAGATGGCACCGCCCGCAGCTCAGCCACCATCTTGGTAGTTCCCCAGGCCCGCAAGACCGCGCCGCCCCGGCATCCCCAGCGCGCCTGCGCGGTCGCAGAGCTAGTCCCGCCCCCTCGCCGCCGCCGCCGCCGCTGCTGCCGCTTCGCTGACGGCGGGGACCCCGCGCCTCAGGTGAGTGAACTCCTCAGCCCGGCCCGCTGGGGACGCGCTGCTGCTGGCGGGGGCGTTGCTCCCTTGGCGTTCTCGCGTCCCGCTTCGAGCCCTCTGCGCGGCGGGCCCCGGGCGCTAACTGCCAGCCTCAGGGTCCCCCGGCGCCCTCGGCTCTCCCAGCTCGCGGGTCCCGGGCAGCCTGGCCTCCTTCGGCCGCTCCCGTAGCCCGGGCTGCGGGCCCCGCGGCGATGCCACCGGTGACAGCGCGCGGGCAGCAGGGGCTGAGCCCCGGGCGCCCGCATTCTCGGTCGCATGGGCCACCTCGGGCCGGACCCTTTCCCGCTCCTCCGCGGCGGCGGGGTCGGTGGGACCTGGTGGGCCTCGGTTGTCGGGCGCCCACCTCGCGCGGCCGCCCCGGAGCCAGGGAGGCTTGGAAGGTGGGCGGTGAGCCCTGGCGCAGCCCCGCGGGGACCCTGCGAGGGAGGTGCTCTTCACCCCTTTTGACAGAGGAGGAAACTGAGGCAGAGAGCGGTGAAGTGCCCGCCCAAGGTCACGCGGCTGACAGAGGCTCTTGCCTCAGTGTCTTGGGCCAGTACGGTGGGAATTGGATCTTGAACCTTTTAAAAAATCTTTGAAATTCACTTATCTCTGGATTTGCCTTCTCCGAGTCATCAAAGGCTGCAAAAACAGTATTTTCTTCTTCGAGTACAATTGAGGCGTTGCTGTCATCATCATAATGGTGTTATTGATAAGAGCGAGTGTCCCCCGGTGCTGGCTGTGCGCCTGAGGTCCGGCTGGACATTTCCGACGATCGCAGTAACCTCAGCATCTCCCGGGCGAGCGTGTCCCCTCCTTTTCTTTTCACGCACCCGTGTTTCTGCAGAGCCGGCCTCCCTGCCACAGGCAGGCTGGGAGCTCTCCCCGGCACTCGCTGGCAGAACCGGGGCTCTGCGTCCAGCTTGGCCCCCAGCCTGGCCCCGGACGATACAATTCGCGTTTTCTGGCCGCAGGACTGGGCTGGCTGGGTGTGCGGGTGACAGAGCAAATTTGTCGAGCCCCCGCCTCCTTCTGGGACCTTCTGGCTGTTTTTACATTGGGCTTGCACCTCTTAGTATTTCATATTTCAAAGGGGTGCTGAATAGAAGCCACCAAGCATGTGAAGGTGTCCTCCCCAACAAAGCTAGCTCAAACTGTCTTCTTTTTCTTCGGTAGCAAATCCTTTTTAAACACGGCAAGCTGCTTGAACCCGCCACCATCTCCGTGAAGCCTTCCTTGCTTGACTTTCCCAGTTAGAATTACAATGGCAAGCGAGAGGACGGTTAGCTCCTTGGGGTCAGAGACGCTTTGCAGCCCCAAGTGCTGAGCTCAGAGAAGGTCTTTGGTAAAGGCTCAGTGAATTTCGGCTACTCCCTTTCCTTACTCAAAGAGTCATGCTTTTTGGCGCTTTTCTGTGTTTCCCCTTGCTCCTAAATTCCTCTTTGCTCTCCCTTTATTTTGTTTTCCAGTTTCATTGAGAAGTAATTGACATACATCATTGTATATATTTAAGGTGTACATGACGGTGGTTTAACTTATATTGTGAAATGATTACCACAGTAGGTTCTCCTAACTGTCATCTTCTTGTAGAAGAAGAAAAGAATAAAGGGAATTTTTTTTTTTTGCCTTGTGATGTCCCTCCTTTTAGTTTTGCCACTGGAAAAGATCTCTAGTCCACCTTGTTTCTGAAAATTGCACATAAGGATCCTGCATCAACCAGCCTGTTTATCCCCAACACTGGAGTTGGCATAAGTATAGATAGCAGTTTTGGTTTGCATGTTATAGGAAGGTAGCCTGAGGCCTGTGGTCTTTTAGTCTATCCCTAAATGCATGCTAGATTCATTTCTATATTGTTTGCTCTTTGTGGCTGACTGCCCCTGGTGCTACCAGAGTAATCACAGTTTTTACCATAAATCCTTTCATAATATTGATAATAATAAATATTCAAAAGGGCCCTTTGGGAGGCAGCATGTCTATGCATAGGATCTGTACATAAATGAGGCTTTTTAGAGAGTTTTTCCAAATAATTTTCTGCATGTATGGAGCTGTTATATGGTGCTGGGAATGGTGAAAGAGGCACCATTTAATAAAACATGGTTGCTGTTGAAAGCGCTTACTAGCTACCTGGGAAACACCATCATCTAACTATTTAGATTAAAAATTTCCATTATAGCATCATGAGCAAAGCAATGCTAAGGGGTGAACTTGTCCAATGTCAGACCTGGGGCTGCAACTTGAAAATGAGACTTTTATCTTTTATCCATTAAAGGTTTACCAGTATTTTAGTGAATTCATCCTTAAAGATATTAATCAGCTATTCTTATCAAAATTCTATTTGCTTAGAACAGGATTGAGGAAGAGATTACTAAAATATGGTTCATGTTTTCAAGGAGTTTATGATCTTCTGGGGAATAGCAGATCATGATAGGTGTGTCAAGGACTTTCAGGGTCCAAAGATTGATAGCATTTTGGGTTTACTGCTGAACTGGTGTCAAGTCATTATATCCTGAACAGCCTTTTTTTAATAGTAAAACAATTCTCTGACATTAAATACAGTATGTACATATCGTTAAATCCTATAGTAGAGAGACTAGGTACAAGAGGGACAAGCTGTGGTAGTGAAAACACTTTGGGGAGGAAATAGGACTTTGTACATTTTGACAGAGCGATAGGATCGGAAAGCATTTTGAAGTAGGGTCGTAAAACTAGTGCAAGATAATAATGCTTGATATGTTTAAAGGACAGCTAAGAAACCGGCTTGACCAGGGTTACTTGACTTGGATGACAGCAGTGGTTCTCAGCCTTTAGTGCACTTCGGAATCACCTGGAGAATTTATTAAAACCCAGAATGCCTGATTCTGTCAGTATGTTTGGAGTCAGGCCTGAGTTGTATTTTTAACAAGTTCTCTGATGATGCTGATGCTTCTAATCCAAGGATAACACTTTGAGGATCTCTAGATTAGAAGGTTGAGAAACCAGTGTCAGAAATTATCAAAAAACTTTAAAAAAAAAAATGTGTGAGTGTGTGTGTGTGTATGTGCTTGGGCAAGTGTGCCTGTTACATATATATGTAGGAGAGTTCTGGGAATATACATTCCAAAATGTAGTAATAATCATGTCTGGAAGTGGGTTTTAGGTGGTTGGAGAATTTACTTTTTACCTAATGCCTTTCTATTCTAATGCCTTTCATTTTTGCATTGTGCACATACTGCTTTTGTATTTTTAAAAAAGAGAAGTGAGAGTCCTTTTTGAAGATACATGCTGTACTAAAATATTTATGGATTAAAAAAAGAGCTTGCTAAAGTAATCTAATGTCACACAACAAATATTTTTAGAGTATCTGTTATATGCCAGATGCTGCTGGGACCTGAAACCTGGAAATACAAAGCCTTTGCTAAAGCTTGCGGTCTGGTGATTGAGCTGGGCCGATAACAGCTCTACTGAGTATCATGTGAGCTTCATAAGAACAAGGATGGAGGTCTAGCTTTGCTTGTGGCAGATAATAGGCACTTGGTAAATGATATATGATTGAGTAAATCCAAACAAGAAATGAGGATAGTCGGAAGGAAAAGGGCAAATGGGAGATTCTGGAGGAAAAGTTGACAAGTCTGAATAGGGATGCTGAAAGGAAGAAGTGTGTCAAGAACTTTCAGGTCCAAAGATGAATAGCATTTTGCATATTTCAGGTTTTCTGTAAACTGGGCCCTATCCCCTTTTTTTAAGAGACTGCTTGGAAATGGCACACAAAAACTAAACCTAGCTCTGGCTGGTGTGGCTTAGTGGATTGAGCGCCAGCCTGTGAACCAAAGGGTTGCTGGTTCAATTCCCAGTCAGGACACATGCCTGGGCCAGGTCTCCCTTTCTTTCTCCCTCCCTTCCCCTCTCTCATAAATAAATAAATAAAATCTTTAAAAACAAAAAATCTAAACCTAGATTGAGTATGAGTATTTGCTAGCTTTTTTTAATAAATGAAAGTTTTTTGTTTAATCACGGAACTAATTCTATTGTGTTTACAGTATTTACATATGATCTGCCCATTAAATATTTATTATGTGAGAATCAACACATGGGACTATATCAAATTGAAAAGTTTCTGTTCAGCTAAAGAAAATATCAGCAAAATTCAAAGGGAACCAGCTGTATGGGGAAACATAATTGCCAATGATACCTCAGACAAGGGTCTGATCTCCAAAATATACAAAGAACTAATGCGACTCAACACCAGGGAGACAGACAGCCCAATTAAAAAATGGGCAAAGGACCTGAACAGACAACTCACTGAGGAAGATATACAAAGGGCCCAGAGGCATATGAAAGAATGCTCAACATCACTAGTCATCAGAGAG